>CM065666.1:5608204-6025704 GCA_033220385.1 Triplophysa yarkandensis
ATCATGTCATGGTTTATAGACCCTCAAGTTCTTCAAAACACGTTTCCTTTGAGGAACACAAAAGAAGATATTTTGGGGAATGTTTGTGTGGTGTTGTGTACGTAGATGAGAGGGTTTAGGTGTTTGGTTACCAACTTTCTTCTAAATATCTTCTTCTGCAGGAGAAATAGATCAGAAACTGGACACTAAGAAGGGAAAATGATGAAATAATTTTTCGTTTTTGGCAGAATTACCTCTTTAAGCTGTAACCAGGTCCGGACACCGGTCCGGTGTTTGCCATAAATAGCTTTTGGGGCTGACGTGGCGATATAAAATTATGTTAATGAATAAAATTTCTCAGTCTAGCCACAGACAGGATGCGATGTTACACAGAAAACAGCTGTATTCATTTCAAAATGCTCATTGTGTTTTAGTAAAAAGTGGCTGACTCATCACACGCTGGTTGTTTTATCTTTTGAGTTTCGGCCTGCCCACTCTGATGTAGAGATCTGTCATGGACCCGATGGGTGTGAGAGGCATTTTCCAATATTGCTTTGAACTTGCTGAATGAAAATGGAAACATAACTTAATTCTTAAAGTGTTAGTTCTTGAAAATGATCATTTTGTGATGTCGTTTCAGACCGGCAGATTTTCTTCGGCAAAACAAGAACTTTAGAACACTGTTGGTTCGCTAAGTTTCCGACTTTCTTCAAAATATCTTCTTTTTTATGCAGAAGAAAGTCGTACTACAGCATATTTAAATTACGATTTAAATTTTTGGGTGATGGATCACTCCAATGTGAGTGTGTTTTTAAAGGTATGGCCACTTTGAGAGCCTACTGTTGAAAGCGGGTGTCTTATTTACATCACACCTGGCATTCTGTGTATAGGGTTACTGAGAGACGCTGGTCAACAGAGTGATAAGAGCCAGACAGCTTTGGCAGAAGATGTATATAATCCCTCTTAACTATACAAGAGGGGCTTTAGTCTGTTTTAATCAGTGGGTTACAGAAATTCCAAAAGGAAAAGATTACTTTCAAGTCCCTGATACCTAAATATGAAAACAATTATTACGATTATTATTAAGTAAATTGATGCATGTCTTTTTGTTCCAGGAAAATACTTATTATAGTTTAATGTTATGGAAACGTAAAATGGCCTTTGGTTTGTCTCCCCCTGACTTCCTTCTGTGACAGTAAACACATCACCGTTGTGTTTGTCACTCACTTGACTTACAATATCATCGTCATGTACATCATGTACAATATAATTGAAGATGTAGATAAAATATGGGTTGGGATATATTTCAAATGATGCTATTTCATTTAATACATTATAAGCTTGTTTGCACACCTCTTGAGTTTTTTCGTCTGTCTGTGTTTTAAGACACTCTTCCAAGTTCCTCTCATCATTGCCCATTGGGTAGTTGGTCCTGAAAGACTACACCACTGTTACAGAGGCTGATATCATCACTGGCTTTCATACTGACTCTCTCTGTGTGTTTGTGAATAGACTCGCTCCTTAATACTCCGAAAAACGCTGCATTCATTACAGTTACAGCCCGTACGGTACCCACACCCTTGTTTGTGTTAAAATCTTTGGCACACTATCGGAAATAATTGTGACGTTTAGTTTGCAGCTATTCGTGTCTCATTACAGGAATCGCAGGTCTCAGACATTATAATTTATTGATGGAGATAAGTGTGTTTTGATGATTTTGTCCTTTAGTATTAAGCACAAGCAAATGTATCAGAGATAAAAAGCTGAGATGATCTGTTTTGCTTTTAATAAGTTTTACGGAGTTGCTAAAGCAATGGCTTTTATATCACTGTCAAAATAGAGAGGGTCTTCACAGATGCCATAGAAGATCCATGGGTTCCGCACTAAAGTATTCCGTCTAGTTATTTTTTACCTTTCTATAGATTGAAAAACCCTTATCGATATTTAACCTGTATGACATTCTGTCTTCTGCAAAACCTAAATGAAGATAGTTTGAAGAATGTTGGAAACCGGAACTCATCGACTTTGTGTATGAAAGTAAATGCGCGCCACTGTTACAAGCTTTTTCAAAATATGTTTTTTTTTGTTCTGCAGGAAAAAAGCATCAAAGGTTGGAGATAAATAATGTAAGAATTTCTGTTTGGATGATATATCACCTTAATGCTATCACGTACGCTCTATAAAATAAAGGTGCTGCAAATGTTTTTCACAGCAATTTCACAGAACTATTTACTGTAAGATTTAATAAAACAATTCATTTTTCATATCATAAAGAAATATTTTCACTACAATGAACATGACGTTTTCTAACAATGGGTTCTTCATGGATTTGTTCAAAAATAGTTGAAAAAACTATCATGGCTCTATTAATAAAATTCTCCACTATAAAGAGGATTGAAACTAGTCTAACAAGATTGTTTATGATGTGACACCCAAGTATTATTTCAGTTTCAAAATGACTACATGTTCGTAAACACCTTGTCTAGCTTACCCAGGCAACTGTTGACTTTCTGTCATTTTAAACCCAAATTCTTGACTGATGTGTCGAAAGTGTGTGTGTGTGTGTTAAAAAAAATTCTGAGTCTACTGCGTGTCCCGGCAGGCTTTGAGGATATCACAGAGTTACCTGGAACACCATGCCTGCTTCTATTGGCTGTAAATATACACTGAGTCACAGTGCAACCAGTTTATGGCCTTCCAACCCCACACTATAATCTTGATTTAAACTCTCAGCAGAGACAAATGTGTTATCTTATCCACCAAATAAGATATCTGGAAATATTCCACAAGAAGTTCTGACCTCATTGTGATGTTTCAAGGGTTTGTCATACCTTGGATTGGCACTTCCGTTTTTCCGTGTTGACACCTTTTACCATTTCTCTATATGTGCCTTCCAGTGGTCTTGCCAACATGCGGTTTTGCCACCATGCCATCTGCCCCTCATGGGGCTTTTTATCACGGCCTCACAGGCCACGAGGCAATACCCTCTCTCTCCATCTCTATAAAAGTGTCTCTCTATCTCTTCCTGTTTCTCTCTCCAGGCTGTCAGGGCAAGGAAGGGTGAAGATGTCTATTTCTAGCTTCAGATAAGGCAGATTTGTCAAGGCGGTTTCACAAAATGAGGGATGCAGCTGCAGCGCTCGAAATGGAGTCGAGGACAGGCAGACCGGGACAAATGTGCTCTTTTTTTTTGGTTGCGACTAATGAAGGTCTCAACTCCTTTAATTACAGTTTTTAAGTGTACGCCGTCGTTTCACTCTCAAGCATTAATGACTAATGTGGGACACGCGGCACATCTGGCCTGACTGAGTTAATGTCTTCTAAAAATTCTAATAACACGCACATTGTCTTTTAGTCCCCAACGAATCCCATGGGTCACATGTAAGGACAAAGTGCATTGGTTTTTTTCCTGCCCAAAGTTTTTTAGATTTCATCTTCAACTTAAGCGATGCTCTTCATTTAATGGATGTTACGTCCCAGCTGTGCCCCCGGACATAGATTTCCGCTTCTTTTTACGGTAAAACCTTTCGGAAATGTCGTGCTTAACCCTAATAGCCTTTCTTTGTTCTCATCCGTTTGTCTGAATGGTCCTCAAGTTAAATGACTGTAACGGAAAATGTAACCACACTTAACACACTTGTATTGTAGTCGAGACCACTTAATAACAGACCAAGACAACAGGGTGTCAAACTTAGGACAAGAACAAAACTTTGACGGGCAGAGACAAGACAAAAAGCACAAGAACAAATCAAGACCAGCACAAAACCTTAAAAGTCAAAATAAAATATTAGTAGAAGTAACTTGGGTGATTCAGAAATGTATGTGTATAATGTTTTAAGTTTTATCACCCACCTTTAAAATACATTTTTTATGCAAATCTGTGTTATGTTTAAAAATCCAACAATTAAAAAAACATACATGATAAATTCAAGTTTGTGGCCTTTAACATATCAATAAGAACCCTGACACAGAAGTACCTTTACAAAAACATATGAATTCATTATGTTGACAGATTTAAGACAAGCTCCCAACACATAAATTTAGACAACACACCAGCAATTTAGTGTAATATCCACAGTTGTTGTCTTGACAGGTCTTAAAATGAAATCCAGACACGACTGTGACCACCACAATACCGAGAAACAAAGACCGTCTAACTCGAGACAAGACCAAGACCATCAACAAATGGTCTTAAGAACCATCTTGATTGACAACACTACTTAACACACCATGATCCATGATGGCAATAATACATCTGTATCCGTCTGGAAACTGAAATTGACCGTTGGTTATTTGATGAATTTGGTAGGCTTTGAAATAGCGACATTTTGTCTTTATGACTGGTTTGTATGTGTGATTGCATGTGTTAAATTGAGTATTTTATGTAGAAGGAGTTAAGGGATGTTACCAGAACTCTCGTGTAGGAATGCGGTTGCTATGCTACCAGCTTTGAGAAGTTCTGGTCCCTTGAGATGTATGGGGTTTCCCAGTCTGATGTCTTTTGTGTGCAGGTGCCCTCTCCTATTCATACTGCGACAGAGGACAAAGACTCTTTTACCTTTCTAACCAGAGCAAGCTAGAGAGATTGAGCAGAGGATTAACAGGGAGACGGACTTAAGGGGACTGTACGCTTTTGAGTTCAATTTAATGTTATATCAAGGGTTTGATTCAGGTAAAGCTCATGCCAAAAGTCGGCAGATTGTTAAGCTATTTTTGTTGAGAAGGCTGTGGGGAGCTGACAGAAAATAAAGATAAGATAGGAGGATCGGAACTGGAAATGAAAAGAGTTGGAATCAAATTTGGGTCTCCCACACACATTATTGTGTGCTAAATGTCACGCCACATCTCTGACTACAATTGTCAATATTGATAATTTGACATATTTCTGTTTATCCCCCTAACACTCCTACCCAAACATGACGAATTTAAAAAAGGTTAATTGTTAGTTTGATAAGGACTGGTATTACTTTCTTTGATGGAAAGTTTGGGACCCACCCTGTAGGGTTTACAAGGACCACACACACTAAATTATAACAACTCAAAAATAATCTAAGGATGTATGTTATACAGAAGCAAACCCACAGGCTTACAGTTATAATTCACCCAAAGTTCTGTCATTTAAAACCTGTTTGACTTTGTTCTGCAAAACACATGTGAACCATGCAACTTCACTTTCCAACATTCTTACAAATATCTGTTTTTGTGTTCTGCAGAAGAAAGAATTTCAAACATGTTTGAAATGACAAGAGGGAGTAAAAATGTGAAATTAAACCTCTCTCTGCTCATGTTTCTTGGGGTCTTTAGATATTTTGGAGTCTGATCAGGCTGAAGTATCGACACAACCTGGGGATGAGGCTTATGGCCATCTAAACCTAGTTTCTCTTTGCCATGTTTTTCGGAAAACAGCTTAATTGGTTAATTTAGGTTTGGTTAAAAAATGCTGCTTGCTCTCCTAGCCCGTAGGATATTATAAAGTAGGAAGAGGGACGATTGGTCTGTGTCAGACAGCATTTAATTACACTCTTTAATCATTCTGCCAAAGTGGATCTTTTCTGAGAACTCAGAAATACGCTCAAGATGTTCTCTAGATTCTTTAAGTTGTCTGATCTACCTTCATTATAAGACCTAAGGGCCCATTCTGCATCAGAGTGAGATATAGAAGAGCAGTCCTGGGCCAAAAAAATTTGGTCATAATTTACTCACACTTGCACAGGACACCAAAGAAAGTTGGTTACCGAATATCGTTGGCACCCCTTCACTATTTTGTGGTCTCACAAGAAATGCAAGTGAATACCGTCGCTGTTCGGTTTCCAACATTCTTCAAAATATCTTCTCTTGTTCTCATTAATTTGTTATTGCAATGACTTTATAAATTCTTTGATCAAGGGGGTAAAATATAACTAAAATTTATGGCAGTACAACTATATTTTACTTGATTAAATTTGTTGTCAACCCAAAATGAAAATTCTGTCATTCCTGCTCACTCTCTTTTCCTTTCCCACCTATATGTCTTTCTTTCTTTTTTCTGCAGGACAAAAAAAAATATTTTGCAGAAAGTTGGTAACTGAACATTGGCAGCACCCCTTCCCCTCTAATGTATGGTCACAAAACCAAGTTAACCATCGCTGTTCGGTTTGGACAGTCTTCAAAATATCTTTTATTTTATTTTCTTTCATTAGATATTGTAGACTATAGAAATCATTGAATGACAGATGCCTTTTCTGATCAATATAACTCAAATTTTTGGCTTTGCAACTAAATTTTATCGGGGATTAAATATGTTGTGTATTTAAAGGGATAGGTCATCCTAAAATGAAAATTCTCTCATCATTTACTCACTCTATTTATTTGAAATCTTTATGACTTCCTTTTTTCTACAGAACACAAAAGAATATATTTTGAAGAAAGTGTACAAAATGCGCCATTCAACATTCTTTAAAATTCCTTTTTAGTGTTTTCTTTTGTGATATATCAATGACTTAATAAAGCACCGTCTATTGTGTGATGCCCCATACAGGTTTGAAATTAGAGTATGTTTTCATTCATGGTGAACTATTACTTTAGCATTTTTACAGGCAAGCTTTGTCTGTTTTTATATAATAGTTTAGTATTGTATGTAGTTTACACACACATCTATGTATGTTTTAGTGTAACCTGTTTAATTATGATTCTCTCGGACGGACGGATACAGCTCTGCTCCAGTCCATTGAACAGTTGTTATGCAAAATAGTAGCCACAAGCATTACCCATAATCCTAATCACAACAGCTCAAACAGAGAGTAAACAAAAGCTCTGAATTATTTCTGTCTCTCCTCTTCAAAGATAACTATGTCCTCCGAGGACATTATGTTACACAAGGAAACCCATGAATATAGAGGAAGAGATACCGTTTAAATCATAGTGACCTTTTCTCAGTTCACATTCTCACTAATCTGCATGTGCCTATGAAGTAGTTATCGTCCCTGTGGTAAACGTCCGACAGACTCCGTCATTTACAGCTCGCTCATGAAATCTTGGCCAAATGGTGTGTGAAATAGTAGGCTTTCACTTCAGCTTCGCGACTGCTAAATATTTTTTCAGGAGGCTGGAAGGTGAGAGACCGAACTCAACATCTAGTCTGTAATTGAGCAACTCGGCCTTGTGAAATCAAACACTCAATGATAAATGTTTTCATACTCATTGTGACTCCTATTACGTTTCCCCTGCATTCAGGTTTCCACGTTAGTGAAAAACATGTATTACTTTCTTTGCACTGCAGAACACAGAAGAAGATATTTTTAAGAATGTCAATAAATGGAGCGCTAGAGGACCTATTCACTTGTATTGGTTCTGATCAATAGAAGTGAATGAGTGGCACTGATATACACCTACCAACATTCTTCTGAATATCTTCTTTTGTGTTTTGTGCAAGAAAGAAAGCCATACATGTTTGAGATGTTATGAGGGTGAGAAATTGATCTTCCACTTTAATAAAGTGTTTAAGGTTTCTAATACTTTTTAAAAGCTAAGAGACCAAAAATGTTTGTTTTAAATGAACTGGGCTAAAATCTTTAATATTTGCTTTTGAAATGCGATTTTCCAAAGTTCGTTACAATTTCGTTCTGATCTGCTAGAAAAAGTCTTTTTTTGGGGGAATTATGAGACATGGATTTTGTGTTGGTGAGGTTAAAGCTCAGGAAGAGAACAGGATCATGGACAGGCTGGGCTCTGATTGGTGGGTTTGAGATGAGGTGGGGTATAAACAGAACATGGACTGAACGTGTTGCGTAATATTGCCGGGTTAAGCTCCTTACACACTAGATAGACATTTAGTCAATTATGTTAAATTTTTTATACTTCTACTAAATCTTTTAAATGTTGCCTTAAATATATATATATATATATATATATATATATATATATATATATATATATATATATATATATATATATATATATATATATATATATATATATATATATATATATATATATATATATATATATAAATATCTACTAAATATATTTGTGAATATAGATCACAGTTGCTCCCATTAAACATTGCCTTGAAATGGGTTTTTTAAAGGGAGTCTCTTAATACAGTATTTGAGCCAAACTATGTGCCCCTTTGTCTCATTTCCCCTCGCAGCAGTCATAGGTTTGACCTTGTATTGATAGAAGTGTTTTGAATGGCAGATGTGCTACAGTGTTCTGGGCTGCTGAACCAAACTGAGCAGTGCTGATCTACTGCCCATGTGGATTAAATGTTGTAACGGGCTCATAAAGGGAGTTGTGATGAGGTCAAGGGTGACTGGAGACTGGAGAGGGAAAGCAGGAGCTTCTAATTGCTCTTAAAGTTTTAATGAGGACATAGGAGTTTAGTTACTTTGGAGTCTGGAGTGATACGGATGATGTCTGTAATGCCATGCCAATGGAGAAATGAAGACTATGTTTTCTATATTATAAATTTATAATGATAGTTCTATTATAGATTTTGTATCATTATAAATCGTGAAACATATCTACAAAAAATCAAGCAGTATAATTTCAATAGTTATAATCACTTGAGTTATATAATTCTCTTGATTACTTATGTCAAATTGATTTGATGGAGTATGCCTAAATGTCTGAAATTATTTAAGAATTTAAAAGCATAGTTAACTCATAATTAGAAATCATGTCATTAATTACTCCTTCCCAAAATTATGAATCTTTTTGACTTTTTTCCGCTGAGCACAAAAGATGGGATTTTGAAGAATGTTGGTACTATATACTGTTCTTTTGTGAACACAAAACCAATAAAAATTTTCATCTGCAATGTTCTTCAAAATATTTTTTGTGTTTTCATAATAAAAAAGTAACTAAAAAGTCTGTAATGAATTACTCAGCCTTCTAACCTGTAAACGGTGCAGCCTGTATCTATTTTTGGTATTGTTGAATACAGAGAAAGATATTTGGAAGAATGTTACCAAACCTCAATTTAAATGAAAGCAAACAGTTCTGGGACATATTTGACCATCATTTAAATTTAATCTACTTTGTTTGTCAATGGTGCCACAGAAGTCTCAGTTGCTTAACATCCTTATAAATATCCTATATGTCTTTCACAGAACAAAGATATTTTTCTATGTTTGAAAAAGTTTGATGGTGAGGCATTTGTAAAAATTAAAATTTTTGGTAGATGATCCATTAAATTGTTTAAATTTATTTCCATAACAAAATACTTTTGAAACAAATTACTTTGAATGGATTAATATTTCTACAAATTCCAGACCAATAGTGACTATACTAAAGAGTATAAAACTCTTCACATCATTTGCATTGTTACATTTTACTATCCCTTAATTTATCATTATATATGTGATTATTTATGGAAAATAGATAATACTAAGTGTTTTTGTAGATGGTACTGAAACGGGTATTGCGTAAGCGAAGCAAATGTCATGTGTTCAATCTCTAGAGATCAGATTGAATGTGAACATCTTAAATTTGTCCTTCTGGATGTATTCAAGACACTTGTTTGTGGTAGTTAAAAGGAGTGTTCTGATAAGCATTTTCCATGTCGTTCTGGTGTCCCAAGTCAAAAGAGCCAACCCCCAAAAATAATAAAACTCCTTAGCAACTGGCTGAGTTACAACCAATCAGCTCCAAAATTCTTAAAGACATCCGAGAGAATTCGACCCAGTGACATTACGCCAATACAATGAGTCAGCATGCAGGAACTGGACAGCTGCGTTTAGACAGACTAATATTTCCTTGTTTACTGTTCGGCCAGATACAGTTCAGTTACACACAATAGCATTACAGTAAGTCTATAAGGTCCGGTTTTTATAATTACAAAAGCACACAATAAGAAGGCCGTCAATTCACATACACAAAACGAAGAATGTTCCTTGGGATGCTCGATTACGACAAAATCATAATTGTCGATTATTGACCTTGATACTGTATTTGTGATTATTATTGTCGATTAATACATTTACATTAAAGTTTTGAAATCTTTAAAAACTGTGTAGGAGCTTCATGGCACATGAAACTGAATCCGAATCCATAACTGAATGATAAAATGTAGAACAAAAAATATTGGAAGTTTTGTTGTTCATAAATAAACTGAAGGACACATCGCCCTATTATGCAAAATCTCTGATTCAAAACTCTATTAAGTGCTAAAAAACACCGAGAAATGAGCACAAATGCACATCTGTAATTGAGATGATTGGCAAATGCAATTGCTATCCCAATATATTTTTCGATTAATTATGCAGCCCTCACTGTGCTGAGGTCAGTTGCTAATGGGTCAAGAATAAAAATTATTTCCGAACATAGAATTTTACACTGTTTACATATTGAAGCATTTCAATAGCTATCTCAAAGGACGTGTTTATATCATTATATTAAATCATCTGTTTTTTGTGAATTAAACAAAAATTAACACAAATTAAGATATTTTATTAAAAGTTTGTACCAGCCATCCTCAGTCAATATTTACTCATGTGTGATCCTGTCTGTGAAAACCCTCCTGAAATTAGTTTTATAAAGTCTATACAATTAAAGGAATACTCTGCGAGAATAAAGCATTGATATCTTTAAGTAAGACCAGGTTAAAGATTGAAATCCTAGTACAATTAATATGTAAGACTAATGTTTGTTTTCTCAGCATTTGATTCTCCGACCTATGCCAAATTTTCACTGGCAGGGTAACAAATTTTTAGTTAGTGTCATATGGGTCTGCAATATTAATTGAACTTGTATTTGGATAGAATTGCAAACATTTTGTGTAACAAACACCTACTAAAAATGTATGTAATAATCCCCAACAAATAAAGAAAAGATGGCTGTTTATATAGATCAAACTCCACAAACTGTTCCATAGAGCACGTTTTATAAATATCTACTTCGGTAAAGAAGTAAAAGCATAACGATATATTAGTTCTGTGTCAATCAAAACCTAAGAGATCTGGTCTTGTGAAGTCTTCATGTTTACCTATTACTATTTTTGGATTGAGATTTTATAGACTGTATAAAAACAAACCATTACGTGCATATGATCATCTTGTTTGTGCAATATCACAAAGGCCTTGTTAATTCTCATTCTAAGCAAGGAACATTATCAAAGCAAATGGGCGGCACTGAACAGAATGTCATTTCAAGCACATAATAAACCTTTAGACTTTTGTCGTACAGTTTCACAATCGTGATCAGAACAGGGTGGATTTGAACTGTGAGCTGGTTCAGTTCAAGAAATATGTCTTAGCTTGCCAAGATAAAATCTCATTGAAAATAGATGGGTGCGTTGTTTGTCTCAGTCTGCCGTTCGTTGGCAACAGTGTTGCTCATGCTGTGTGTTAGGAAGCAGGTTCAACCCGTGCTGGCTTCCCGTGTGGAAGGGTTGTAATAAAACACTGGAGATGCTGTGGACGCCCACTGAGCTGGTTCTGTCTCACAGTGAACAGCCAAGATGCCTATATACTATATTACAGTTACTTTATATTTAAAAGCCTATTTACTTTAGTATCAACGTGACGCAAGAAAGGGATGGTCAACCCAAAAGTTAAATTTATTTATCCTTTACTTAAAATCACAAGTGAAGTTAGAATTAGTATCAAAATCATTCTAGGTCAATATTGAGACTTATAGAAGGAAAATGACTACTACAGAGGTCAATGGTGATGCAAAACAGTTTAATTTACAAAATTTCATTAGAAAAATTATTTAGAGAAATATTGAAAGGTTCAGAATAACTGAAAAGTGGGCATGAGCTGACAAAATGTGACCCTGCCTTTGAAAGCCCAACTAAAGTCACTTTTTTTAAATGACTTTTTTATACATAAAATTATACAACCAAGTGTACATAACATTTTTTGAGAATATAACATTGATATCTTCAAGTAAGACAAAGTCAAATATTGAAGTCAGAGAGAAAGTAATAGGTAAACTAAAACTTAAGTGTTCATTTTCTCAGAAGTTGATTGTCCGACTATAGCCTGGGTTTCACAGATTTTCCAAAATGTTCATTTTCAGGACCATACCTGTCAGTGTGACCATTTACTGTACGGTTCTAACAGAAGTGATAACTTTTACCACAGTATTACCACAGCTGGTTTCAATTTCATGTTTTTGTAATAGTTGATGGTCATGTTGATTTAATAACTGCTATCACAGCCTGTAAACAAATATTATGAATCTTGTCCCATGTATTTTAATTTTATTGCATTTAATGTTTATGTCAGTATGTATTTTGCATATCCACTGCTAGAATTTCAATATTAACACGTACACTGTTTAAGTTCTGATATGAGGGTAAATATAGTAGTATAGTCAACATAAAAACGTGCCAGAAGAGATGCTCAGATGGCGCAGAGCAGATGGCACTATAGTGGCGTATGCCTCTTGATTTGTATATAAATTGTTTTAAACTCTCTGTAAGTCTCTCATTTGGATTGTCTTTGTGCTCTCATGCCACTGTGCCATAGAGGGCACCTGCTTGGCATAACAATATACTGGCATCTGTCACCTGTGTTTTGTCTTTGTGTTGGCCACACACCAGCCTTTATAATCTTCAAAACCTTCTCTAACACCATCTAAAATTGCACTCTGACTATATTGTCTAAGAAAATGTTATGGATGTACTGTGCACCCCGAGCAGTTTATACATCTGTCTTGACTCATGAATGCAGTTCATGCATTCCAAAAAGTGCAGGTGACATATGTTAATAATGCTGTGATGTTTTGTCACTGTCATCCTTTCTGAAAGAGAACAGGAAATTTGATGTGCCTTGAATACACCGGAAAGGATGCCCAGCTCTGTGATATAAAAGGTTGTTAATGTGTTGCGGGACTGTTGCATTCATTGCCATAGTGATGAATTCAGTATCATCCTGTCAGATGCTTTAATGATGTTCTCTGTCCTGCTGTTTCAAGTCAATCCAATTGAGATTTCTTGGACTTTACCGGTCACTGGCACATTATGTAATCGGATCAACATGTAGTCACATGGTTGAGTCAGTTTTCCTATGTTTCACTTAGATTTTGATTTTTTTCAATGTGTAGGTGACTTGATTGGATGACACCACGTGTTTTTGTTTGTTAAAAATGTTATCTGGACCCAGAGGCCCCTGGAATACAGATGTATGTGTTTAATTTATTTAAAAAAAAATGTTTTGAATAACAATTCTGAAATGTCAATTTATTCACATATGGAGACGATGGACAGCATAAAAAATATTTCCGAATCAATGTTTAAAAGACATCCATGTCCACCATTGGCTGAACAAAGAATTTTCAACTAGTTCTTGTTACCCTGAAATGAAATATCATCATCATTTACTCATAAACTTTTGGAAGAAAACACTTCTTCTCAAAAAAACCAAAAGAAGATATTTAGAAAAATGTGTTTCTCTATTGACAAAGCCAATAGCACCAACAGGACCTACGGTTTTCAAAATACCGTTTGGATTGTGCAGAAGTACCCCATCCTGGTTTGAAATGGCATAATGATGAGTAAAATAGGAACCAATTTTTATTTTGGGGTGCACCATAGTTCATGTAGCAAAAAAAATGTAATTGCTCGTTGTTTCTTTTATCAGATTTAATAAATAAATGAGATTTGTATAAAATGTTATATCAGATTTGGTCATCTGGTCTACACTTAAGGTGTGATGTCTAAACTGAATTAGGGCTTTAAGGTGATTTTATGTATTTAGTTACAAACCTTTGTGAAGAGCTTTGCAGGAAACAATTCTAATACAAATAAGGATAGTCTTTTTTCAGACACTTTATACAAAAAGCTTTTTCGTCTGGGTGAATTGCAGTTTGTACAATTTGTTCTGTTCACCAGTAAAAACCGGACACATTTTTTGGGGGGGAAAAAACAAGCATTGTTGTTCACCATTGAATGGTCGTCAAGAATGAGATCAGATTTACTGTGCACAATTCAGTCTTAAATTACTTTTATCAAGTCTGTCTGTCCTGTCAATGGTTTTTAAAGAGACCGATATACATGTGGAGGATAGTCTGCCAATGTTTGTGTTAAACAACCTTATCAGAGGTGTGCCAATAGGATTTATGTATTTGCTTAACACAAAATCATACTTCCTTATGAGAAACTATACTTCCTCAATTTTACTTATTTATGTTCTTGTAAGCCTATAGGTGAAAATTCTTAACATCGTAATTTAAATTGTACAATGCATTGAAATGTTTTAGAAGGACAAAAATAATATCATTGTGTTTCAAAGGGTTTGTAATGTTGTTCTTCTGACTCTCTACAGCTATCAAGGTGAACTGTGTGGGCTCATGCGGGATCTCCTCCAAACTGAACGATGCCTCGTGGATGATGGAGGAACGATACCTGAGCAGTACGCTGTCTATAGCCGACAAAGGTGAACAGATCAACCTGTTGCCATCTTCAGATTCAGTGACATTTGTGTTCCTCCCCCTTAAAACAAGAAAAACTTGCTTTTGACTTGAATGTTTATTTTCCTTCAGTTGTGTTGCTCAGTCGGCCGTTGTGTCTCGTTTCCTGTTGCGTACATGTTTAGTGTTCCTGTCTGTCTGAATAAGTCTGATACCACATAACCTTTTAGGCCGGTTTGTGCAGTCAATTGGAAACTTTTCATTCCATGGTTTATTACACTACATGGTTTTCCTCAAAAGGAAATTAAAGAAATGTACTACTTGTACTGAAACTCTTGTCATGAAGAATCTTTGGTTTCATAAAGATGCTTTAACATCTAAAGAACCTGTCTGACTCAGATTAAAGAGCTTAGAAAGATATGTTTTTAAAAAGCCTTTGACTAAATGATTTTGTTAAACCAAAAATGGTTTTGCAGTGTCGCTGCGATAAACCTTTTAATATCTTTTTCAGGAGTGGATGTCAAATCATATCATGCATTTGTGAAGTGTTAAGAGTCTTGACCCTCTCAGACAGACAGTGCAAATACAATAAGACATGCATGCGGTACATTATATTGATTCAACTGAGTGATGTCTTTTCGGGAGGAACCAAATGAAATTTCAGTCATTATTTACTGAAAATGGAGAAAAGGTTAAGAGTAGCCAGTCACAGTGTTCCTCCTTTTGTGAAAGTCACCCAGCGTATACATTTCCCCTTTCTGTGCTGTGACGTTTGGAGATGCAGCTCGTCTGACTGTTGGAATAAGAAACTGATCTGTCAAGTAGACCTACCTTGGTTGAGTGATCTAGAACTACTTGTGTTGCTAAATTGCATTCAAAGTCAATGTAAAGACTTAAATGTGACCTTGCTTGTGAAAACCAGGCTAAAGTCAGAAAATCAAAATCTGTCTAAACGAACATTAAAACCAACCTTTATAGAACTCGCCCAAACTGGACTACACGACTCAAAAGACACATATTGGGCGCCCTGAATGATACAAATGTGCTATATTCGCCTCAATTTTTTTCCAAGTTTCCAAATTTCAACTCGATCGTGAATTTCACAATTTTTGTGTGCCACTCCCGCGAAAATAACAAACTAATCCTACGAGTTATACAAAGTGAGGATTTTATAATAATTTTACATTTTCATTTTTCCCGGTGCTAATTTCGAGTCATTCCCTTCTCTGAGCCTTTTCGAGTCTGTAATTTTAATTTGAAATTTGTAATTTCCTTACACAAATAGATCAGTTGGCCTTTGGTGGGATTCAAGCATACAGTAAGACCTTATTTCATTTGTCCACAAATAGGTAGTCGAAAGCTCAAAACGTCACAGCAGAGTTTATTATAGAGACACAAAAATAATGAGCTATAGGTTGAGGGATATTTCTATAGAATGAGGAATGCAATGTTTTCACGTTTGGTGTAAACAAATCGTTAGCAGCTTTTTAAGTGTACAATAGTACATTTACATTTACAATTAATCAGTGGGCAGACGCTTTTATCAAAAAGTGACTTAAAAGTATTATGCAGTTGCCAATCATCACTGCTGAGCCAACAGGGGTGAGATGTCTTGTTCAACGGCACTTCAGTCCTTGTCTGCTGGCGTTGGGATTTGAACCCGCAACCTTCTGATAACAAGTCCAACTCTATAACCACCAGGCGACGACTGAGCTTACACTACTATTAAAATTCGTGAATGACAACTTCCCTGTAAAAAAAGCCTAATTTCTTTTTGACTTTGACCCTTATGTTCAGGTCACACCAACTCATTATGTGATGTCTTGGCTAATATGCGCTGACAAGTTTTTCCCCATCCTTCTGCTTGTCAGCACACATGCTCGGGCTAGTCTTACGACCTCTTTCCAAGAAAGCTTTCTGAATCAGCACTGGGACAGATGTCCTGAGAAACAATTCTCACACGTAGATAGATAGATATGCTAAATGATTCTCTCCACTCCCAGCCAAGAACTAATGCTGTCGGCCCATTAAGAGTTCAGGATCCACTTCTCAAAGCCTCAGCAGTCCTGATGTGCGGGAGGTTAAGATGCTTTTTTCCTTTGAGAGTTCAAAAGTGTCAATGCATGGTGATGATGTTATACATTCTATCAGACAAACGAGAAACGAACTCACCGGTTTGATACGGTTCTGAGAAATTCAATGGAAATCTGTCTTGGCATTCAACCCCCCAAAAACGACTATTTACATAGTTGTGGTTTAAAACCTGTATAAGACTGTTTTTTTATGTGGGACACAATAGAAAATATTTTGAGAAATGTTCTGATGGCTTTGTCTCTATACAATGGAAGTCAACAGAGAAAACAGAATTCTTCAAAATATCTTCTATTTTGTTCTGTTGAAAAACAAAATTCATACATCATGAGAGTAAATTAATGATTAAAGTAGGATCATGTTGCGTTCTTTCAGAGTCCACCTACACCCTTACTGCCTTTTGAGTGTACTTGATTCTATTAATATCCACATTTAGCAGATGCCTACATATCACAAAAAACGACTAAGAAAAACAATGAATCGTTTAATCTTAGGGAGGCAATAACATGTGGAGTGCTGCACAAAACTACAAAAGTTTCAAAGATGAGACCTGTTGGAGGTTGTGTATACACAGAAGATTATTTGGGTGTGTTACATGTAAACTGAAACCTCTAGAGTTCAGGTTAAGTCTATTAAGGTCAAGTCTACACCACTACTGTCATCAAATAAAAGTACTAATATATGCACTGTATACAATCTCAAGTCCCGCCCTGAAAATTAAACTATTGGTTGTGCCATTTTGGACACCTCAGTTTGATAAAGATGTTTAAACGTGTTTAGGTGTCGTTACCTGAAAATCAACCTTCACATACTTCGGGTTTGCACTCAACCTTTAAACCAGCCTCAGCTTTAAACCTGCAGTCTTTTTGTTCTCTTGAATATAAATAAATATATTTAGAAGAATGTTAGCAACTGAGATTTTTTCTGAGATTAAATCAAAATAGTAATCAAAGGTGCCCCAGACGTGTGTATTTGCCTGAATTCTTGTGTTCAACAAAACCTTTTTTTACTTTGGTAGAAAACTCCGTTGCCAACATTCTTCCAAATACCTTTCTTTGTTTTCAACCCAACAGAGGTATTTACACAGGTTTGAGGCAACTTGGGTGTGAGTAATTCATGACAGGACATAAATTTGTGAGTGGACTATCCCGTAAAACAGGATAAGGAGAACATACTTTAGCAAGAAATGTAATCAGACCGTCAGAAAGCCCTGATCGTATGGGTCTATTCTTTTTGACAGGTCTTTGTTTATAGTATAGCTTTATGTCTATGTTAAGAAATAGCAAACAAACGATGGAAAGATCATAATAAGATCCATGACTGTTTATGTCTGTTTTTATATTAATGCTATTGTAACCATCACATCAATTCATACGGTACATTACTTGCAGTTCAACCAAGTTGACACATTTTATAAAAGATTTTTATAAAGATTTTGCTTGTCTGCACTGTAAGTCACTTCAGATTGAAGTGTCTGTCAGACATGCACGTAATACAAACATAATTTCGCCATATTGGATCAGAAATCTCTTTGCAAACGATGCAGATGAGCTCTCGACTAGGCTTGCGTTACCTATAACACTATGAGTCCTGCGTTAATGCTTCCCTTTTGAAGTACTGCAATTGCTACTTTTTACAGAACGGCTTCCTTCCTCACAAACAATGAAATGCAGTTTGTATGCACAGCAGATAACTCCACACGGCTTTCAGACCAGCTTGTGTCAGTGAACTCCCCGTCATTTTCTGTAAGCGGCCTTTTCCTGTCTTACGGGCCGTGATATGTAAACAAGAACAGATTCATACAATACAGATGACCTGCCTCATACAGTTCTCACACATTAAAGGCATACATACCCAAAAATCATTTACACATTCATTTCACTTAACTGCACTGAGTCAACAAAACACTGCCCTTATGTATTTTTACTTCCAGGGTTAACCTTACAACAACAAGGTATGTAATCTGGATTAAAACACTTATGTTTGACTAACCTTGGTAGTGGAGTACAACCAGGAAAACCCCGGGTTAGAAAGCACAGAAGAGTATTGTTTAAGGTATCGGAATGCTTATCTGCTCAAATTGTTCCTGTTTGAGTCATTCTGTCCTGGTCATTTTCAGCATATAAAGTTGAAACAATATTTTTAAATGTTTAATAAAAATTAATAATAATACCGAAGCCCATAACTTTAAATAATAAATCCAATAATATAACATAAAATAAAAAATTTTGCTTGCCTGGTTTCATAGACGACTCTTCAACTCAATAATTGTGTCCAATTGAGGGACATATTATATGTTTACATTATTTGCCATGTATATATTTATCTTATGTTTGCTTTTTAAACTCATCAATTTCAAATAATAAATGAAAATGTGTTATTTATTGATTTATTCATTATTTATGTTTTTACTGTCTATTATATGTTTACGTTTTGAAGAATATATGTAAATCATGTTAATAACTGTTATCTTAACATTGGGTAAAATAATTCATGATTATATTTTTGTTTTAGTGGAGCCAGCCATGTTTCATGAAAGATGCTTTTGTATTGGATCTAGGGCAGAAAACATGACATATGCGATATTATTGTTGGATGTTGCGATAACGATTTGTCTTGCGATATAACATTTCCCAAGAGAAATGCTTTTTTACTATTATTATTAGCTTTTTTTATTGTACCAAGGTGTACAGTTTGTATGGACTTAGTCTAGAGGTGAGGCAAACAGACATGTTTAATATATTTAATGAATTAAAACGTGATTAACTTATGATTAAGTTAATGAGTTTCAATCTTTATGCATAAACTCTCTTTTTCAACCATAATCTATTAAATAAATATGTGATGATTCTAAAGTCCCTACATGTCGGAGGTCCCACACAGTTTTGGTATTTAAAAGGTACAGAGGCCTGCACACATAAAATGGCCTCGAATCTAACCGTTTTCATTTCTATACCATAACAGGTACTCTGCCAGCTGGTGAGCACAGCTTTCCCTTTCAGTTTCTAATTCCAGGTAATTCTCTTTCATTTTACAATTAGCATTTCAAAGCTGTTAAAGGGCATTTTCGTCAGGAAATCTTAATGTTAGCTATTAACTGAAGCTTGTGTACTTTAGACCTGAGAGCTGTTTAAGTGGAGAGCGCTCAGGTGTGAGGTTCAACGGCTCGGAGCGTGTCTGTGTGTGTTTAATTTTTAACTTTGATCTGAATGCAGCTCTTTAAATCCTTTCTAACCAAACACATGTGGTAACATGTACTATAAGGACTGATTTGACTGCAGCATTCCTGAATGTTGAATTCAGGCCATCATGCAGTCTATATTTGCGTCCCCTGCTGGCTGTTTCAATGCATTTATTTTACTCTTTTGGAATGGGCGGACATCCTTTCTTATACATTAGTTTAATAATATAGTTTGATAGTTGCTAGTTGACAGTCATATTGAGATCTACAGTATGGTGCAAAATTCTGTCTTTGATTCAATGGGTTGAGTTACTTTTTTATCATTTGCAGACTTGCAGTAGTATGTTATAAAAAAATCTGAGTTTACGTGTTTAAACATTAATGCAACGTGATCATACTTATGTCAGTATGTGTCAATTAGATTTTTTTCACGCAGTGAAGAGATATTTTACTATACTGCAGCTTTGTAGTAAGGTGTCTTAAAGCATCTTGAAGGCACAAGTCTTCTGGATTTAGTCTGTTGAAGTTTTTTCTCTCTTTTAACATGTTAAAATAGATCAAATGAATGATTACACCAGATGGCTTTTTTCACACGTGTATAAAAACTCTCTCTGGGTTTTAACAAATAACTAAAACTCATATTTTTAATCACATTCTATTCTAAATGATATACACAACTAACTTAATAGCATTCATTGGTGTAAAAATGCTGACTTTTGCACATTACTGTAGGTCCATTTTTTTTAATTACTACAAAATGTATCAGATTTCTTTAACGTAAGGTCATACAATTCATCAATTTATTTTTCACAATTACAATTCCAGGTGAGGCAATTATATAATCACTAAAAGCATCAATGAAAAAAAGCATATAATTTTTGTGCATTTCAGCAGAATGTTTGGGCACTAACTACATTTGTAAAATAGAGATTGTAAAATC
Source organism: Triplophysa yarkandensis (assembly GCA_033220385.1). Classification (NCBI taxonomy): domain Eukaryota; kingdom Metazoa; phylum Chordata; class Actinopteri; order Cypriniformes; family Nemacheilidae; genus Triplophysa; species Triplophysa yarkandensis. Next base: position 5,628,730 of record CM065666.1, read on the forward strand.
AATAAGTTTGCATGGCCTTTAGTTTTTTGTTAGGGATTTTTACTCATTCCCCTAATGATTTTTGTTTATCATATTTAGTTTGAGATATTTAGAAGGTACCATGTAGCTGGTTCACACAAAATTATAAAACATTCACAACTTACAAATTTATCAAAAATATTTATGGCAATTGCAAAATGAAAGCAAATAATCAAGAATAAGGATTTTTGCCCTACTTTAATGTATAGAAAGGCGTTTGGCTACCTCTAATATTATTTATCTCATTCCTCTTTTAGCATCCGTTCCAACCTCCTTTGAGGGCCCATTTGGGAAAATATGTTACAAAATTAGGGCTTTTATTGACACGCCACGCTTTTCAAAGGATTACAAGACTCAGCGACTCTTTTACCTACTCAATGTGCTCAACCTTAATGAGTTGCCAGACATAGAGGTAAGGCTCCACCATGTTTCACTTTATTTTGAAAATATGAGAATTGGATGTTTATAAACCATTAACAATAGGTTTAAAATTTGAAATAATAAAACAAAATCAATCAATCAGTCAATCAATAAATAGAAAACATTGTTAAAACACACTGAAAACTTTTTTCTACTGAAATGGGTTCTTTATGATTTATTTTAACAATTTTAGTTATTGAAATTTACAGATTTTCATGATTTAACTATATGATTCCAAAGAAAACCTATTTTATGTTCAGTTATCAGCAAAGATTACCAAGATAACAATATATTTATATTTAAACTTCATGCAACTATACATTTTTTTCAGTAAAATCTGAAAATCTTGCTTTTTATCTCACAATCTTTATATGTTATTTTTACAATAATATTGCAGATTGACTTTAAAATAATTTTTGAATTATAATATTTGGCACCCTTTTTTTGGGCGAAACTTTTAACTTCAAAACGTTCATGCTTGTCATCCTAAAAGAATATACATCGCTTGCATTTCATCTCATCATTTTCTTTCACAGCAACCCAGCTGTGCTGTGACAACAAAAAAGTTTAACTACCTCCTGGTTAGGACGGGCACACTCATGCTAAGAGCGTGCAGTGATTTAAAAGGATACACTCCCGGCCAGATCATAAAACTCTCCACTGAGATCCACAACAAGTCTGGGAAAGACACAGGCTGTGTGCTGGCCAGCCTCATACAGGTATTACAATACACCACTATAAGAACTTCCCATCATCGTCGTTCAATTGTTTAATTCTATTCCCTTTTGCAGAGGGTGACGTATAAAACAAAGCGACCTGTATTTGACCTGCGACCCATAGCGGAGGTGGAAGGTGCCGGGGTCAAGGCCGGCAAACATGCAGAGTGGAAAGAACAGATCATCGTACCGCCTCTTCCACAATCTGGCCTTACCGGATGCAGCCTCATAGACATTGAATATTTTATCCAGGTATTGGATCTGAAAGGTGTGTGTGTGGAATGTAAAGGCTACGAAAAATGTAAATCTTTGTCTTCGCTCTTACAGGTTTCTCTTAAATCTCCTGAAGCTGTGGTCACCCTACCCATTTACATAGGGAACATCGCTGTTAACTTGACTCCCTCTATTCCGCCCCAACACCCCATCCCTCACGGCACTCCCATGCCCGCCCCCCCTAGCCTCGGCCCGATGCCTGTGGTTCCCAGCGCCCCACCTGTGGAGGACAACCTGGAGGGTGAGCTGGGTGCCGGGGGAGTAGCCAGCGAGGAGATCCCCACTAAAAGTCACTCCCAGCAGGACCATACCGGTGTGCCCTTCTCCATGTCTCCAAGCACGTTTGGCTATGCGTCTGGCCCGGCCCCGCCGCAGAACCAACAGCGCGTCCAGTCTTCAGACGGCTCGGCACCACTGTTCTGCGTGTCCACGGGGGCAACCATACCTTTCTTTACAGATGGTAACACAGCACCGGTTCCTACTTCCTGTCCACTGATAATGCCCCCTGAATATAGCACCTGGGAATATCCGCATGGTGAGTGATGGTGTTTTAGAGCTTTCTTAAAATTTTGAAATTGAGATTTTCTAAGATGTTTTTCTTTCTTTTCAGAACCACCCCCTACATACGAGGAAAGCTGCAGTAGCAACAACTCAAGTTTAAACAGTAGTGCGAGGTAGACTAATCGAGTCTTCAATCTCGACCATTCAAATCCATTACTGCCACCTTATGGCAGTACAGACATTATGGCCCAAACCTGGGCATCTCCTCCACGGACCAAACAAAACTGTACACAAAAAGATTTAATTCTAACCCAACCCTATCCCACATATTTTCAGTTTAACAATGGAAAAAATAGAATTAGGAGAACATTTATTCAGTGCCTAAGAAAATGTAGCACTCGAGCAACCACAAGGGAAAAAACGCTCCGAGGATTATGAGGGGAATACCAGCAATCTTGTGGAAGTGATATTAAAACGTTACAGAATTCTTTTTTCATTCAACCAAGGCTGGCCTTACAAGCTCGTCACAAATGCTCTGTAAGATCCGAATTGACCTATAACCCTGAACTGTGCTTTCGACTGAAAACATTGTTGCGAACAAATCCACTCGCAGTCGGAGAATGCTAAGACATGGGCCGCAAAGTTTATTTATCGCTTATGGTCGAGGTTGGAAGATGAACTCTCTGAAGTCAAACTCATCACCAAATCCACCCTCTGTAGTGTGGATCCCGCTTTGAAATATCATTGTAGTCGGCTATCCAGACCATATCAGTCCCTTACACTTGACCAATTGATAACCACTGTCCCCTGAATGCTTAAGGGAGCAACATATGGGTTTTTCAAGATTCTTTTTCGCCAAAAAAAAAATATTTAATGATTTGACTAGTGGAAATAGGATGGACATATTTTCGTGTCTTGTTTTATGTAAAGCATACATTTTCCTGGGCTTCAGCAGATTTCCCTGGGTGTTTTTTCAAAGTATTCCAATTAATGTGCACAGTCTGATTCAGATTGTGTTGTCGGACAAACCGGATGTGCCGGCCAAGAGATTTCTTTTGAGTCTGATGCAAAGTCTTAAAATGCATGCATGTTTCGATTCATAAGAGATGGAGATTTATGATGGATGGTCGGGGGGGCCTTAGGCTGTGCAAGCATCCTCGTGTACAGTCATTTAACAACGCAAACCGATTTGATTTCAATCTGTTTTGACCCTCAAAAAGCACAAAAAGGCACTTTTATAGAGTTTATCATTGTGTATGTGTGTAAATGTGTGCTCTTAAATCCACTCATTTATATTTCATGAAGATTGTAAGTGTCGTATGTGTTTTATTTGATTCAGGCGTCTTGTCAAAGATCAATCTTAAAATGTTTCTGATTTTATTTCCCCCATTTTTGGGTAAAAATGCAACTATGTACCATTCACAATGCTGAAAGAGATGGTTTTAATTGGTATCATTGATATCAAACTAAACATAAGGGAATCATATATTTTGTGATTTTATTACAGCAAGCCACTGTGATGTCTAACAGCGCAGCTTAAAATTGGAGTCAGATTTTGTCTCTTCACTGTGTAAGCAGCACTGTGCTGTAATATCAGCGACTGCAAAAATTTTTTGAACAAATGATTAAATCTTATATTTACAATTGCATTTGCCTTAAATGTGAATTCAATACACCGGTCCAATAGAAATTGTAGCTACATAAAAACTGAAGTACTCTCTTATGATACTGCAGCTTTCTGTTCTCCTCACATCTCTCTCTAGAGCCTTGTCTTATGGGCTTTAAGAATGTTCATGCATTTCTCATGAGAGATGATAGATGGAAGTTTAAAATGGAAAGAAATGACAGAATCCTCCATCTGTAATGCGGTAGCAGCTCGGGTGAGCAGTTTTTGTGCTTGATTTGCATGTTCTGTATTTTACTTTTTACCAAAGGTTCAACAGCTTTATCAAGTTTTTTTGTCATAGTTTGGTACTTTCCTTCCTGGAGTTTTCAGCAGGTTTTGAAATAAAGTAGCACGGTTGTGGATCAATGTTGTATGTAAAAACATATTTGACAGAATCAAACTTGTACAGTAAAAAATAAAATCCCTTACATTTTAAAAATAAAAATATTGGTGTGTAATTTTTTAAACAAGTGGTCAACATCTAATTAAAATTTAACACAGTGCCTTTAAGTCGTTTTACCATAGTCCTTAGTGCACATTCCCCCGAAAAACATTGTATTTTAAATCATTCATCCAATGTTAAAATACTAATTTACTATTCATCCATGTGGCATCTCTGTAAATAATTAAGAAAATAGTTAATAGTTTTAGGTAATTATAATAACAACTAACTGTGCATTTAAACAACATAGGATTACTGTTGGAATATATCATGATGCTCGTGGGTAAATGACCTTCAGCTGCCACAAACTGCCCCAAATGCTTCCTCAAAATTGCATTTAGGTTTGACTTTAGTGGGCATTCCATATTCCACATTTTTCCCAATCCAATTAAATCAAGTTATTTCCTTATCTATTAAAGAATACGGTGCACAATACATTGTTTAGAAAAACCGTATGAATGTCTAGGCCTATAGCAACACCTCACTTACTGCAACATGGCTTTTTAAAATATGGTTCTTGTGGATTCAATTTGTTAGGTGGCAACAGAAGGAAATGAAGGGGGAAAGATCAAGGCAACTGGCTACACTTCCAGCATTGCCTGCTGGCTCTGGTTGCCATAGAAACTGAGCCCCTATTCATCATTTTCATGGTGCCACACTAGGACATGACCATCACCGTGCAGTCTGCGTGGTGCAAACGCTGGAAAGGGAAGTCATCGTGTCCATGATCATACAGCACATGCGCATCACTTCCCACTATTTGATGGGGATGATACAACATTAAAATTGATTTATTTTTTACTATCAGATACATTTAATTCTTTTTTATCTGATGTAATGTGACATGAAGCGTCCTATTATGTATGTATTTAAGTAACATGTTTAATGCATGTGGTCATTTTGACCCCAAAGGTTTGAATCTATACTATATTGCCAAAAGTATTCGCTCACCTAATTTGACTCGCGTATGAATTAACGTGACATCCTATTCCTAATCCATATGGTTTAATATGATGGCAGTCCATCCTTTGCAGCTTTAAGAGCTTCAACTCTTCTGGGATGGCTCTCCATAAGGTTTAGGAGTGTTTTTATAGGAATTTTTGAACATTCTTCCAGAAGCGCATTTGTGAGGTCGCACACTGATTTTGCATGAGAAGGCCCCGCTCTCAGTCTCTGCTCTAATTTATCTCAAAGGTGTTTTAATGGGTCGATGTCAGGACTGTGCAGGACAGTCAAGTTCATACACACCAGTCTCTGTCATCCTTCTCTTTGTGGATCTTGTTTTGTGCACAGGTGCACAGTCATGTTGGAAGTGGAAAGCTGTTCCCACAAATTCGCAAGCATGGAATTGTCTAAAATGTCTTGATATTCTGAATATCATTGAAACAACTGATTTAGATTTTTTGTATGGGGGAGCTTTTGATAATATAGTGAATATGAAAAAGTTTTATGTTTATTTTAAGTTTTACGCACATAACTTTTCGTAACATGAATTTGAATGCATTTAGTTATATATTATTTTCTACATTTACCTTGTATGTCACACCATGAAAAACTGCATTTTGCTTCCCATGTATTGAGTATTTAAGAAACTGTGATCATTAGATTAGTTTCAACTTTATTGTGACTGCACATGTAAGGTACAAGGCAATGAAATGCAGTTAGCATCTAACCAGAAGTGCAATAAGCAGTTCAGAATGTACAATAGTTTTACAGAATGGATAATGGACATAATTTACAGATTTAAAATACTAAGCAGATATACAGACAGGTTTGCAATAAACATACTATACAGATGGATTATGTTAAAGTGTATGTATACTATAGACAGATCTGTGATCATACTACACTGATGCATTATGTAAAAGTGTATGTACACTATAGACAGATCTGTGATCATACTATACAGATGGATTATGTAAAAGTGTATGTACACTATAGACAGATCTATGATCAAATTATATAGATGGATTATGTAAAGTGTATGTATACTATAGACAGATGTATGATCATACTATACAGATGGATTATGTTAAAGTGTATGTATACTATAGACAGATCTATGATCAGACTATACAGATGGATTATGTTAAAGTGTATGTATACTATAGACAGATCTATGATCATACTATACAGATGGATTATGTTAAAGTGTATGTATACTATACACAGATCTATGATCATACTATACAGATGGATTATGTTAAAGTGTATGTATACTATAGACAGATCTATGATCAGACTATACAGATGGATTATGTTAAAGTGTATGTACACTATAGACAGATCTGTGATCATACTACACAGATGGATTATGTAAAGTGTATGTACACTATAGACAGATCTATGATCAAATTATATAGATGGATTATGTAAAGTGTATGTATACTATAGACAGATGTATGATCATACTATACAGATGGATTATGTTAAAGTGTATGTACACTATACACAGATCTGTGATCATACTATACAGATGGATTATGTAAAAGTGTATGTATACTATAGACAGATCTATGATCATACTATACAGATGGATTATGTAAAAGTGTATGTACAGTATAGACAGATCTATGATCATACTATACAGATGGATTATGTAAAAGTGTATGTACACTATAAATAGATATATGATCATACTACACAGATGGATTATGTTAAAGTGTATGTACACTATAGAATGATCTATGATCATACTATAGAGATAGATTATGTTAAAGTGTATGTACACTATAGACAGATCTATGATCATACTATACAGATGGATTATGTTAAAGTGTATGTACACTATAGACAGATGTATGATCATACTACACAGATGGATTATGTTAAAGTGTATGTACACTATAAACAGATCTAAGATCATACTATACAGATGGATTATGTAAAAGTGTATGTACACTAGAGACAGATCTGTGATCATACTACACAGATGGATTATGTAAAAGTGTATGTACACTATAGACAGATCTATGATCAGACTACACAGATGGATTATGTAAAAGTGTATGTACACTATAGACAGATCTGTGATCAGACTATACAGATGGATTATGTTAAAGTGTATGTACACTATAGACAGATCTATGATCATACTATACAGATGGATTATGTTAAAGTGTATGTACACTATAAACAGATCTAAGATCATACTATACAGATGGACTATGTAAAAGTGTATGTACACTAGAGACAGATCTATGATCAGACTACACAGATGGATTATGTAAAAGTGTATGTACACTATAGACAGATCTATGATCATACTACACAGATGGATTATGTAAAAGTGTATGTACACTATAGACAGATCTATGATCATACTATACAGATGGATTATGTAAAAGTGTATGTACACTATAGACAGATCTATGATCATACTATACAGATGGATTATGTTAAAGTGTATGTACACTATAAACAGATCTAAGATCATACTATACAGATGGATTATGTTAAAGTGTATGTACACTAGAGACAGATCTATGATCATACTACACAGATGGATTATGTAAAAGTGTATGTACACTATAGACAGATCTATGATCATACTATACAGATGGATTATGTAAAAGTGTATGTACACTATAAACAGATCTATGATCATACTATACAGATGGATTATGTAAAAGTGTATGTATACTTTAGACAGATCTATGATCAGACTACACAGATGGATTATGTAAAAGTGTATGTACACTATAAACAGATCTATGATCATACTATACAGATGGATTATGTAAAAGTGTATGTATACTTTAGACAGATCTATGATCAGACTACACAGATGGATTATGTAAAAGTGTATGTACACTATAGACAGATCTATGATCATACTATACAGATGGATTATGTAAAAGTGTATGTACACTATAGACAGATCTATGATCAGACTACACAGATGGATTATGTAAAAGTGTATGTACACTATAAACAGATCTATGATCATACTATACAGATGGATTATGTAAAAGTGTATGTACACTATCGACAGATCTATGATCAGACTACACAGATGGATTATGTAAAAGTGTATGTACACTATAGACAGATCTATGATCATACTATACAGATGGATTATGTTAAAGTGTATGTACACTATAGACAGATCTATGATCAGACTACACAGATGGATTATGTAAAAGTGTATGTACGCTATAGACAGATCTATGATCATACTATACAGATGGATTATGTTAAAGTGTATGTATACTATAGACAGATCTATGATCAGACTATACAGATGGATTATGTAAAGTGTATGTATACTATAGACAGATCTATGATCAGACTATACAGATGGATTTTGTTAAAGTGTATGTATACTATAGACAGATCTATGATCATACTATACAGATGGATTATGTAAAGTGTATGTATACTATAGACAGATCTATGAACATACTATACAGATGGATTATGTTAAAGTGTATGTACACTATAGACAGATCTATGAACATACTATACAGATGGATTATGTTAAAGTGTATGTACACTATAGACAGATCTATGATCAGACTATACAGATGGATTATGTTAAAGTGTATGTATACTATAGACAGATCTATGAACATACTATACAGATGGATTATGTAAAAGTGTATGTATACTATAGACAGATCTATGATCATACTATACAGATGGATTATGTAAAAGTGTATGTATACTATAGACAGATCTATGATCAGACTATACAGATGGATTATGTTAAAGTGTATGTATACTATAGACAGATCTGTGATCATACTATACAGATGGATTATGTTAAAGTGTATGTATACTATAGACAGATCTGTGATCAGACTATACAGATGGATTATGTAAAAGTGTATGTATACTATAGACAGATCTATGATCAGACTATACAGATGGATTATGTTAAAGTGTATGTATACTATAGACAGATCTATGATCATACTATACAGATGGATTATGTAAAGTGTATGTATACTATAGACAGATCTATGAACATACTATACAGATGGATTATGTTAAAGTGTATGTACACTATAGACAGATCTATGAACATACTATACAGATGGATTATGTTAAAGTGTATGTACACTATAGACAGATCTATGATCAGACTATACAGATGGATTATGTTAAAGTGTATGTATACTATAGACAGATCTATGAACATACTATACAGATGGATTATGTAAAAGTGTATGTATACTATAGACAGATCTATGATCATACTATACAGATGGATTATGTAAAAGTGTATGTATACTATAGACAGATCTATGATCAGACTATACAGATGGATTATGTTAAAGTGTATGTATACTATAGACAGATCTGTGATCATACTATACAGATGGATTATGTTAAAGTGTATGTATACTATAGACAGATCTATGATCAGACTATACAGATGGATTATGTTAAAGTGTATGTACACTATAGACAGATCTATGATCATACTATACAGATGGATTATGTAAAGTGTATGTATACTATAGACAGATCTATGATCAGACTATACAGATGGATTATGTAAAAGAGTATGTACACTATAGACAGATCTATGATCATACTATACAGATGGATTATGTTAAAGTGTATGTACACTATAAACAGATCTATGATCATACTATACAGATGGATTATGTAAAGTGTATGTACACTATAGACAGATCTATGATCATACTATACAGATGGATCATGTAAAAGTGTATGTACACTATAGACAGATCTATGATCATACTATACAGATGGATTATGTAAAAGAGTATGTACACTATAGACAGATCTATGATCAGACTATACAGATGGATTATGTAAAAGAGTATGTACACTATAGACAGATCTATGATCAGACTATACAGATGGATTATGTAAAAGTGTATGTATACTATAGACAGATCTATGATCATACTATACAGATGGATTATGTTAAAGTGTATGTACACTATAAACAGATGTATGATCATACTATACAGATGGATTATGTTAAAGTGTATGTACACTATAGACAGATCTATGAACATATGAACATAATTTACACTATTGCATGGATAGCAAACAGCAAATGTATAAAATGTGATGCATTGTAAATATAACATTTCTGCATATCTCTTTAGTTTGACAGGAGCAATAAAGAAGCCTCTGCTGGCAGAAAGTGACTCCGTGACGTATACCCAAAGGGGGCGGAGTCTCGGGCTGAGGAGCCATGGCTTCAATGAAAGCTGAGGTAAGAGATCCGGGATGCCACATTCTAACTTTGTTTATCTGCGATAATAAACGCCTCGGTTAGCTTGACCAAAGGTCGACCGGCGGTCCGAAGCAGCGGCTCGGTGCTGTAAACGGAAGTGTCGTTTCGCCCCGGTTGTTTAAAAGAGCCCGCGTGACGGTTTGTTTCGGTGCGAGCGGCTTTGTGGAGGCATATAATAGGGCGGCCTCCCCTGCAGACCACCGCTGCCCCCGAACATGAATACATGTCGCTTTGTGCCTAACATGGCTCGGTGAATGTCGTCATGCTCGTTCCCGGGCCCCGGTACCGTCCGGCTTCAGTTGTTGTGAATACAGCCATGAAAGGTTCGTGTAGCAGCACAAATGTCCCCCAAACAATACACAATTTAATTTTTTGGGGGTTTTCAGAACAGTTTGCTGTGTTTAACTGCAGGAAGCCATTGGTAGGAACTAGGCTGCATTTGTCAACAATGTAAATCTGTTTTTTTGGACTTTCAGTATGGATTGTACTGATCTCATATCAGTTCTGAAGACCTGGCAACCCTGCTGGTTGTATTTTAAGTCTTTCATGCCAAACAATCCAAACTCAAGACATCCGACACATCTTCTGCTATCATGGAGTGCTGAACCTGCACTGAGCCACCGACAGGGGGCGCTCTATGAATGAGATTTACCCCAAAGTCAATGAGAAGGGATGCTCTGCTGGCTTTATGGTGGTGTTCTGGTGGTGTTTTGGTGGTGTTCTGGGGGGATTGAGATGACATTATTTATGTTCACATAAATAGATTGTTACTGGTTTGATGACTCCGTTCATGCACTCAAGTGACCTATTTGTCGGATGTGGTGAGCCATACCCGAAATGTGACCTCTGCATTTTACCCGTCCATTGGGTGGCACACGCACACAGACAGATACAAACAAATAGATAGATACAGATCGATACGCACACACGCACAGACAGACAGACACACACACACACACACACACACACACACACACACACGCACGCACACAGATACGCACACACAGACAGATACAAACAAATGTACAGATAGATACAGACCGATAAGCACACAGATACGTACGCACGCACGCACGGACGGACACACACACACACACAGACAGACAGACAGACAGACACACACACACACACACACACACACACACACAGACAGACAGACAGACACACAGAACGACAGACACACAGAACGACAGACACACACACACACACACACACACACACACAGCGGCTCGGTGCTGTAAACGGAAGTGTCACACACACAGACACACACACACAGACACACACTCTCACAAACACACACACAGACACACACAGATAGACAGACACACAGGTTTTAAATCTACCATCAACATTAACTTTGGGGTCAGTTGCGGTCTGGTGGTTAGAGAGTTGGACTTCTACACTGAAGGTTGCAGGTTCGAATCCCAGTGTCAGCAGTCAATGATTGAAGTGTCCTTGAGCAAGACCTGTTTGCTCTGCAGTGATGATAGGCAACTGCACATTACTGGTCGTTTTGGATAAAAGTGTCTGCCAAATGAATAAATGTAAACTTTAATGCATTCTGTCCTCCATCGTTCAAACATCTCATTTTGTGTAAAAAATGTGTAAAGTGTTTTTCCTTCTTTGTTGGTTAGTGGGTGGAGTCGATGCAAATTTAGCTACAACTTAGGTGCCTTGCTCAATGGCAAGTCAGTTGTGACCTGTCAGGCCTGGGAATCGAATCGTTGACTTTGTGATCACAAGATCAACTTGTTTACCACTAGGTCACGACTGCCCCAACCATACTCAGAATTTGTGTTTAACTCATCTAAAGTTCACACAGCAATGAACACCAACCATGAACACACACCTGGGCAGCCATTTATGCTGCGGCATCTGGAGAGCAGTTGGATGTTGGATGCCTTGCTTAAGGGCACCTAAGACATGGTATTGCCAGCCCGAGACTTGAACCCGCAACCCTATAGGGTTAGGAGTCAAGCTCTCTATCCACAATCAATGACTTCCCAAGACCATTTAATCCAATTGTTTTAGGTAAATGTGCATGGGCTCCACCAATTGACTACCAAAGGTGGAAAAATGGCTTTATATGTTCTACACAAAATAAGATGTTTTGAAGAATGCAGGACACCAAAATAACACATTCAGGTTTTATTATGAGTTAAAGTTAAAGTTGATTGTAGATTTAAAAACAAAATAAAGCATTTGAAAGTTTGGTTGGCCTGAATTCTCATGAGATGTCACTCTTATATGTTAAGAATGTTTTTAATTGGTATCTTGTGATCTCAATACGATGTAGTTTTCACCCTTCATTTATATGCTTCCTTCATTGGTAAAAGACTACATTGACGTTGTAATCTGAAGACATTAACTACGTGAATTGTCTTGTTACCTAAACACTGGGTTTGTTAAGATTGCCCAACATAGCAATAATTTATCTTAAGTGCGCCATTAATATTACTTCATGTGATCTACACTTTTGAATGCTGTTTTGATATAAAATGCTTTGAATGAAAATGGATGTTTTCAGTAATTTAGACTTATACAAATGCATTTGAATAGCATTTGAAATCATGCTTAACACATACATTTTTTTTATTTGTATTGTCACAGAAAACAAGTATTGACCACCTTGTTTTTTTACAGTATTGTATATAGTTCAATAAAAAAAAGTAATGGGACACTGCAATGATTTGAGAAGTTGGTATTAAGAAATGTATTAGAGTCAGTATTGGAATCAGGATGATTAATATACTGGGGGAAATGAGAATTAATGCATATTCATCATCATAACATTGGCAATGGATTACAGTATGAATTTAAGTAAGGTTAAATCCTAAACCCTGTTAGTTGAGGTGATGACTGTCTTCAATGATAGGCAAAGAAGACTTTGCTGATAGTGTTGAAGAGATAGTACAATGTAGTGGAAGTTAGTAGTTTATGTTTGAGACTTGAATGATGAAGAAGGCCAAGGCCAAGATCAAGGATTTGGCCATTAAACTCTTGAGATGAACTTGTTTGAATGAGAACAACAGTGGAAGGTTAGACCGAGATTGGTGAAGTGATGTGCCTTCTTAAGAGCTAAGTAAGTCCAGACACTTAAGATTTTGCCTTTGCCTTACCAAATGAGCTTTTAGACAAAAGTCAAAATTTTCAATAAAGTTCACAGCTTTTTTACTTTAATGGGATCTTTTTTTTCATTATTTACTAGTTGTTCTTATGAAATCTCCATTTTCTTCATAAAATTCTGCCATTTTTCCCTAAATACTCCAAGAAGCCATTTGACAGTTTTCTGGTCAGTCAAGACTAGCCATTAATAAAATGTTAGTTCTGCCATATATAATATTATTAGCACTAGTGAATTATTCTACCCAAAACCAAAAACCTGCTGATGCCGTGGTGGGTGAAACCACTGTACCATTCAAATAATAGCTGTGGAAATAAGCTTGTGTCTGCTTTAAAATGTGTCCAAACTTACTTTATTCTTAAAACTCAGTGATGTGATCTCATATTATAATAAATAATTGATTGTGTATCATGTTTACCATTGGGACAATACGTGCTACTATGAATGCTTTTTCCTTGAAACGCTCTTCCTCATTTCTCATCAAATATTGGGACTATTTGATTGGTAACACCCGTCACATTACATTTGGCATAAACTGTAGTAGATAATATTTAAGTATTTTTACCAGTTGACAAATTTTACAGAACAAATGCTGAACTGGTTCAATAATCATTAAGAACCATACAGGACATTTCACAAACTCGATACACGCACCTTGTATTCAACTAAATTCAACTAAAAAAGGTCAAACATCTCATCTTGTAAATCCAAACATTTCACAATTTACCCCACACCGAAACATCGGCATTGAATTTCTTTTTGTTTTAATCAGAAAGCAATGGCATACCACATTGCAATAGATTCAGCAAACCTAAGGCCCCACTGATTTTTGCAACAGACCCCACGAAAACTACGTAATGGCTGCACTGTTGCTTTTCAGCTCTTCCTTCTTTGTGAGGAACAGCAGAGCTCCATCTGAGCATGCTCCGTGTGGGCCTTGTCAGAGCTTTTTACTTAGAGCTGATCATGTGACCTGTGCGCAGGCACAGTGCATGAGTGGGAAGCTAGCTAATGTCATTTTGTTTCCTCCTCCCCCATGAATGGAGACCACTGCTTAAAGCAGGTACAGCCATGTTTACTCAGGATATATCCAACTCCATTTTTGCCTTTGTGGTCAAGCATTGGCAGACACATGGCCGGTCCCTCTGGAGTGCTTTTTGAAAAAAATGTGCTTTAGCCATTTCGCAACTTTTGGATCTGATGTATTGGAGATCAGATCTGATTCATCCGTTGTCTTACTGTTTGGCTGATTAAGATTGACAATCACATTGCAGGATGTATGGAGAATCCTTGAGGCTGCAAGCCTGGAGTTTACAGGAAATGCCTGGTTTGAGAAGGCTCATCCTGTGGTTGCCTTGAATCTGGTATTTTCCTGGAAGGACATTTTTCTAGTGCTGAGTGAAGCTATAGTGTAGTGTCCTTCTTGACTTTGACATGATAAAACTCAAAGTATTATATATTGTTTGAATTCAGTTCAAGGCGCCATTAACCAGAAAAACCTGTAGCGCTTATGTTATAGAGGTTACAAAGCTTCAATCCGGAGTTTATCTCAAGACTAGGGATGTGTTGACAGGTGCCGCAAAGTGGTTGGTTTCCGTAAGTGTCCGATGTCAGGAAAGATGAACATGTGTATCTTTTAGAGGCTTAGCAAGGCAGATTATTCAGGTTATGTTTGATGTCTGTTTACTGATAGGGGAGCCACGACATTGGCCAGCACTAAAAACGGATCACTGCTCTCCTTTTGGAAACTGCTGGGCAACTCATGTTGTCAATTCCATTTGTTGGAAGCTTGTATGCCTGGAACAGTCTGGGTTGATTTTCTCATTGAATCTGTAAGTGTGTGCTTATGTGGATGCTTCTGTGAGGTGTTCTTAAAAATGATATGATTTAAAAAGGCTTTACACTGACTGAGGGAAAATTCAGGCCATCTCGTGGTGGTTGTGAACCTATTTCTTTCTCCATGAAAGACTCCATGTGCGTTTTCCATTTCTGCTCTCAATCCTTCACTTCCCCCTTTGGTCTAATCTTTCTCTCTCTCATCATTGTACTTGGAGAAAGCAGATGATATCTCATCCATTTACAAACTGGAGCATACCAAACTATACAGATTAGGTTTTCTCTTAAATGAAATGAATCCTAGCTGGTTAAAGAGGGATCCTGAATTCTAAACGTGGTTTCTTGGAAATCTTTTTCTCTGATTCTCAGAAACGTAATTTATGCTGTTGGTATGCAAGGGCTAGAGAATGGAGGTCTGGGATAGCTACACAGGCTTCTTTCCGTCTTGTTGATCCTTGCTGTGTCAATACTGCTGGTTTTTGGCAGTATGACAGATTGTGAGACTTCCTGTATGACATGGGTTTTTGTGGCACAGTTGGGCAAAGTAAAAATTCCCTAGGAGATTAAAAGTGGTATCCATTGCATAGAGATTCGCCCAACATGTCCAATGTCCTCAATCATAATGTTGTAATATTTCAAGTTTGAATAGCTGTATATAATGTTTACACTGGTTTATACAAGTACACTTCTAAAGGCCTTCTGCAAGTCCTTATCTCATATGGATATCAATGTGTGCCGAACAAAATGCAAATAGTGGAAAATTGACAGTAGGCCTTCCCACTTCCTGCTCTCTGTTTAAACAAAATTGAATTACATTAGAAGGAGCTAAATGTAGCGCAACACTTAACAAGATACTTCTAGTAATAGTTCACCCTAAAATGAAAATCAAGTCATCATTTACTCAACATCTTGTCATTTTAAAACTCTTATGTCAAAAGAAGAAATTCAAGAAATAGATGGTTATTGAACAGCAGTGGCACCCATTTACTTCTACTGCATTGACCCAAAACCAAATGAATGGGTGCCATTCTTCAAAACATATTTTTTTGTTTTCTGTAGAAGAGAGAACATCATGAAGGTTTAAAACGACAAAAGAGTCAATGATGAAATAATATTCTTGGGTAATAATATTGAAATAATATTTTTGGGTAAGCAAATGCTTTAATTAAGCATTGGTGATTTTCAAATGCATTTTAAAGAAACAGTGCCAATTAACCATTCTAAAAGCAATTTGATTTTCGTCAACATAGTTCATAACTCTCTATAGTATAAATATACCAAATTGTCTGGTTACCAACTAGTTTGATCTGTCACCAGTATACAAAATCGGTTGGGCAAAGCTTCCCGATTGCTACCGTTCTTTCTTGGCCTTTCATCTCTTGTGACAGGCTTCCCCTACTTAGTGTGGATAAAGAGAGACAAGAACAGATGAAGGATAGATAGTCTTGCTCCTGGTTCCTTCGGTCTCATGCTCCACGGCTTCACTGTACCTTTCCAGCAATGAAATGGCTGCCAGAGAAAAAAGAAATTTGAACGTACTGAGCATGCTCAGTGTGAGATTTAGTGAGCTCGGCCAACAGAGGGAGCCTTTGGGTCACATGATCGACAGGCCGGTTGAATGCTTGCATGCGGGAGAAGAGAAAGGAGGAGCACTCAGCTTGAAGCTCTTTCTCCATCGAAGGCCATCATTTGAACGCAGGTATGACACAGATGTTGGAGCACCGTTGGTTCTTTGTGGTTCTGAGTATGCATCGAGGCTCATCAATTTGGTTCCTTTTGTCATTCCGTCTTTATTTCTGATTTCATGTGTGGTCCATTGAGGGCCACTAGGTCTGCGGATGTTCAGAGAAGTGGAAGACTCTAAAATATGACTGATATATGTTGACTGTAGAATGAACTTTGAGATGGTTCAAGAGCTATGGTCAAAATCTTCTTGAGTGTTAAGAACAGCAGCGGTTTTCCTTATGTTTAATGAAAGTTGCATTTAAAGTAATTGTGGTAATTGTGGCAATATGGAGGTAACATTCAGAGATGGTCAGATTTTGGTTCCTTGTGCTGGAGATTGTCTACAGCTAAGATCCGTCTTCTCTAAATTCTTGTTTTTTAAATATGATCACACTTGATGTTTTTCTGCTATTTGGATCTCTGTATCTGTGATGATCTTGTTTCTTCTCATTGGTCTAGAGGAGGGGAAACTTGGAAGCCTCTGAAAATTGAACACTTGGTAAACATCCCAACATGTTTGCCTCGTTTGGAATTATTTACTGCACAGTGTACTACATACTTCCTACAAGATATTGCATTAATGCATTGTGGGATACTATTCATCATAGTCGCCTGTATTTTGATCAAATGTTACAGAATTTTGGGCTTATGGATACAGAAAGTCTGCACACAATAGATGCTGTAGACTACAAGGAAAAGAAGTATGCCATTACTGTTGTGTTCAGAAAGAAAGCAAGTAAGCAGGCCCAGGCCTGCTGATAGATTCTGACAATATGTGTAGACTTGATCATAGTAAAGATACAGAGAAGAAAGCCTAGTTGGTTTTTGGAGGGTTGTAAGAATCAACATATAAAGCAGAGTGAAACTGTTGAGTTGAAGAGAATATTTAATAAGAAACAGGTTTTGTAACCAGACGGATCA
Organism: Triplophysa yarkandensis; assembly: GCA_033220385.1. Classification (NCBI taxonomy): domain Eukaryota; kingdom Metazoa; phylum Chordata; class Actinopteri; order Cypriniformes; family Nemacheilidae; genus Triplophysa; species Triplophysa yarkandensis. The sequence continues at coordinate 5,646,592 of CM065666.1, forward strand.
CAGAATATTGTGGTTTGTCTTTGAAGCTGCAACAACTGCGTCAACCATTAAAAGAATGTTGACTTGGTTCCATTCCTACAAGGATCCTTTTTAGTTGATAAACATGAGTTTTTATTTTCATATATATTGTAGAATTAATGAATTGATCTGTTATTTGGCTTGTAATCTGTTTCATTGTAATTCTGTTAAATAACACTTAATTGGATGATAAGCTGCAATGGACCTGCAAATCATTTTTAAGCCCTTTCTAATTTTTTTTACAACAAATTTTTACAATTGACTAGAATTAAATGTGCGCAGAAGCTACACAAAGATTTAGAAAGTAGCTCTTGAAGTTTGTTGCAAGGTTTTCTCTTTGGAAAATTGACTTCAGGTGCACTTTGATCTCTAAAATGTGACAAACACAGTCAGTGCGATCATAAGAGCAAAAACACAGCTGGGCTACCGGTAGATACAAGAGGAGTTTACTCTATATGAAATTGAAAAGCTGGTTTATTGCAGTTGAATGTAACGCTGTGTTTTTTGTTTTTCATTTAAATAAATCATTAGTGTTCAAACTAGCTCATGAAAGTACCCTAAGCTAGTCTTCTGTATTTAAGGCAAACCAACGTCATAAATATATATATATATATATATATAAGAATGTCTGCTGATATCTGTTGATCAGCAGATGATCTATTTTTATCTATCTTATTTAGAGCTTTAGTTCTTGATCTTTAAACAAGGGAAAATGATTAGCAGTGTCTGCAAATTAATATTAGAATGAGTGGATAAATGTTGCATCTATCACAAGTCTACCCACATCCAGCGCCCATACCCAGTGGAAATAAACCTCTCCGTCTGGCCCATTCTGTCAGTAAACAGTCTGGTTGCAACATGGTGGATTGGTACACAGGCCCTTCCCTAGCGTTTTCTCTTGTGAGTATGCTCCATCTTTGGCCTGTAGGTGGCCACGTTCTCTTTCAATCAAAGGAATGTGGGTCTCTTATATCTGAGATGCGCTTGGACTGGTATGCTAAGAAGGTATTTGGTAGAGAATAGGTCAAGGGAAAAATCTGTTGAGGTGAGACTGAGTTACTGTGGTATGGAGAAAAGGCTGTCTCCTGGTTCTGATAAAGAAAAACTTGAAACAGCTTGAACATTTTCCGAGCGGGGATTGTTTTAAAGGTGTTCAAATTTTCCATGTGAAGCTATAAATGGCAGCTTTGAGAACATATTAGTTCCTCTGATGGAGATGGCAGTAGATTGAGTAATGACTCTCGGGTCAGGAAGATGCTAATGTTTGATTCTTCAAAATGAGGGACAAAGTCATGAAAAATCTGAGTTTTATTTGTCTATAATAGCTGTGCCTTAAGATGCGTTTATGTTTGTGTAAATGTGTTGCCATGTTCTAAATTAAAATTCTAAGTGTAGTTAGTGCACCGCCAATTTAAAGTCAATACCAGCAAGTGAAGCTTGTAGACTAATTCATCCTTGTTATCTGATTTTAAAGTAGTTTGGATTGAAAATTACATACTTCGATGAACCTCATGTTGGTCTTTATGGGCCTTGAGAGTCCCAAAAAGTATAGTTCACCTCCAAATGAAAATAATGTTGTCTTCTACTCACCCTCTTCTCAAACCTGACTTCTTCTGCAGAGCAAATAAAGATATTTTGAAGAAAGTCTAAGAAAGCAGCCGTTCAGTTATATTTTATGGACAACCATAGCGAGGTGAATGGGGACTGTTGGAGTAACCGACATTCTTCAAAATATCTGTCAATGTCAACATCATTTTGGATGTTTTTTCTTTAGATTTTGGATCTCGGCAGCAACAACATCATAGCGCCTAAATGTTCTTTATTTAAAATATATGTAATTTTTGATACAAGTGTAACAGCACAAAAGGTTTAACTGCCAATTACAGTATATGCTGTGGTTTTACTACAGTGTAAATCAAGAGCCATGGTTATTATACTAAGCCACAGGATAACCAGGGCTCTGTTATAGGAAGCACTGTTTAACTATGGTATTTGTAGTATTAACTGTTGTTATGCAAAAAAGAATCAATCTACAATTTTGATGTAGTAAAACCATGGTTCCAAAGTGTTTTTAGCAAATGAGTACCCATAGTTCAAGTATGTTGGGTACACATTTGGGAATCTACGTGTTCATATATCAGAGAGTCACTGCAATTCATCCCATAGTCAGCAATGTCGTATCTCTTAATTGAAGATTAGTGTTGCACCTCAGAGTTTGAGACCCGATTGCTTAAAGCGGAGGGAAATGTAAATGGCCTCAGTAGGCCACATCTTGTCTGGTTTACCTAGGAAAGATGGGACTCTTATTATGAAGTGGCTCCCCTGATGGTGAGAGAGGGAACTGAAAGGCAGACGACCTCCTTTGTTGCGAGAGAAGCTCAACCGGGTGGCAGACATTTTCTGGCCGTGCAGTTCGCACCTCTGCCAATCAGAGAAGGTCTGGGACTCCAGATGGGGTGGGGAGGGGCCCAGCGTGGAGGAGAATGCTTGGATTTGCCTGTAATTAACTGCACCTACTGACCTTACCTCTTCCTCTCGAGCCTGACCGCAGAGATTCACTCCTGTAGTTATAGGCTGGTATGTAAGTGCAAGTTTTATCTGATACAACTGGATGCACCACTTATGTTGCACGGCTTGAAGACATTTGTCTATCCTTCCAAAGGATCACATCAAAGTCTCATGTTTTGATGCTTGTATCATTTTAACAGTTTTTGTTCATTGGCAGATTATCTGGGTAAAGCTTGAATAAGCATCACCTGAATCCATTACGAGTTTCACTGGGCTACCTGGGTACTGATGGATGTGGTAGTAAGCTGAGGAAGATTTCTGAGGATAATTTATGATCCAAGAATTCTTTCTTAGGCCAGAGTGAGCTTGATCTCTCATCTGAGTCCTGGAGGCGATTGGGTTCATTCATGTATTTTGAGGTTGTATTCGCAAACAAGTGCTTTTAGCTTTTGAGACTCTTTTACTAGAATTGTGTGGGTTTTAGATCTCAGATACTCAGAATGTGTGATGAAAGCAGCAGAATTGTTTTCCAAAGGAAGTTTTTTTTACATGGAATGTATGTAAATCTTTGTCTGGATTCGGATGGGACCTGCAGATTGGATCCTGCCCCAAGTTCAGTATTCCACGTCTTGTGTCCTGGGTCCTGTGCTTTGTACGCATGCTGTATAAACACGTTGAAATAAACACCTTACACTAAAGGATTCGAGGATGGATTCGATCGGGCTACATTCTGCGAGCATCTGTTCTGTGCAATCCATTATTATGTTCTTTTTTTTTTAGTCATATATCTATATCTAGACTGGTTGTTGGAATAACATAACTCATGATGTAGTTTTTTGTATAATTTTATTTTTACATTTCAATTCAATGGTTCAATTAGTCAAAGTCAAATGCCAAAAGTATCCAGAAGGGTTCAGATCAGATGATAATCACAGAGCTTCCTTGCACCACTACATCTCATTTTCACCTCCTTCTTATTTTTGTTGATCAGAGTCACCTGAATTAGGATTTGTTTCCAATGGTTTGTTTTGCTTCACTTGTCGTAGTGGGAGACATATTCCACATGGGCTTTATCAGATTCAGGAATAGCCCAGGGGACAGAACAGCTGTGACTGTCTGCTTCCAATGGACCAGCAGCCAACAATGAATGCAACAGAATTAATCCAAATACAAAGAAGGAGATAAAGAGAGAGAGAGAGAGAGAGAGAGAGAGAGAGAGAGAGAGAGAAAAAACACGTTGGTCTTTTTTATGTCATGTCTACTTATATCTTGGTTAATGTTAGGATGATGTATATCTTCTGTAAGCTGGTAGTTTTTAAGGAGGACTTGATTTTTGTGGTAATGTTTTGTTAGGTGTTTGTGGAAATCAGTTGTGAAATGCACTGCTTGGGAACCTTATCTTGAGTGATTGACAGCACAGAACATTCTCCAGCTGCCAATCAATCCCTTGTTATTCAGATGTTGTTTAGACTGAATCTTTGGAGCTGTGTTCAACCTTTCGCTGTCCCATGGAATGACTGTTTCTTGCAAGGAAATTTAATGATTGGAAATGGATTGTCAAGACACAGCCTTCTGAATTATACATCTTATGAATAACAATGGGTTAAATGATTGTAATGGAAAAATATTCAGGGTTTACAAAATCTCTAAAACCCTTTGTCAAGAATAAGACAACTTAAATTTTTGATATTCATTGTTTTTTTTTAAGATGCCAATACTAATAATAATTATAGAAATATTTTATTGCACCATCATATTACAGCTGTGCGTTTTCTATGTTTTTAGCCCTCTGGTTTGTCCAACGGGAATTCGGGCAAGAGGGAATCCATGAAGTCAGAGGGCACGAAAGAGTCACACAGTGATCAGGAAGAGTGTAAGTAATATTTTAAACCAGTTTTCTTTTATACCACAAAAGAATTGACAATTTTTATAGCTCGGCCGATAACCTGGCCGACGTTACAAACTGATCTTAATTTGAAAGAAAATATTATTGTAAAGGCATATTAAAATGTTAACTGTAGTAAATAGTTTTAGTACTCTGTAACAACAATTGTAACATATTAATGTACATAATTACTTTAAAATTGTAATAAAAAGATTACAATGGCAACATCTTTAGTATACTTTTATCACGTTAACCGTGATCAGAGAGCTTACATATCAGTTATATAAATTTGTAGCATCAAAATCAGCATCAGAATTAGCATCGGCCAATCACCACAAAAAAAAATCTGTTTCTTGAATCTGTTACAAAAATCCCTATCGGAACATCCCTGATTTTAACCCATGCTAAAACTACAGGTTTCAAGACACTAGTTATTTCAATTGTCTACTATTGTTGACTGGTTTTCTGTCATACAGGTGGAGATGAGGACCCCTCGGACAGACGAGCAAACCCCCTCAGAGAGGCCGCCGAACTTAATGGGACCTATGGAAATACAGATACAAAGCGAAGCGAGCAGGACCTTCCTATGCAAGGGTCACCAGCTCGATCTTCAACAATGGAAAACGGACTGTTAGAGACTGAGTTGCCCCATGGCTCTACTGTAGGCAGTAATGGATTTATCCTAACCAAACTGCCAGAGGACACAGTCTCGGCCCCACACAGGACTAGCTGGTCCCCTGTTGGGGGTTCCACATTGGGGCAAGGGACAAAAAAATTACCTTCTGCACCTTCAACAAAACAATCTTCAGACCAGGGCTCTCCGAACCCTGACAAAAGCCCAGGACCAATTCAAACAGAGAGGCGGGCGGAAACAGAGACTAAAAATGGCATTGTGTCAAACACGCCCCCGCCCGTGACGATACACCGTGCACGCAAGACAATGTCAAGGCCGGCTTCTAACCAAACACTAAAGGTAACCGGAAAACTATGTGTCACAAAATTCTCAAGAAAATGTAACTGAACTGATTGTGCAAGAGATGTCATGGGTGTTTGAAAGGTTTGTTTTTATTTCTGCTACAGTTTTTAAATAGGGAAAATACAGAGCCAACTCTGTTAAAACATGACAGTGTGGAGAAACCAGAGGCAGTGCAGCCATCTCCAATCCCGAATCAGCTACCTCAAAGCCAAACTGATGCCACATCCGTACTAACCGCCACACCCGCCAAGCCACAAACAGGTTACAAAATCACAACTTCTAATCTGAAATCATGTTATTTAAATTTGGAGTAGATTTCCTAAAAATATAATATAGATCTCCTAAAATGAAAAATTCTGTCATGATTGACTCACTTTTGAGTTGTTTCTGTATACATTTTTTTGTTCTGATCAACACAAAGAAAGATATTTTGAACAATTCTTGTAACCAAACAGTTCCTGGACCGCATTGACCACAAGTGCTTTGTACTTTGTAATTGTATTTGTAGGATCAAAAAATTTCTGAAGTAATTTTGAATATCATTTTTTTCTACTAAGGTAGTCAGTGGGGTACAAGAACTGTTTTTAAGCTGTATTCATAAAGGTTTATAGCAGCTAGAGAGTGAGCCATTCATGACAGCTTTTATCTTTTTTTGGGTGAAGATTTCAGTATGTAGTTCATTTCAATATGTAGAATATACTCTTCATGTGACATAAAACATCTGCTATGTTCTCTAAAATGCTAATTGGAAATGACTGGCCTTGCCGATATATCTGTATGCTTCTGAAAATTTCAGGGCGACCTCAACTAAATTTCAGACTTCAAATCTCTCTGTCCTCTTTCCTTCAGTAGCAGCAGTGTCAAGAAAGAAGAAGAGGAAGATGGGGACATACAGCCTTGTGCCCAAAAAGAAGAACAAAGTCTTAAAACAGCGCACAGTTCTGGAGATGTTTCACCATATCTCCCAGTCTCCATCCGATGCTCAGGTCAAGCCCAACTAACCTAACTTTAAAGTGTCATCTAGGTTTAGTGGTTTAGAATCTGGACTTTGGTTTTTCCAGCAGCCAAAAGAGGCAGTGCACATGAATGGAGAGAGGATGGATAATGACTCTGATGAAGAGGATTCAGAGGAAGATGACGACACAGAGGATGATGAGGAAGTGTCCACGGAGGATGTAGCCAAAACATCTCAGGACGAATCTCGGACAGCTTCAGTTTCTCAGGTGGAAATCCATCCAAAACACTTACCTATTCCTTAATCTTGGGCAAATTAATTATTTTATTTTATTCAGCAGGCTCTTGAGGACGAACAGGAATCTGAGGAATCACAAGAAGGTGAAGAGGAAGGGAATGAATCAGACTTGGTCAGCCCCATATTTAAATATCACTGAATATTATAAAGCAAAGTATAACCTTGGACAAGGTCTTGTAATAACGCATTATTTTTCTTGATTTTTACACATCAGAGTTCAGAGTCAAGCTTGAAGAAGAAATGGAAAAAGAAGATCAAGGGAGATCATGCTTGGCTTCGACCATTAAGGAAACGCAAGAGGAAATTGAAAGCAAAGTCTGAAGGACTGTCCGGTAAAGCAGTTTCGCTTTAATAAATTAGATTTAATGATTAATGGCGCTCCGTGTAACTTGTCCTCCACAGTCCAAGCCTTCAATAACAGTTTTTGATAAATCTTTTCTAAAAGGTGTTATTGTTCCATCTGAAGAGCATGATTTTTTTTCTTTGAATATTTCCACAGAAACACTGGTTCCTTCCTTATCAATTTTACTTACATATTTCTGTATGTCTTTTAACTCCAGGAATGGATTTGCAGTCCCAATCAGAGAGTCAGAACTCACAATCAGCCCCTACTGACAACAGGAAGGACTATAGAGAGGTCCCACTAGACTCTCTTAATCTGCCAGCACAGGAAGACCTAATCAAATCTAAAAACACGGGTGAATTTGAAGAACGCAAAATCAGAAAGCAAAAAAGCTTTATTTTAATATAACATGTGCTTAAAGTTCAAGAAATTAATTGTGATTTGGCAACTATATCTCACACTGCTTTCAGTTTATACATCGCCCTTTGAGAAGCATCTGTATAAAGTTCAGTGCATGATCATTATCAGGCGTTGGTGGTGGACTCCATGTTGGATAAAATGAGTCATCATTGATTGAGACCCTGTACGGTTACAGTGCCTCCTGGTGGTCATGCGTATTTTACTGTGTAATCCATATCAGTAGTATTATATGCTCTCGACTCAATTTCTTAGACGGCCTAACTGGTTCTAAATATTCTTGTAATGTATCAAATGTGCATCCAAACTGAGTGTTTTTAAGGCTCTTTGAATTGCAACTGGTTCAAGTGAGAGTCTTACTCTTAATGGTTGTGTTGCTCAGCTTCTTCAGGACCAGCAGAGAGCACAAATACGGATATGGTGCAGGAACTGCCGCTCTGCAGCTGTCGAATGGAGACACCCAAGAGCAGAGAGATTCTTACCCTGGCGGACAGAAAGTGCATGGCGACTGAGAGCGTAGATGGACAGGTGAGTTGACTGCTCTTGTAAATATGATGTTTTTTGTTAGTGCCATGATCTGAAATGTATGGGAAGGTAATTGTTCACCAGAGACCCATATATCATTCAAATTGTGTGTTATTTAGCACATGATGTTAAGACAAAGGTCTAGTTCTTCAATTGTTTGCTCATTCTTTCATCATTTCAAGCATATGACTTTCTTTGTTTGACCTGTATATGGCTGCAGAACACAAGAAGATATTTTGAAGAACGTTGATAACCAAACACCACTGGCCCCACTTGACTTCCATTTTATAAGTAAGACATTTCTCAAAATATCTTCTTTTGTGTTCGACAGAAGAAAGTGTCTTATATAAGTTTCAAACCACATAGAGATATTAATAATTTATTTTTGGCTGAATTATCCTTTAAGTGTCTTTGGAGAAGGTCCCAGGATTCATCTAGCTGCTCAATAGATAAAGCATGTTTTTATATGATAGCGTTTAATTTTACAAAACACATTTTTGCATTATTTAAAAAAAGCCAACGTTCTCATCTCTATTTTAATTGGTTGTTGTCGTGGGGACAGCTGAGTCGATGTCAAAGCGCAGTGTTGAAGCACGAGATGATGAGGCCTTCAAACTCAGTCCAACTTCTGGTTCTGTGCGAGGACCATCGCACTGGCATGATCAAACATCAGTGCTGCCCGGGCTGTGGCTACTTTTGCAGAGCAGTGAGTCTTTCTCTTTTCCAAAGAGAAGAGTCGATAGGTTTTTGAGTTTTATTTGAGATCTTGATCAAGTCAGAGTTGTGGGTTCTAAGAGTATTTGTAGACGCTTTTAAGGAAGAGTATTCAAAGACCTAAGCATATATATGATCACCATTTAGGGTACCTTCATGGAGTGCCAGCCGGAGATGAGTATCTCCCATCGTTTTCATCGAGCCTGTTCCTCCGTTCTGAACGGTCAAAGCTTTTGTCCACACTGTGGAGAGGAGCTCAGCAAAGCCAAAGAGGTCACCATCGCCAAGGCTGATACGACCTCCACTGTGCCTTTCACCCAAGGCCCCTGTACCCCCAGCACTTCAGAAGGGAAAGCAGACACCACAACGGGAGGGTATGAGATGTCCTCTTAATTTGATATATTCAGATCATATACTTGTAGATCCTGCAAACCTGTTAGGCTTTCTTTTGCAAACACAAAATAATATATCCCTAAAATGACTTCCACCGATTTTGTGTTCTTACAATAGAAGTCAATGGTTTATGTTTACTAACTTTTTTTCAAAATATCTTCTTATGTGTTCTGCAGAAAAAGGTTTAAAATGACAAGATGCCAAAGATTTAAATATAAATCACTGGTGTTTACAGGTCTACTCAGCTCTCTGCGCTTGGTGAGGGAAGAGCGGACAGCTCCTTACCCAAACCTCCAGAGCTACTTGAAACTTCTATATCTTCTGCGGGAACTAAATCAGGGACTGTGGGCTCAGGAGCTGTCCCTGGACCTTCAATAGCACCTCCTAAGGAAACTCTGGAAAGTGTCCTGCTGGCTCTGGATGCAGAGAAGTAAAGACACCGATATGTTGTTTGTCTATTGATTGAGCTAAATCAGCCATAAGTTTATTTATATTATAAACAAAATATAAACCTCATACCTGTTGATATACATTTGTTCTTCCTACAGACCCAAGAAACTCCGTTTTCATCCGAAACAGCTGTATATTTCGGCCAAACAAGGTGAACTGCAGAAGGTTTTACTGATGCTGGGTAAGAATTGATAATTAATATAAGGATTTTGGTGTTTGTTTGCTTAGTGCTGATAACATTTATTTTTCTCCACAGTGGATGGAATTGATCCAAACTTTAAAATGGAGAGTCAGAGCAAACGTACACCGCTCCATGTAGCAGCTGAGGCAGGTCATCAGGAAGTTTGCCACATGCTGGTACAGGTGAGCGATAAGCTGCCCAACTCTAAACTACATATGTATATTTTGATCATGTATTAAGGTTAGTGTGTGGGTATTATTTATGGATTTAAGATTTAAAGAATCCGTTCTCCTCAAGTTCACCACCATTATCCCCCTAAAGTGATAATTCACTTAAAATTGAAAAATCTTTCATCATTTTCTCAGCTGCTGACTGGTTTCTTCTGCTCAAAAGAAAATATTTTGAAGAGGCACCCATTCACTTCTATGTTACTGATACAAAATCAATGCTAGTAAATGGGTGCCCGTTCCAAACATTCTTCAAATATTTCCTTTTTTTGTAAAAAAAAAAAAAAAAAGTCAGTCATAGTCTATCAGTTTAATAAACACTTTATTCAGGCTGGATTCATATTTAATCAAACCGTAAATAAATCTGTCCCATGTCAGCATCTGTAAATATAAACCGGGAATTGTTTTTAAGCCGATAAAAGACGATTTTAAACCGATTTCTGTTTCAGAAGTTCATAAAGCCCTCAGAGACATAGATCACAAAAAGTCAGCAGGTACATATAATCTGGATCCCATTCTGTTAAAGGTGGCAGCTGATATTATTGCTGAGCCCATAGCGCATATTTTTAATTTGAGTCTTCTTTCTAACTCCATTCCTAAAAGTTGGAAGGCAGCCTATGTTCTCCCTTTACATAAAGGTGGAGGCCTATCAGAATTGAATAATTACCGTCCAATATCAAAACTTTCTGTTTTGTCAAAGATCTCGGAATCATTTGTGAATGTACAGTTAAAACAGTATTTGACTGACAAAAATATTTTAAATATTGTCAGACTCTGTCTCTATCTTCAAAAAACACCTAAAAACTCATCTTTTCCGGCTACACCTAACTCACTAGGAGTACCTTCTTTTCTAACCTACTCACTCTATAAAAAAAAAAAAATAACATTTTGTAACTTCTCTCTCTGTTTAACTTGGTAACATTGTTGTGGCACTTGTTCACCTATTGTTGTATTGGCTATTTACCGCATCATTGTGTCCTCGACTATTGTAAGTCGCTTTGGATAAAAGTGTCTGCTAAATGCCTAAATGTAAATGTAAATGTAAATAATTTTCAGTCAGGGTTCAGAAGTGGTCATCGCACTATCACTGCTGCTACATTACTGACAAATGATATTATTGGGGCCTTAGCATTTGATTGAATCAAGGCATTTGATTCGGTTCATCATAGATTATAATTGACCAAACTACGTTCAATTGGTTTAAGTGAGAAGTCTGTTGCATGGTTCCAGAATTATTTGGTAGATCGTATCCAATGTGTTTATGCTGAGGGTTATAAATCAGATTTTCTTGAGATAACTAAAGGTGTCCCTCAAGGATCAATCTTAGGACCCATTCTGTTTTCAATTTTTATAAATGATTTGGATAGAGATTTTCAAGCCAAATTACATTTATATGCTGATGATACAGTGGTTTACACCCAGCCATATCAGTAGCAGAGCAGAAACTTCAGACTGCATTTAAGGCATTGCAATACACATTATTGAGTCTAAAATTGGTTTTAAATACACAGAAAACAAAGTTTATGGTCTTCTCAAAAGCTTGAGCACAGCTACTAGACAATTTTGGCATTTTGTCATTAGATGGGAAATCAATTGAAAGAGTGTCTTCATACAAGTACTTGGGGATATGGATTGATGGTAAGCTTTCCTTCAATGAACATATTACTGCTTTAGTTAAGAAATTTAAAGTCAATCTCGGCTTCTATTACAGAAACAAATCTTACTTTACTTTAAGTGCTAGGAAGAAACTTGTGGAAGCTACTATCTGCCTGTAATTGATTATGGAGACATATTGTACATGCATGCTGCATTTTCCATCCTGTGTCATGTAGATTCAGTTTACCATTCCTCACTACAATTCTTAACAAATACAAAGTCCCTTACCCATCACTGCATTCTTTATGATTTAGTTGGTTGGACATCATTTAAAATTCGTAGACAACATCACTGGTATATCTTTGTTTATAAAGCTATACTTGGAAAATGTCCAATGTACCTCTGAAACCTCCTCTCTGTTTGCTCCGGTACCTATCAGCTCTCAAAGTGGTTGCTTTTTAATGTGCCACAAGTTACAACCGAATTGGGAAAAACTGCCTTTTCTAATTTAGCACCTTGGGGAATACTCTAAAAAAAAGAGCTGTCCTTTGCTTTAACACAAATTAAGACGTTAAGCTAAATACTGTCAGTTGGCAACCTCCCGATTTGCTGTACTTTATTTGTATTATACAGTCTTTGACTGACAGCTTCAGTCTCCTTTGACTTTTGTTGTTTGGCAGATCATGATTGATAGCCTCAGTCCCTATTCACATTGACCAGAGAAGAGAAAGTGTCAGAACTATTGCCTTGTTTTATCATGCTTGTCTTTAAATCCAATCTTAATTTTTTAGGCTGGTGCAAATCTCGACATGTCTGATGAAGACCAGCGGACGCCGCTGATGGAGGCATGCGAGAACAACCATTTGGAAACTGTACGCTACTTGCTACGGGCTGGAGCTATTGTATCTCACAAGGTATCTACTGAAAATCAGTTCTGTTTAGTTCAAACATACTGTAAATGAGAACTCATTTGGTTAAAATGAGAGAGTTCATTTCTGTTTTCCAAGTAACCATTCACATCTTGTTTCTTTTTCTCTTCAGGATGTTGAAGGTTCAACGTGCCTTCATCTCGCTGCTAAGAATGGGCATTTTGCCATTGTACAACATTTGCTGTCTTCAGGCCTCATAGATATTAACTGCCAGGTATGGAATAGAATTGTATATTTGTTCATCAGGAGTACATTTCTGCAGAAAGCACTGTTCCATTAGTTACGCTCCATTGAACTGATCTCAGAAAATTGACCCATTTGAAAGACATCTTCACCAATGATTAAAACTTGTTTGTTTCTCCGCCCATGTAATGAGTTTCTCAAATAGAAACAGCTTTATGTTGGTTTGTCATTTACTATGAAGACACTGATATTTTAATAAACATTCCTTAACCTGATTTCTTGTCGAGATCTTTTGTAGGTGTTTATGGTGCATTATTTTTTGTCATTTTGTAAAGCACCTATGATAAAATTCCCGAGCCATATAAACATTGGGAAATATTTTCATATCAAATAAATTATGTGGAAAACTTTATTTAATTATATAATTTATATTATAAAAAATAATGTATATTATTATATAATATTATGTATTATATGATATTTCTGATTTATTAAAAAAATTTAACAATCGTGTTTCTGTCTCTCAGGATGATGGTGGCTGGACAGCCATGATTTGGGCAACAGAATACAAACATGTAGACCAAGTCAAACTCCTCCTATCCAAAGGAGCTGATGTTAACATCAGAGACAAGGTTAGTTAGCTTTTTTAGGTAAATGTCATACTTTCTATTGTTGCTTTGCTTTCTTTCAACCCTGTGACTGTAATGTGTTTCAGGAGGAAAATATCTGTCTGCACTGGGCGGCTTTTTCTGGATGTGTGGAGATCGCTGAGATCCTGCTGGAGGAGAAGTGTGATATAAATGCGGTCAACATCCATGGGGACTCGCCAATGCATATTGCATCAAGGGAAAACCGGGTCGACTGTGTCAAGTGAGTAAATACAAATCTAGTGTATAATAAGATTGTTACAGTTTGTCAGCTGAGCTCCCCGGGGGCGGGTCGTGAGCTGTGCTTGTGACCAATGTCCTCATGAGGGCTTCTACTGGAATGTACCCACTGATTCTCTTCCGCGCTCTTTGATTGGTGCATGGGTGGACTTTACAGGCAAATAGCCAATACATAACTCATTTCCTAGTGATGGTTATAGGTTGAATATTTGAAAGAACATTGCCAAACCCTTTGGCTGTATGGGGGGAGTGTATTGGGCACATAAATACTACATCATGCTTCTTACTCTGCTTCAAACAAATGGATCATTGAACACAACAACCCAACATGTTTAAAGCACTTAAACGCATGAAACAGCGTGAAACTCTTTAAATCTTAATCTGTTTTAGTTTGGTTGAGTTGGCATATTAAAAATTGGAGTTGCACTTTTTTTCTTGTTATAACACAAGGGAGGCTGATTTAAAGCTTAAGTGTTATTATGAGGATAACTGTAGAGCAGGATTTGATTCATATCCAACATCTCATTCAGGTGCTTGTGTGGATCCTTATCCCCTGAAAGACATTTTAATTGGAGACTGGATGTCAGGTTTATTAGAGTTGGATTCTTAAATTAAATTTATTTGTCCTGGATTAATTCCATCATTGGTTTTTAAGGAGGCAGTTGCTGTGATCCGTTAGGTCCCTTAATGTAATAGTGCCACAAGAACAAAATTTATTTTATACATTCGTCAAGTTTAATTTGTTTGTCTCCTGTAGCATGTTTCTGTCACGGGGGGCCATGGCAACACTAAAAAATAAAGAGGGAGATACCCCCATGCAGTGTTGTAACCAAACTTCAAAGGTTTGGAGCACCTTGCAAGCCAGCAAAAAGCAGCGAGAAGCAAACAGCAGCCAGAGCACCCCCACAGAGAAACTTCTGAGCAGGTAGTCTCTCTTTAATGAACCTTCTTCAGATTACAGCATCTATATCCTATAAGAAAAAAAACTCATAAATCACTGCTTTATTTTGTTTAGGGATATTGCGAGAGGCTATGAGAAAGTTCCAGTTTCGTGCGTGAATGCGGTGGACAGCGAACCTTTTCCCGACAACTACAAATACATCCCTGATAGCTGTGTGACTTCCCCAATGAACATTGACAAAAATATCACTCATTTGCAGGTTAACAAGCTCAAACCCATTTCACTATTTAATCTTTTTAATATTCATTATTGCAAGAACAGGTGTTAACCGTGTAAAAACGTGTCACTTCCTGTGTAAGTGGCCAAAACTCTTACTAAAGTTAGTTGTGGCTAAACAATTGAGGAATCTCAGAAAGATTTTTTGTCTTCACAGTATTGTGTCTGTAAAGATGACTGCTCCTCAGCTAACTGCATGTGCGGTCAACTCAGCCTTCGATGTTGGTATGATAAAGTAAGTCAAATCTTCGACATTTTCAAACACGTTTTTTTATACAGTTGGAATAAAAAACATGGACTACTGAATTTGTGAAAACCCTTGGAGAAATTAAAATAGTTACAAACTTTAGCAAAATGTGGAATTCGCATTCTGAAATTCTGCAATCATTTATCCACACTCTTGTTATTTCAACCTATATGACTTTCTTTGAACACAAAGAAGATATTTTTTTAGGAATGCGGGTAACCAAGCAATGTTTGTTGTGTCCTTGCAATACAAATGTCCATCGTGGTCTGGTAGTTAGAGAGTTGGACCTTAGGGAGAAGGTTGCTGGTTCAAATCCCAGTGCCAGCAGACAATGACTGAAGTGTCCTTGAGAAAGGTACGTCTGCCCTGTTGTAAGAATTGGCAACAGCATGATACTTGTAAGTAGCTTTGAATATTAATAATAAAATAAGTGAATTGAGACTGCTGTTGTCAATTTATCGACATTCTTTATATATCTTCTTCTCTGTTCTGCAAAAGAAAAGTCATACAGTTTTGAAATGACAAGAGGTGTGTAAAAATGGACCAATTTTCATTTTTGGTTGAACTATTGCTTTAATGTCTTTTTGATTTGGCAAACATCTCCACCTAGAGGTTTAACTTGCAAAGCACAGTCGTAAAAGGAGTGCAAAGACAATCATCAATGCCAATGTTTTTTTAGTCTGTTTGTCAACCATTTATCAATAATTTGTGTTGTCAGGAGAGCCGGCTGCTGCCCGAGTTCTGCAACGAGGAGCCGCCACTTATTTTCGAGTGTAATCATGCCTGCTCATGCTGGAGAACCTGCAAGAACCGTGTGGTACAAAACGGAATGAGGTACCTCGCACCTTATTATATGAGAGACAAACCATCACCCAAAACAACATTAACCCGCTTTACCCGTCTGGCAGTGTGATTTGCACTTAAAATCCATTTTAAGTACATCCATTGCATTTGACTTTAATGTTTATACCATCACTCAGAATAAGACTGCAGTTGTTCAGAACACAACTGATGGGATGGGGTGTCAAGGCATTGCAAGACATCCCACAAGGGACCTTCGTTTGCGAGTAAGTTACTTTTCCTCATTCAGCATCATTACCTCTTGGCAAATCTGATCTCTCTGAGCTGCTTAGCTGTGTTGTTTGCAGTCTAATGTATCATCTGCTTGCAACAGATACGTGGGTGAGATTATCTCTGACGCCGAAGCAGATGTCAGAGAGAACGACTCTTATCTTTTCAGTCTGGACAACAAGGTATAGCTCTTCTTAAGATATAAGCCTCACTTATAAAATCACATTACATTCCCTGTCTGTTTCCTTAAAAGGCAGATTATCTGCCTTGTCCTCCTAGAGGTATTGGATTTTTGCTTTGATTTTCGCAAAGAAGAATGTTTTAGTTTTGTGAAAGTATTTCATTTATCTTTAATTTATAATGTATATTTATCACGATGGTGACTTTTTAAAGGGTCAGTAACTTTTATCACCCTTGTTTTAGGTTGGTGATATGTACTGCGTTGATGCCCGTTTCTATGGCAACATCAGCCGCTTCATAAACCATCACTGTGAGCCCAATCTGTTCCCCTGTCGAGTGTTCACTTCCCATCAGGACCTGAGGTTTCCTCACATAGCCTTCTTTGCCAGCAAGAACATCAATGCTGGAGATGAACTTGGGTCAGATTCATATATTTTAGAGCAATTGACTCATTCGAACTAAAGATGTGAAATGTTTGTTTGATATACAAATGTTAACTTCCCGTCATGCACTGTATCAATGGAGCTCTGTCATCAAGATCAGGAAACCGCTGTAGTGACTTAGATAGTTCACTAATAAATTAAAAGTGTTTTACTATTTACTCACCTTTGAGTTGTTTTGAATCTTTATACATTTCTTTGTTCTGATAAACACAGAGAAAGATATGCTAGAGAATGGAATTAATGATAGATTTCTTGGTAACTGTACATTTAAGCAAGATTTTAGACTGAACCCTTTCTTCTCAACAGGTTTGATTACGGCGATCATTTCTGGGATATAAAGGGAAAGTTGTTCAGTTGCCAATGTGGCTCATCCAAGTGTAAACATTCAGCAGCCGTCATCGCCCAGAGACAGGCAGACAGCACGCCCGGCAACCAGCAGCCCAGCGCTCTGCCCGACACCAGCTCATCCATCCCGTCCAGTCCCAGATAGACTTCACATGACCCCCATCTCTACCATCTGACATCTGGTTCTTCTGCCAGCCTGTCACCTTCCATCACCAGCATGGCTATCACTAACGGAGCCAAACCAAGAATCAAACGGCATCCTGGCCTGCCTTGGCCAAACCCACAATGTCACGTTATGGTCCTGAATAGCTGGCGCTACGATTCGGAAGTTAAAACCCTCATTGAAAAGTTTTTGGTGTACAGAAGGTGAGAACTGAACGTTTGGGCTGGACTCACAAGTGTTTAATTCTCAGCTCCATACTTCTGGATGACAGGAAACTTTTTTTCTCCAGTGTCATAAACTGTAGTTAAAATGGAAATGTCTGTGAGTATGATACGTAGAACAAACTTGTTCTTGTAGGCGAGCCGTATGGGCACAATTCAGCTGCCATCTTGTGTCTACGTATTTGACTCGAGTTCCAGACATTCTCTTGCATATTTCTTTAGGGATTTCGTTTTGTACGCTTTTACCACAGCTGTCTGAAAGACTCCAGATGAATAAAAAGAAGATTATTTAACTCTTCATACATTAACTTGCTGCCGTTTCAACTATTAATACATATTTGGAGGACAGTATGGATCATGATGTGGTTTCTTATCCCAGTCAAGCTCATAAATTAAGGTTCCTAATGGTGGTCTGTGGGATATTTTGTAAGTTGTGCCCTTCTCTGATTGGCTCATAGACGCAGTGCGTCGTGGCAGTGCTACCAAAATACATGAAGATGTCAAAAACTGCACATTTTTGGACTGGTTTTCGAAGTTTGCCACACACTATGACTTTTAAAGCAAAATTTGAATGCCAGACAGAGGGCGTAAAAAAGAGTCCCATGGGTCATTTTTTTGCATGTTAAAGGCATGGATGGACAGGGCTGTTCTGAAATGCACCACCATCACCGCAAACAAACTGTAAGATATTTTTAACATTTCTGTACGTACTTTCAGTTACAATGACGGAACCTGTTAGCATGATTTCGAAGAGCTTTAGGGTTAGGACTGGAAAGTGTAATTCTGGTTGAATGAATTGCGAATAGGAAAACGCAAATGGTGCTGAAAAAGGTTTTTGTTATGTTTATTTTTTTATCACTCACTAAGTGAATACAAGTTGTAAAATACGAAGCGAGCGTTTCATTTTTTCATTTGTATTTTTAAAATTTACCTCTGGTTTTCTAACCCTAGTTGACATTTAGCCTGTCTCAAGTTTGTTCCATAGGTTCATTGATGGTGAAGCTCTTGCTGTCTTTTATAAATGTCAATAGTGTAGTCACGTCCTTTGTGCATATCAAGACATAGATACACAACACCCCAAAATGGAGAAATACAATGAGGAAGGTGAAAACTGTAACATATTTCTGGACAATGAAACATGATGCACAATCAAGTGGTTGTGTTTTTCTTTTCCAATAAATTTACTACTAATAAAATGAAATCTCTGTAGTTTTTGTGCTGCATTAAAACCGTCGGGTGGCAACAATTTTTAAACTTATGTATGTAAATGGTTAATGATAAATAACACCAGCACTGATCCATTCCAAACATCGGTCATCTGACATTATTAGGGGTACGACTATAGTTGATTATAACATTATGATAGTATGTTTTAGACATATTTTTGTGGAGTTTGACTTTGCAATGCATCCATAACAAATTTAAATAAGGAAGCCATTTGATTTATCAAGGGACATTTTTTTTTCAGTTTTATAAACTGTATGATTGTCCTCTTCCTGATACAAGAAAGCTCTGCTTTAATTGATCCAGTTAAATGCAGACTGGTGATAGAAGACCTCTGGCCTGATGATTAAAGCTTTTAAACTGGCCAGACAGGAAACCGCCTTTCCGCATTCCATCGTGACAAGCAGCAAAACTTGACCATGGCTCTATCACGCTGGTTAGTTCTGTTATAAGTTTTGCAGTTTGTGGAGGCAGAGCATGCAGCTTAGATCCCAGAAGCTTCACAAGATTCACCAATAAGTGAGGTCATGAACTCTAATTGGAAAGAGAGACGATCCACTGTGATCTATGGTAGGATATTCATTGGGTTTTCATTTATTCGTTTGTGCTTGTGAGGTTGATAAATGGCTCTAAAAGCTGTAAATAGTCAAATGAATGTTTTGCGTGATTCATTTTTTTCTTTGTGACAATCCTAATTATGAAAAATAAATATAATGATATAACAAAATAATACAATTCAGACTTTAAAGTGAATTGTTCAATTGTATTCAGGGTAGCGTCTTATAAATGAACAGTTTTCTTTGTGATTGTGCACATGTTAAAATTCAAAATTAGCATCAATTTACAGGATGCCCATTTTCTTTCCCTTGCACTTTTCTGTCTCAATGTCACTGTAAACATGATTGCTTTTCATTTTTGTTTATTGTCCATATAATAAACTAAAGCCGCCCGAATGGCCACATTTGGAACGTGGCGGATGTTGACCTTGGGCTCAGAGTTCAGTTCTTGGGCTCGAACCCCTGAGACACCAGACAGGTGGAAGAGGAGAAATGCAGTTTTCACAGAGCTGTCGAGTAAGGACAGTCTGTATGGAGGGAGCCAGGCATCACGAGATGAGCAAAATCCAACAGAACACAGCAAATATGACACTGTTATTGACCTGGAGAGACCCAGTGACCTGAGAGATGCAGACATCATCAGTGCTCACAAAATATATCAGGAGAAAATCACATCACGTGTGGACAGGTGAGCACACAGGAATGTCAATTTATTTTTATATGAAATGTGAAGCATTTAATTGTTTACATAAATGGACAGTCAACCAGGTTGAATGCCTTGTTAGTCATAAATGTGATGCTTTTTATTTTAGCCACTAGGGGGTCCAAAGATTTGAGGAACAACTATGATTTTTGTATTCTACAGTATGGACATTATATTAAAAACTACAATATCGTTTTTATTTCAATAGTTTATTTATACAAATGGTTTTAGGTGAATAAAGTCATTTCTCCCAAAGCTTGCGCTGTTGTCCCATGCAAAGCAAACAGGTTTAGTTTATCAAATAACTTATGAATATGAATATGAATGTGTTACAACATGATTTACAACAAGACTATGACAAATTTGGTTCAAATTGAGCAAGTTCCATGATTGTTATTTCATTTGCTATGCAATCCTCTTCAAACATTGTAAGGGAAGACGTAGTTGTCCGATGTCTTTGTAAGGCCTCTGTATATAAGTTTTTTTTCCTAAGGGTAAAAACCAAAAGCAAACTATGTTTTCTTTATTCCTTGTCCTGAAAGCAAATTTATCAGTCTAAGATGCGGCTGTGTTATAGTGTTTGGGTAAAATGTGTTGAAATCCTTTGCTCTGCAATGCCCTAGAGTGTTTGGGGATGAAGGTCTGGTATAAAGAGACAGTCACAGATTTGTTCAACAGCCTTTGGATGTGGGCTAGCTCCATGCACACAGGAAATCCTTCTTCACACTTGCTGATTTTAAAGCCGCGAGCTCACAAATGAACATGATGGATAGTTTTCTTTTGGCTCCTTGGAGAATTGGAGACTCCAGTGGCTTTAACTGTCTCTCTGTAGCCTGTAGAAGGGACAGCCCAGCTGAATATAAAACTAGAAACGCTTTCTTATTCTATACTACTTATATACAGCTCGTTGTATTTTTTGTCATTGGTCACCCCTTTTAAAAGCTCACCAAACAATCAAATACCATGCAATAAAGTGACAAATGTAATCTATGATTGTGAGGATCAGTTGTGATGCTCTCTGTATGCCAGTAATAGTGTTTGTAACAAAACAATGGGTTTTTATAGACACTTCTCAACAACACATTTGGCCAATTCCAGGGTTATGGATATGACATTTTACGTTATGGACGTGACATAAAAATGCAATTAGAATTAAATTGTTAATGGTACCCTTTACCAACTGTTTGTACTATGCAAACCCCTTGTCGATAGTGTTTAAACATCAGAGAAATATCAGTCTATGCACAAGTTTTCTATTTAAAAAAAGAAAGAAAGAAATAAGTCTGTGTTATGGACGTGACAAAAAACACAATTAGAATTAAATTGTTAACGGTACCCTGAACCAACTGTTTGTATTATGCAAACCCATTATTGATAGTATTTAATAACCAGACATTATCAATCTATGCACAAATTTACTATTTAAAAATTATTTTTGTTATGGACGTGACAAAAAACAAACTTCTAAAGATTTCTGTGAATGAAAATCTACAAACCAGAATCAAAAATATCCACCAACTTGCCATAACTCTTTATAGAACATAAAATAAAGACTATATTTAATATTCACATTAATGAATATAAATAGCATTAATAGCATTATGGATGTGACGATGCTGCACTTAAAAAAGCATTTACTAAAAATAAAAAATTCTTAAAATAATTCTAAAGGTATTAAAACACCATATTGACATCAGTTCTGTATACTTAAAAACCTTTGTAAACTGCATATGTATTATCATAGTAAGATACCAGCCAATAGTCCAATTTTAAATGTCCTAATTATTAAAACAATGTAAATGTAATGAAACAAACATTGATGAATAATAACCTCCAATGATGATCAATGAAGACCCCCCCCCCCGCCCGCTCTCCAGCAGGGTCGTGTGAGTGACGTGCGCGCGCGTACGCTCATTTGGCAGCATCAGCACCAAACGCTCGCAGCATCCCACAGTCCGTAAGGGATGAGGTGCGCGTCTGCATCCGTGACCTGTCCGCCTCGGATGGATGGGATGTGAATGCGTTCCCAATTGGATTCGTACGAGAACTTTCCCATTTTTCCCCATTGAAGGCGCAGACTTCCATCATTTTACGCACGTTTGACACAAGCCCATGGAGACTTTAAATGCAGACAGATGTGTGTACTGTAATGTCCATCCCGTGTCCTCCATCTAACGCCTGTTTGGATTTTTCCTCTTGGATATCTGCGCGTCTAGGATGGCTCGCTTTGGAGACGATCTGGCCACCCGCTACGGAGGTCCGGCGGGCGCTGGGAGAGGAGGCGCCCGGGCTGGAGGTCCTCCGGGCGGCCAGAGGATGTACAAGCAGTCGATGGCTCAGAGAGCCAGGACAATGGCATTATACAACCCCAAGCAAACCAAACAGAACTGTTTCACCGTCAACCGGTCCTTGTTCATCTTCAGCGAGGACAATGCCATACGGAAATACGCCAAGAGAATCACAGAATGGCCATATCCTTATGTGTATAGTTCAACATTTTTCACATGCATCATTGTGTTTCTTCCAAGGGCACAGACTTCATTTGATGTTCATGTTTGTCATTGTATTGTCATCTTTTGTGTTCATGCATGGAGATATTTGGTAGAGGGTGCTCATGTTGGGGTGTTGGCTGATGCTCCTGGAGCTCCTGGAGTCCAAATAAAAAGTGATCCAACAAGTGAAGATTAACAAGTGTAGATTAACAAGTGTAGATTAACAAGTGAAGATTAACAAGTGTGCTTTGTGTTTAGTTGCTTTATTTTACTGTATGGAAGACACGGGATTGACTTGTTTTTTCCATTCCAAGCATCCTGTTTTAGGGTTGGTCTCAAGCGCACACCTTCTACATTTACATTTACATTTACCTTTATTCATTTGGCGGACGCTTTTCTCCAAAGCGTCTTACAAGTACTATGCAGCAGTCCATCATCAGAGCAAAGCAATGGGGTTGAGATGTCTGCTGGCACTGGGATTCGAACCCGCAACCTTCTGCTTTCCTAGCCACAAGACCACGACTGACCCCTTCTGCTCGTGGCGCATGAGATCCCTCATGAGAGATGGATGCTATAGTGCAATTTTAGGAAGCGGGATCCTTTCCGGATAACCACTTGTATACGTTAACATTTATTCATTTGGCTGAGGCTTTTATCCAAAGGGATAGTCAATCATCAACCGAGAGCAAACAGGGGTAAGGTGTCTTGCTCAAGGCATTGTCTGCTGGCAGTGGGATTCGAACCTGCAACCTTCCGCTTACCAACTCTTCAAACACCAGACCACGATTGACCCCTTCTGCTCAAGGTGCAAGAGATCCCTCATGAGAGATGGATGCTATATTCCTGACGCTTTTATCCAAAGTGTTAGTCAATCATCACTGCCGAGCAAACAGGGTTAAGATGTCTTGCTCAAGTACACTTCAGTTATTTTCTGCTGGCAGTGGGATTCAAACCAGCAACCTTCCGCTTACAAGTCCAACTCCCTATCCACCATACAACGACTGACCCCTTCTGTAGTACATTTATAGGAAGTGGGATGCTTGCCGGATAACCACTTTAAATTTACATTTAGCTGACGTTTTTTTTCAAAGTCAATCATCACTGCAGAGCAAACAAGACTGGGATTCGAACCGGCAACCTTCTGCTCTGACATATGTGAAGGTTATGGCACACACTGTAGTGAAGTGAAGTGACCCGACGTGTTGCCAAGTATGGTGTTCCATACTTGGAATTTGTGCTCTGCATTTACCCATCCCAGTGTACACACACAGTAAGTGAACACACACACACTGTGATCACACACCTGGAGCAGTGGGCAGCCATGTTGCGGCGCCAGGGTAGCAGTAGTGGGGGACTCACGGCAGTCGTGGTATTCCCGCTGGTTACTAGTCTCAAACCAGCAACCTTCGGATCACGAGTCCAAGACTCAAACCACCAGGCCACGACTGCCCCTCCACGACTGCCCCCGCTCTGTCCAACTCTGTAGAGACCACAACTTACCACGGTTTAACTTTATACGTCATGTGGTGAGACACTGGTGAAGGTGGTTCAAATCAAAGCATAGTGTTGGTTGCAGCCACTGGAGCAGTTCCGCGGCTAAACGACCACAACCCCCTCCCTAAAATCAAGAGGTCAACATTAGGGATGTAACACACCAATGATGTTTTGCCAAGCAGTGCGTGTATTGATGCAAACTCAAGGGGTTGTGATCTGAGCTTTGTCAATACATTCTAATGATGTCAGGCACGACTTTGTGTTTGAATCTGTTTGTTTTATAAAATTAATTTGGAAGGGGTTAGGTTGAGTACTCTGGTTCTGCGATTAGCACTGTGGTGGATTTATTTCAGGACCCTGGAGAGCGTAAACGCTCCTCTTAATGTGATTATTCATAAAAAAGACGTGGCACCGTTCCTTTTGCAACTTCAAACCTGTTTGAATTTGTTCTTCTACAGAACATATAAGAAGATATTTTGAAGAATGTTGGTTACCGAAAACCGTCTCTGTTGACTGTTAGTGTGTGGATGCAAAAACAATGTAAGTAAATTGGACCAATGGTTATGAAGTTAGTTCATAACCGAACAGCTGTGCCTGTTCACATTTTTCCAAATGTCTTCTTTTGTGTTCGACGGGAAAAAAAGACAGAGGTTTGAGGAAATGATAATATTCTATGAGGCGCTTTCACCAACGTTTCAGCCTTCCAATTTTATACTTAAAACCTTTCTATTCATTTTGTGTTTTCTGCTTGGTATGAAACAAGATTTACTTCACCTATGTTTGAGCAATATGCCATGCAGAGCTCCCCAAGGGCTGACAAGCATCAAGTTGAAAGCGGCCATTGGATAACTCCTTCACGAATAGCATTCCCACAAATACTAGCATAGGGAACAAGCAAAAAAACAAATATAAAAAAAGATTTGTCCGGTAAGAATGAAATGTGATGTTCAACCACCCATACATATGTTAACAGCCATATTCTATATGCTCAGTATGCCATTCAGCAAGCTCTTTGTGTTACAAAGGTAACATTGAAATTTAATGGATGCATGAGGATGAGAATACACTGTGCCGACCTCATGGGCTGTGTTGATCTACAATTTAATATTCCAGTGTTTCATTCCATGCTACTCTAGCATTGTTTGTGGTTTACACGTGACCGTCTAGGGATGCCAAAGACAAACAAAAAGATGTTTGGTGTCAATTGTTGGGTTGAGCTTGGAGGTATGCAAGTTGTCCTCTGTTATGGTTGTTCTGTCCTCATCTCTGTGTTACTAGGGGCTGTTGATTTAGTGTTTAAATGACACAGTCCCTTTGTCCTTGTTGACGTGTGATGAAAATTCTCCAGCGGTTGCCCCTGAGGATGTTCTTAAGCCGTTCCCTAAACATTAGGATTGTGTACTACGATGTGCAGAGACAACTATAACTAAGCTGTTTTATAGGTTCATTTTTATGGCTTCGTGGTACTGGTCTCTGGTGTTGTTTGTGCATGGCGAACAGTTAAACGTAACCAACTGTTTTATGCTGTTATGTGAGTTTGGGGTGAGATCATTTGTTTGTTGAACAAGTGAAACTGTTTGTGTTATACTAGTGGCAAGAACTTCACACTTGAAGTGTAACTATCAGCACATCGTCAGTTCACTTCAGGATGCAGCATGCATGTCTGTTTCTTCCCGAATGTTATATTTTAATGACCTTTGTGTATAATAATGTTTTTCCTTGACCTTATCACTCCATTTGAGTACCTGATCCTCACTACCATCATTGCAAACTGCATCGTGTTGGCCCTTGAACAACATCTCCCAGCAATGGACAAGACGCCCATGTCTGAACGCCTGGTGAGCATCAACAACTCTTATTATCCCTTATTTCTCTTTTTCATGCTTGCTTTGCCTTTCACACTTAGGCTTTGATCACCCCAAAATAGTTTATCATTATATTAATTTCTTGGTTGGGACCCAAAGTAAGGTATTTTGAGAAATGTCTCAGTGGTTTGGGATGTCAATAGGGTTAATGGTGTTGGATCACCATTATTCTTCCTACTATTTTGTGGGTTTTGCAGAACAAAAAACATCAGGCAGGTTTGAGTGATAAGAATTTTTTTATATCATGGTTAAGATTACATTCAGCTTTTTATGAGACCATTAAATTGCGTTATAAATGCAGTTTTCTTTCATATCTTAACGTGATAGTTCACACAAACTTATCCTAATGTCATCAAAACTTATAAGAATTTTCCTTATTTTGCAAAAAACATAAGAAGATAATTTGAGAAATGTCTATGTGCTTTTGAAAGTTAGTACCCTCATTTCGAACCTGTATGACATTCTTTCTTCCTGTTAAAAACGTAAGATGACAAATGGCACATCGCACCCATTGATGTCATATGTCTGGACATAAAACAGATGCACATGAACAAGTGCCAGTTATCAACATTCTTCCAAATATCTTCTTTTTTGTTCTAAGTGAAATTCACACCAGTTTAAAATGACAAGAGGGTGAGTAATTTTTCACTTCAAAATATTTGCCTGTTGATATCAGAATTAGAAGAGCACACACACATGGGCTAAGTTTTAACATGCATCAGCTAAAAGCCAAACAATAGTAATGGAGAGAAAACAAATCGTATTATGTTGTGTTAGAGAAAACATACTTGCATTACATTCGATGAAAAGCAGAGAGTTAGATCGTAAGAGATGAGCAAGTATTTGGCTTGCTTTTCTTTCCACCCACACACCCGACATATCCCCTCTGGAGTATATTGATTGATCATTTTAGCGTTTTGCACTGGTAGCGTGGGTGACCAGCGAGCCTGTCGGGGCAGAGGCCCTTATGCAGCTGTCAGAGAGCCCATCCAGGGCCGCTGAGAACCACCCGAGCGCTTTACACGGACTGTCTCATTAAAAGCCAGCCTGCTGGGAGCCATCGACAAACACGCTTGTAACACCGCTTCCCCGTGATCCGACCCTAAAGCACGCAGAGAGGCTTTGATCCTTCTGCTTTGCTCATATGGCCCACTCACAATGGCATCCGAATTGTGTGCTGAGTCGAAGCGGAACAGCGTCGCTGCCTGCAGTATTACAGCCTGTACTGGACTGGCTGGAAGATTAAGGCAGTAATTCTGTTTGTAGGCGTTGATGTTGGATTTCAGACTCCCTGGAGAAACGCTGCAATCACAAAAGGGAACATTTTAAATGATGATGGATCTTTCACAGCCTTTTTGGGGCTGTTTGTATTGGGATGGTATCATAACATCAATATCAACACAATCTGATGGGAATTTTTATTTTGTTTTTTATTTATGTTATAGTTAATAGGTTTAAGAATCATTTACTTTTGGACCTTTGGCGTTTTAAGGGGTGAGGTCAGGGGAGAGGCTTCAGTATTGGGCATTTCCATTCAAATTGTAGGTAAACAATACTAAAGAGAGAGTAACCCACCCTTTGGTTGTTTCATGCCTGTATAATTTTCTTTGTGATATTGGGCAAGAAGAAAGATATTTGGTATAATGCCTCTTTACAAACAATTCTTGGGCGCCATTGACTACCATGGTGACACAAATAACAATGCTAGTTAAAGTAACCCGACATCTAGTTGAAAGTAGTTTTTCCTAATTTGGTATTCGTTGTTGTCATATAACTGTCTGGTTGTAAATATACTTCCAAATATATTCCTTGTAGAACTTTCAGTTGGCCTTCGTTTTTCAAAATATCTAATTTTGATTCAACAGAACTAGAAAATAATAAAGTAGTTTTATTTGGTAATAAACGTTCCTCCAAAAAGCTTTCTCGTAGGACTTTCAATTGGCCTATACTCTTCAAAATATCTTGTTTCGTATTTAACTGAACAAGAAAATTATAAAGTAGTTTTTCCTACTATGTTAGTCAATGCGGTTCAATAACTGTTTGGTTATAAATATTCTTCCAAAAATCTTCCTTGTAGTACTTACAGTTGGCCAACAAATATTTAAAATTTATTTTGTGTTCATCCGCACAAAGACTTATTCTGATTTTTAAGAACTCAAAGATGATTAAATGATTTTCAAAAATTTCATTTTTTGGTTAACTATCCCTATTACCACTAAATGACTTTGGAAAACACATGGCACACACATGGTACTTCACTGTTTTGACCCTCATATAAACTATAAAAAGGTGTTATTTAGTATAAAACAAATCATTTGTGCCCAACTGAAGATGCCATGAAGGTCTTGGATGACATAATAGACGTTGTCTTCATTTCTTTCTGTAGCAAGGCTCTTATTCCCAGACTCAACGGACAAACACAACCCATCAAATTCATCCACAACATCTATTCAGTTTACCCAACAAAGCAAGCAGATCTCAACCTCTCCCCTGATACTCCTACACTCCCCACAGGATGTTTATTATTAATAAACTCTTCCGATCTATACATATTAGATTGAAATATGCCACGCTTACTCATTTCCCAGGTCCCATAAATCATCTGTTACGCTCAGTCTCACACCTGCTCCCGGAGAGCGTTTTCGCCCAGTGATTTCGGCGTTACTTGTGCTGTCTAGCACCACAATAATTACATTATCGACAAAACGTAGAGCCTGGTGTCGCCCTTGGAAGTGTTGGACATAAATGTGTGTTGGTTTGTCTAATTATTAGTTTGTTTTTTTAATGGTTTGTTATGTAATCTATTACCGAATAGGTAGTTATTATTCAGACGGCACAAAGATTTAACAAAACAGTGTTTTTTCATTGAATCCAGTTGGCTAGTGTTTGTATGCATCTTGATGTCATGTCTGCCGTATGGAATTATATAGCTATGATATGCTTTCCATCAGAACGGGTTGTAAGATGACTTGTTTGAGAGGTGGGTAGATAACTGCACTTATGAAAAGACAGTGATTTCTGAAAGCAGAGTGGTGGAGAGGTTAGTCCACTGGTGTAAGTGCCTGTGGAGCCGTAGGGCTCTGGTGACATTAATGGGAATGAATTCAAACGCAATGCAATATGTGGTAGTCAGGACTGAATCTCCGTTAGGGAGATTTAAAGACATGAAATAAAATACTTGTAACAGAATCAGTCACTTATACCTGATTCAAAGCTTTCAGTTTGGTGTGTGTGTGTGTGTGTGTGTGTGTGTGTGTGTGTGTGTGTGTGTGTGTGTGTGAAGGTAAAATATTAAGACATGCTCCTTTACACATTGGAATAATATTACATTTTAAGAAATAATGTTATTTATTTCAAGATAGTTTGAATTCAATTCAATGATATTTATTTAGCACTTTTTGTAATGCATATGGCTTAGCAGCTTTACAGGAAAAAGAAAATACAAAACAATAACAAGAAAATACAGTATGGTTCATTATAATTTAGAGCAGGCTGTTTATGCGATTTTTGATGGAATTAAGTTGAACATAAATCAATCTGAAAAATATTTTTTGTCTGTTGTATGTATGTTCATACTTTACTGATATTGAAAATAAGGTAAAAAGTTGATTTAGAGTACTACCCGACATAAGGATGTGGACTAATTATGTCCTCATTCATTATCATTTTGTGATTTTAAACTTTAAATTCTGCAGAACACAAAGATATTTGGAAAAACGTTGGAAAAAATAAAACCATGTTTACATTTATAAAACTATTGGCATTCATTGGTCATGTAGTAAGATCAAGAGACTAGTCACAATATTATACAGATTAACATCAATGTCACATGATCCATCTTGCCATCATAAAGGAAGGAGGCCCATACGTCTTGCCCTCTTCTATATGTGTCACAAAGTGATCTGAAAAGATTCAACCCCATTTTCCTTCCAAAGCTTTCTGTCATTCTTCTTTCACGCTTCATTACACATTTTCCTGAAAAGAGTTATCCTGTTTTCCTCTTAATGCAGGACGACACGGAACCCTACTTTATCGGGATATTCTGTTTCGAGGCCGGGATTAAAATCATCGCCCTGGGCTTCGTCTTTCACAAAGACTCGTACCTACGCAACGGCTGGAATGTAATGGACTTTGTGGTTGTTCTCACGGGGTAAGTCCACAAATGTGTGTGTGTGCTTTAAGTCTAAAGAAACGGATCAGTGATAGTTTGTGAAAAAAAGGGGTTGTGTACCAAGTGAATGGGTGCAAGGTTCTTAAAAATCATGTCAGTTCATTAAAAACCAGGTCAGTTCATGCTTGCTGGTCTAAGCTGGTTCTTTTAAAACGGTTTGTGACTTGAAGCACATATGCAGGAACGCTTGTGAGAGCTTTCTGACCAAGAGGCTGTGGCTATTTCTAGTTGAACTTGCCTGCCCCTTTCTCTCTCTCTCTCGCATGAACGCTCTTTGTGCCTCTCTCATTCTTTATCTCCCTCGACCCACCCCCTCCCTCTCTCTCTTACCTTGTTCACCTATGTAAACACCATGCTATGATGCACACTGCTGTGACACCTGTCGTCTGCATCACTGATGCTTTATTTCATGTATGTGTCTCACAGCATGATGAAACAGATCTAAATAAATGTTCAAGTGTAAAAGTTAGTGTATTTTAGACATTGTGGGTTTAACATACATTTAAGTGCTACAAAGGAATTAGATCTAGATAAATAGCAGCTCCCCGTTTGCATGTGTTGCACAAGGGGCAATACACTATATGTTTATTATATACTTTATACATTAATTTTTGCAATGTGTAGTTTGGCAAATGAAAACGTCCATTCATGACTCATGATTTTAAATGTAAGTCAGATTTAAATAACAAGGAATGGTCACTCTGAAGAATATTGTATGCACATTTAATCTCAATATGAAATCCTGGTAATATGTTTCCAGTGTTTGATGTGTAATATTTACAAACAATTTTACTGTCCTCTAGATCCATATCTCTTTATTTTTTATTTGAGGTGGAAAAATGTGGAATTATTTTGGGTGAAATATTATTTCAACGCTTTTTATGTCAGAATAAGATTTAAGAAAGAATTAGAAATTAGCTTTTTTTGTGTGGTTTGGAAGGGTCATTCTTTAATTCGTTTTACAGAACAATTTGACCATGTTTGAAAGAGAGTCTTCATTTGATATATAACCCATCTATGTTTTGAGTAATGTTAAAAATATATATTTATATGATATCATTCGTGTATTCTTTCTACGGGGAGGTGTTTGTGGGCTGATGATGGGGAGGTTTTGGAAAGACAATTTGAAATTGAGACTTTTATGGAATAAATGTAAAATTGATGGACCTATTGAGGAAGCAAATGTTCTAAATAGACATCTAGTGTTCAGCCGTGGTTCAAAAGTTAAAAGTTCTGGGTGAATCTTCCATATAAAGCTCTTTTTGAGATCTTGTGCTCGAATGACTTTGCACTGTATGTATTTTTTGGGGGCATCACAGTTCCCACAAGCTAACCTGTTGCGTTGTAACCGTCGGCTACTGTTTCCTCGACGATAGCTGTCTTTCCTTATGCCTGGCCTAACCTGCTTAGGCCTTAAAACAATAGCATGTTCTGTTCTGTTATCCCTATTTGCTTTCTTCGGATCTGATCTGCACCTTAGAGCTTAAGGATTTCTGAAGTCCTGATCAGACATCTGAGCGATCGGCTGAAAGTGAGATCTCAGTGGTGTTTTTCCTGTCACCTTGGATTTCTTCTGAATGATTATTTAGTTCCTGGTAAAATGACTGTGTTCATCACAGGGTAGAATTATAATGGGCGACACACAGAGTTACGAGACGCCGCCTCGGCAGAGGTGACAGGGAGGGCGTCACTGTGAGGCCAAATGTTAAAACAACAGACATTTTAAGACATGGACCTAATTAGAAATGAAGTCAGTTTGGATAAAGGGGAGGAGTTTAGGCGCCTGGATGTAGATAAATCACCATCAGTGAGAGACGGAGGATGAGAAAGTCTGTGTTACGTCATTCCCAAGTTGAAATGTTATATTTAAACCAACTTTAAGGTTTTATGTAGATCCATTTTGAAAAGGTTTAAAAATTATGGATTCTCTAGGATGTTGACCCATAGAGAGGTATCTGATTTACAAGTCTCTTGTAAACACAGAAACGGCTCTCAGACATGCTTCGTGTGTTCAGGGCTGTTTCACAAGAGACCCGCTCTGTGTTCCACTGACCCCTCTCATTAAAAATGAACTGGGATCTGGCGGCACCAGATCTTTTTTCCAGCTTTTATGTAGTTGACATCTGCGCAGAATACAGTAAGCTATGTGACCAGGCATGGCTTAAACAAGAATAGAGAAATAAGAAAAAAATGACTATACTTCATTGAAATGCAGGGGATTAAAAAATTTTCTGCATCTGGATTTGAATTTATGATCTTTATTTCTCATTAGCATAGCTTTAATTTAATTACATTTATAATTTTGCATTCTTAAGCATCGTAGAAAGGTACCAATATTAAAATATAAAAAAATTGTTTCTCATCATGTTCTACATTCTTTATTGTGGGAAAGTTTGTTATTTTCCGGTCAGTCATGCGAAAAACATCCTTAGTTCACCCCAAAATGTCTCTTCTATCATAAATTAATTTTTAATTTTAAACCTGTTTGACCTACTTATTTCCACAAAACACAAAAGAAGATATTTTGAAGAAAGTTGGTACCTTTTTGTATGGACACAAAACCAATGGAAGTAAATGGGATCAAATTTCTTCTTTTGTGTTCTGGGGGTTGAAATGAGTAGAGGGTGAGTAAATGATGCCGTAATGTTAATTTTTGGCTTCACGTACTTTGACATTTTACAAATATTAAACTGAAAGTGCTTCTAGAAGTGTTTTGACCGCAGGTTATATAGTTTGTATATGCGAGTGTAAAATGTGTAAAGTTGCACAACAAGAATGGACGTGATGCTCTCCCGTGTTACTTTCTCCTGTCCTCTCTGTTTTTCCGAAAAAGATCAGCGTAGCCGACCTTAACCCAGACTTAACTCAATATTCAGTTGTTTAATGAATAGGTCGGTGTGTCCACGTTGCTCTGGGCAGAAGCAGACCTTTGATCTGTAGCCATCAGACAGCAAAAGCCTCTAATAGAGGAATAAATCTAACCTCCCCTGCTCTGAAGCTCAGATCAATAGAATGATGTCCAGCAGAAAGCAAGCGGGGCAGACAACACAAGAAGATTGAGTGCTTCTATGTTGGAAGAAATAACAGCAGAACGTTTGTTTTGTTGATTTAAGTCCCATCTGCAGTCTAGACCATACATGAGACCATTATGTGCGGACTTTATTGCAAGTTCATTTAAGCCAATCCAAAGGAGCCCTCGAGTCACATGGGTTCATGTTAAGAAACGTGGCGCTCCTGCATCCGGAGGATGCTGCTCATTAGATTGTTGCCATGGTGACCACCTCCCCCTTCTGTAGTTACTTGCGGCTGAACGTTTAGCCAGTAAGTAACAACCACATACGCGGTTGACCTCCTCTGACCTTTAACGCCACCGTGATGTCTTAGCGTACGTCTTTTAAAAATGCCATTCATCTCCCTTATAGCAGCTAAAGCTTCACGCGCTTGTGAGAAGGCTTTCACAATTATCATGTTTTACAGCTCCAGGACCTGATGGGAAACAGGTTTCCAGGATATGTATATCTCACACAAGTCCAGGTGTGTTCAGAATTTTTAGGGCACTGGTTGGTGTTTAAAATCATTGTTTTAACATCTGCTTATGCAGGAACATGAAACACTGACTTCAAAGAGTCACATGCCATTTTGAGTCTTTTGTGTGTGACGGTGAGTTGCTTCAAGGTAACGGAACCTTGTGTTGTTTTCTTTGCGCCGGAGTTAAAGAGGTTATAATTGAGTGCCATTTGAATATGTGCCAATGTCTCTTTCGTTGAAGATGGTGGCTCCTCTCATTGCAGTTCTTGTGGTTGTTCATAAATCAGTTTTTTTAAGTGAATAGGATTCTTTGTCATTCACTAATATTGTATTCTTTAATTTCTAGAGTCCCTCCCTTTTGAAGTGATTCATTCTCAATCACATTAAGAATAGGGGAGTGAAGAATTATAGATCATGATACGTAACTAATGAACAGATGTAATTAAAAGGACATAAGGATGCTTTTCACACAAGTTTTTAGTTTAGTCGACACTACCAGAGTTTTTGGGACACTTGAGTAAAATGTCACTATTTGGTTTAAAGAAACTTTTGATCGGAAGGTGTATGCCTAAATGTCTCAAAGTTAAGTTAAAAAATATAATTAAGCAAACTTACACGTTTTTTTCATGACAAAACTAATATTTGATTTCACGAACATATTTTTGAAATGGATAACTTTGACTGAATATTAAAAAGAAAGAACAGCCAATTAGAGCGCAGAATAGACCGGTAATACCTTAAGAAGTTACTTGATAAAACGATAAGAAAACATTTCTGCAACTTCTAGTTAAAGGGTGACTTCCCTGAATATGATAAAATATAAAAACATAATTCCTACAGTTCCCTTGGTTTTATTTTATAATTTTGATGACTTTATCTTTATAAAATCTTAAAAACGCATGAGTGTATCCATGGAAATATGATAGATGGTATTTTGTATTTGGGTAAGATAGCAGGAGAAGCAGGATTCCCCTGGGAATGTTTTTCTCGCTCTCAATATTTTTTGTTCCCTTGGCTTCTCTATTATCACTAGACTTCATATCTCACCTACACATGATTCAAACGACCAATCCTAAGTATGTGTCCAGCTGTGGCTCTAGATAGTACTCTGTGTGAAGAGCACAAAAACCTTTGTGAAAGCATGATAACATTTAGAGTAAAATTTAAGTAACATTTTTCTTCCTGTGACGGCCCTTGACATGCGGCTTCTTCAGAAGCTCAAAGCTCTTGGGGCACTTTTGACTGACATTTAATATGACTGGTAACCATAGTTCAGTTTCTTTCTATCTTTTAAAAGCAAAAAAAAAAGATTTTAGCCATGTTGTAAAGATCATTGCGCTGTGATATCTTTTTCATTGTTGCTTTTAAGGTTCTGTCTGCAGCGTATGGACGTCTTTGGAGACCCAGTCTCTTGATGACGGATTTAGACCAGATACACTTGCATGCTTGCATGCCACTCTTGGAAGATGTTCATTCAAATGTTTAATTGTGTAGAACAAAAACAAGCACATAAATGCCACAAAATGCATGAAACACTTAAAAAAAGAAAGAAATCATACAGAAGAAAAAATTGAATCAGACAAATCTTAGGAAAATTAGATGTAACCATCAAATAAAAGCACCACTTATAACAGCTTGGATTCTCTTAGGCATGATTTAAACTAATCACAAACAGTGTTCTTCATCAATTTGTCTCCAACTTTGTGTTATTGCAATTGCCAGATCAGATTACAGGTTAGAGACTTATCGTGGTTCATTTTCATTAATTTGCACCACAGATTTTCAATTGGATTGATGTCTGGACTACTTGCAGGCCATGCCATTGATATAATGTCTTCCTGTAGGAATGTTTTCACAGATTTAGCTAAGGATGCACGGAAATGAACTTCTTGGCCAAAAACCAAAAAAGAGGAAACTATAGGTCCAGATTTTAGACACAGCTGAACTATCTGGGATTTCTTTTGCAACATTCTGAGGATTAAGCTTCTTTGATAAATTTGATAAATCTCTCCTTTATTTCATCTGACATCTTTAGTGTTGGAGCCATGAGTTATGTCAAGCAGCTTGGGTCAACACCTCACTAAGGTGTGCAAGCACTCTTTTTTTAACTGCAGACTAATTAGCAGTTGTAATATGACACAGGTGGTTGTATTAGAACTGCAAAGCACATGGAGATTCCATCTCATTTTCATCAGATGAAATTCCATTTTCAGTGATTCCATTTTTTTCCTCTGTTTCATCTGCAAAACAGTAGTAACTGACTACAATTGTTTTCTTTCTTTCTTTCTTTCTTTCTTTCTTTCTTTCTTTCTTTCTTTCTTTCTTTTCTTTTTATTCTTTCTTTCTTTCTTTCTTTCTTTCTTTCTTTCTGTCTTTATTTCTTTCTTTCTCTCTTTCTTTCTTTCTTTCTTTCTTTTCTTTTTTTCTTTTTTCTTTTTCTTTCTTTCTTTCTTTCTTCTTCATTACTTAATTCTTTCTTCATTCTTTCTTTCTTTCTTTCTTTCTTTCTTTCTTTCTTTCTTTCTTCTACAATCTTTCATTCTTTCTTCTTCATTCTTTTATTCTTCCTTTCTTTTATTAATTCTTTCTTTCTTTCTTTCTTTCTTTCTCTATTCCTTTTATTTTTCCTTTTGTCATATTATTTATTTGTAAGTTAATAAATTATTAAATACAAATAAAAATATTTATATTATAATTCAAGAAATAATATTAGGGTTATATTACAAATATACACTGAACAAAAATATAAACTCAACACATTTGTTTTCGCTTCACTATTTAATAAAATGAACTCAAAGATCAGAAACATTTTCCACATAAACAAAATAGCCATTTCCCTCAAATATTGTTCACAAATCTGTCAAAGTCTGTTATAGTGTGCACTTCTACTATGCCAAGATAATATATCACTTCTCACAGTTACGCCATATTAAGATGCTTATTAGACAGCATAATTATTGCATTGGTGTGCCTTAGTCAAATCACAATAAAAGTGATTGAAAATCATGTCATCATTTACTCAACCTTGTGTCATTTAAATCCTGTATGACTTTATTTCTTCTGCAGAACAGGAAGATATTTAAAAAATGTTGGCACCTGTTATGTCTAATGTAACGGACATAAAATCAATGCAAGTAAAAAGGTGTCAATAAGCCTTTTATCGTTTTACTAAATATATTCTTTTGAAAACTGAGATAAGAAAGGGTGAGTACATTTTAATTTTAGGTAAACTATCACGTAAATCCTTGTAGGTTAACCAACAGACACCAGCATCAACAACATATGCTTGGAAAAGAGTGTGTTATTACACTTTGGAAGAACGACAGGTTACCCACACAAAATCACATATATTGTCTCTTTTCATCCTCTCATTTACATCATTCACATAGCTGGCCAGATGGCACGCCTGCCCTACAGTTCTACAGAAGAGCAGAGTTGAGTCTTTTATTCTATTCTTTTATTTAAGAGTACCAGGTGGTTAGTTAATACTAGTACAGTTTACTTGATAGTTTACTCGAAAATGAAAACTGTGTCATCTTTCACTCACCCTCTTTTCATTTCAAACCTGAAAGACTCTCCTTTTTTTGCAACACAAAAGAAGATATTTTGTAAAATGTTAGCAAAAGAAGACTATTGATTGGCATTCTGTTTCTGTCCAAACAGTAAAACTCAATGTGGACCTACTGTTTTGGTCCTCGACATTCTTCAAAATATCTTTTTTGTTCTGCACAAGACAGAAAGTCGTACAGGTTCGAAATCACAAGATGGTGAGTAAATAATGACAATTTTAATGACTGAGTTTCAATTAGAATCAGAAACGATGAAATTCAAACACTGAGCAGCACAAAGCCTGCTTTGATCTCTCTTGCTCGATTCTAAGTCAAGATTAATATCTACAATGTCAACACGGAGGGTCAACAGACGCCCACGCAAGCATGTGACCGCCATGTGTGTGGCAGGTGGCACAGATGCACCGTTTACTATCATTTCTCATTTTTATGTTTGTTTTGTAATACATTCAAAGATTATCACAGAATTAGTTGTCCTGTTTATGCCTTTTTACACACAATCACCTACTGCAATTGTGACAGTGTTGGAGCTGAGGATCCTATTGTGTCTTTGTGTGTTAGTATAAGAGAAGAAAGGCCTCTATTTTGTAGCGGAGATCATGACATTTGCGTCTGCATCGTAACATCCCTGCATTGTGCGGTTTAGTATTTTTCCGCTAGGGAGTGGGTCACCTTTGTGCCTGACACAACCTCATCCCCCCATGGTTTCTGTGTCCGCAGACCTTTTGAAGTACACTTGAAGGGAGGGTTCAGGCAGGGGTGACCTGTGTAACAGGTGACACATCATACATCAAATGCAGGTGCTTCTAGTCAATTCGATGATGCTCGGCAAACAACAAGTGCTTTTAAGCCTTCATCGCCTTTAAAGATAATGGGTACAACAGCAATTCAGCACTTGTGCTGTTTTTATCGATTCAGTGATTAGCGTCATCTGGTCGGGTGGTGATGCTTGTGGTTATTTGCCATTTATGCCACATCTTTTTAATAGACATTAAATTTAGAAGCTCTGCAGTACAAAGTTGATGGCGTATATATTGCCGTTTCTGCATTATGCAGTATAAGTTTACTGTGTGGGGTATTCAAATCATATGCGTGAAATACTCATTAAATACTGCAATGCAAGGGCACAATGAGTTAAATCATCAAACTGCATATAATATCAGGTATTCTTTTTTTTTAAATACAAAAAAACATAATTTTTATTCATTTACATAAAAATCTGAGTGTGAGACTTGAGTGAAAAGCTTAGTTTTTAATAAGATTATAAATAACTTTCAATCGAGTTGTCAGGTTTGCTTTCATGAGATATGTCTTGCCTCGTGTTTTTTTTTTTTGAAACCCGCATTCTGCCTTCTCAGCAGAACAAAGAAGATATTTCGAAGAACATTTTTCCTGCATGTCTGTACATCTGTACTTCATATGATTATCTCTGAAGCATTAGCATTACATATCTAAGTCTGTAATGCAACTTGTTATTATAATATTATTTTATGGTAAAATCATAGTTAAACCAAGCAGGCATTTGAATTAAACTTCTTTAAATTGTTATGTTTACAAATGTTAATCTTAATATAAATTATTAACAATAAAGTCTATGTTCTGCATTCTTGCCACAAACTTTACAGAAAATGATTCATGGCATGGCTTATAACCGGTGTACTGTCATACACCTAGTTTGGACACAAAACCAATGCAAGTACATGGGAACCTTTTGCCAAAAATCTTATCTTGTGTCCAGTCAAAGTCATCCAAGTTTCAAATGGCAAGATGGAGTAAAGGATGACAGAACACCTTTCTTTGCTCTGATTAACATGGAGAAAGATATTTGAAAGGATACTTGGCCCCCATTGAGTACCATTGTTAGGAAAAACTAAATAATATTTCTCTGTTTTGTTGAACTCAAAATTAAATATTTTAATAAGAAAATTATTTTTATTTTTGCTACTAGGGTAGTCAATGAGTTGCAAGAACACTTCCAAATGTCTTTCTCTTTTTGTTTTGATAAAGGTCTGGAACAACTAGAGAGACTAAATCGTGAAAGTCATCTCATGAATTAGACCCAACAAAAAGCAAGATCTAGTTTTAGGTTTTAACGCAAAAGACAAGAATTGTCAGCAATGAAAATCTTTAGGTACAACTTGATAACAAGTTGTTAAATCTCCACAGAATCAGATTCTTTTTTGTAAAATATTTGTCTGATTGTGCACACTGTTTCACCTACTACGCTACGAAATTGGTGGAAAGTTTATATTCCAGAATTCCATTCCAAATTGAGCTTACCGATGTCTCTACTACCTCCCCAGACTCTTTACTGTGACTTACAGAAATTCCGCTGAGGATTTAGTAATCCATGTCATTGTAGAATGCCTGGAATAGTTTCTCTCTGTAAGAGGATACTGTATATAGAATGAAGTGGAAGAGAGGGAAAATTGCTTTACAAAGCCATAGATTCTGTCTGTGAAGTCTGTTTGTGCGAGTCTTCAAAGGAAGCACTCCGCCACTCGCTGCTTATCAGTCTGTGAGTCAATACACAAACCGAAAACAATCTGCCTCTGTCTGCCCGCCTGCCGCCTTGACTGCCTACTGTTGTGCCTTTCAGAATGTTGTTGTTGTTCTTTTCTTTTTTAATTAGATAAACCGAGTTTGAAGATTGTCAGAACATGCAGAATGTGTAAATGTGAACCTTTCTCAGAGCATGTTAAAGCCTGTTGAAAAACATAAACCATGATGTATTTATCATGATGCCCTTCAAAACCTGTATAAACTGATTTGTTGAAATTGTAAATAAGAGAGAGAAAGTATAACACTTGGATATCACATCTTAATAGTCCACTTCAGGATGAATGTACATTTAAACAAAGAAACAAATAAAAAATGATGATGATGATAATAACAATGGTGCTGATGATTGTGAGGATTATTATTATTTATTTAATTCTAGCCATAACTCCAATATACATAAATTCTAATTGCCATTTATTAAATTTAGTAAGCAAAAACAACAATTAAATATCAACATATGTTCTACAGGTTATTATTATCAATATTAATTCAATTGTCTATTCGTGGATATTTATATAGTTATGTTACCTGTTTAATGTTATTTTATAATATTATTGTATATACAACTCTATAATATACATCAATTTTAATTGTCACAAATTTTAAGAATACATATAATCAAAATGTCAAAATAATAATTATTTCAATATTAACATGTATTGGTAAAATTGTTCCACGTTGTGCAATGGAATTGTCTATATTTATTCAAATTTTTGGGATATTATATCAGATATGTGCTTGGATTCAGTAGTACATTAAGTCAGATTAATCATTTGGACTCATTCAGAGCTACTGTATATAAAGTTCACGGCTGATTAGGATTGCCGGCACGCTCTTATGGCCTGAATTATATTATATGGCTTTTTTACATAGATGAACAATCTCAACCGTCACGTTCAATGTACACATCTCTTGTCTGCGTTAAAATATGTGCCACGCTATTTTAAGGATGTGTCAGGTTGGATGAATTGCTCAGCTGATTTCAAAGCTCTTTCGTAACGCCTTTAAAAATGGTTTAATTCAGTAGTGTTTCATCTTCTGCAAGGCAATGCATATTCTCACAAAGCACTTTCATGTCATTTGTAAGACTGGCTGCAGGCCAACAAGACAAATATTATTTGTGGACCTTTTATTAGTCGCTCAACCTGTCATTAGAATTGAGACATATATATTGAGTTGGTTTTTGTGTTTGTTGGTGTAATAAGAATTCGCTGTGACTTCATGTGAGCGTTCATGCTGTTTCTGTATAACAGATCAGATCAGACTCTTGGCTGACCTTCGGCGGTGGCATTTCTATAGTGGTGCTCACGTTGTTTCCTGTCACCTCTGTTTAAAGAGCCGGTCAGCAGTTCTGACGCTAACATCCATGATGGAACAAATCTCAGAGAATGAATAGAAGCCAAATTTGACTTTGTCCTTCACACCTGCCAGTTAAGGTTTTACAAAGATTTTCATATCGATATTTTCGTTGTTCCTGATTTTAACGGGTGGGACAAACAAAAATTCATCCTCATGTCAAGCTGTATATGACTCAGAATAAGATATTTTGAAGAAAGTCACTGTTGTGAGTCCATTCTATGGAAGTCAATGGAAGCTAGTGTTTGTTTATCAACATTCTTACAAATATCTTCTACAAAGTTGTTTGGATTTACATCAGGATCAGTAAATAAGGAAATTCAACTGTCACGATAAAAAAGAAAAGGGAATTGTTGTATATGCATGTATAAACAGTTTATTTATTCTTTGTATACAGTGTTTCATATACTCTATTACATATTTTTTGATTCATGAGTACTTTTCAGAATCCCGATTCACACAAATGTAAACATGAATCTGCTTGGCCTTATTACACGCTACCATCATTGTCACAGCATGCTAACAGTTAGGCAAATTAGTTGTTGTAGGTCATGGTTCATTAATCGCCCACATGACATTAGTTTCTCTGTTAGCATGCTCTCATTCACACGTTATAATAGTCATAGTGAGCATTGATTTACATGTGATCCATCCAATTCCTACCGAGCTACCCATTAGGCAACATGTTAAGGCGATTTTGCATGGTAACCAATTATATTATGCTGCTTTCTTTGCTGCCTGCACTCATTTTGGATCATGTATTGTATTTTGTTGTTGCTGCATATTTAAAGTGATAAATATTTATTCCGGATAACACAAAAGAAGATATTTTGAAGAATGTTGGTAACCCAACAGCCCTGGTACCCATTCATTTGGACACAACCAATGTAATTGTATTCTGTGCCGGTTATAATTATTCTTCAATATATCTTCTTTTGTCTTCTGTGCTATTGAGAGTAAACAACAGAATTTGGATGGTCTCTTGTGATGCACATCGGATGATGTGAACAGGTCTGGACTTACGGGATCTACAAGTGAAAATGGAAGTGATCCACCTTTGGATACATGTTTTCATATGTTTTGCTGAATTTAAAAACAGAAATGTTGTGTAAATGTTCTGTTAGGGATCTTCAGATCACATACAGTATAAAGCGGATATACTGTCTTTTTAGTAACGTGTTAAATGTAGTTTTAGTTATCCAGCGCTTCACACGCAGCACACTCAGGTTGGTCCTGTACAGAGAGTGACTCATATGATAAACCGCTCTCATTATCATGCCATTTTTTGAAGACAGGGCTCAGAGCATCAGGAGGCCTTTTAGTCGCCATGGCAATTGATTTACCAATGTTCTTTCGTGCTGTGTGTAGAACAGCTGAATGGAGAAACCCAAGACCAGATTGATATAAACTTTCTGCAGTCAGATATGACGATAACGGTCCTGATTGGGTTTAAATGGCGATCTTGTTCTAGACCAGTGATGTCTCACATTTAGTTTAAAGATGGGGGTGTGTTTTGTTCCGTCAATGCATGATGACCAACGCAAGTCAGTGAGCACTGCCATTGTTACCAACATTC
Organism: Triplophysa yarkandensis; assembly: GCA_033220385.1. Classification (NCBI taxonomy): domain Eukaryota; kingdom Metazoa; phylum Chordata; class Actinopteri; order Cypriniformes; family Nemacheilidae; genus Triplophysa; species Triplophysa yarkandensis. Next base: position 5,689,020 of record CM065666.1, read on the forward strand.
TTCAAAATATCATCTTTTGTGTTCTGCATAAATGTTTGAAGGTACTAGACGGTGCTCCCACCTTTTAAGGCCTTAATCCACTTTCATTGTAATTGATCCGACAATGCCTTCTTCAAAATTTGTAATTTAGAAGATTGCATGAAAAAAAGACCTTTATTTTGAGTAAATAAGCACAGTATTTTTAATCATTTTATGAACTGTTGCTGTATGTGGACCTCAAGGCAAGGCTGAAAAAGATTTTCTCTGACCCCTTTTACAAAACGCATTAATGACTTTTCTCCGATGGAAACATACAGTGAGTTTAGTAAAAAAAAGCTTTCAATTACATTGATGCTCTTAATGCAAACACTGCTTTAATTTAGAAAAAATATATTTACCATTAGCATTGTCTAAAAAAAATCTGAGATATTAGACACCCACTGGGTTTTAAGAAAATCATAGCGTCATTAACACTGATCCTGTATGACCAATACTTGATGCATTCTCTCTCTCTCTCTCTCTCTCTCTCTCTCTCTCTCTCTCTCTCTCTCTCTCTCTCTCTCTCTCTCTCTCTCTCTCTCTCTCTCTCTCTCTCTCTCTCTCTCTCTCTCTCTCTCTCTCTCTCTCTCTCTCTCTCTCTCTCTCTCTCTCTCTCTCTCTCTCTGCATGTTGATATCTTGCCCCAGGCTTTTAAGCAAACAAGTCCTTCCATCTCCTCACCTGACATTTAAATGTTAGTGCCAGCTCATATCTAAATAAAACCCCATGATGCACAGTGGCGGTGGCAGTCCCGTTGGATTTGTCCTTGTTTTTTTGTTTGAGGGTCTTTTAGTGTACATGTCCCTTAGGATAACACTTAAAGGGGTCTGTGTCCCAATGAAGTTGCGTTTAGAATTTATTTATTAAAAAGATGCACCGTTGCCATTAAAATTAATACGCCTTAGCAAAGATAGAGTACTGCCCACCAGTGAAAGGATCCCATCATCAATCAATAATGAGCGATGATTATCTTGGGGCAGAGCTTAAGTAATTGTATAGTCCCTACTAGGTTTAATAATTGGTCATAAATATTCTACTTGATTTTGTGCTTTGCCAGCAATTTTAGAAATTTTGCCATGTCATAAATATAGCAAACCAAGTTCTACGAAAAAATGTTGACATTATACTGATATTATACAATACATTTAAAGCATTTCTTATTGGGAAAAATATAACTTTTCAGTTTTAGTTTTGTCATATTCAAAAGGAAAGTCAGCATATGATTCACCTCGCTCGCTCTTGTCGTCCTCTCACCCACCCATGTTTTTGTATCTTTGCTGCTGTGCCCCAGTAAGCCTGATGGAGTCCTTGTCATGTTGCCTTCTTGTTTCTATGGTGACAAAGAGTGGCTTTTTTCCAACATGGTTTACGTTTCACAATCACTCACTCACACGCTAGGCACCCACAAACATATGCAAACACACATTCACACTTCCACTGTGACAAATCCTCAAAACATGAGTCTGCAGATACTATCAACAGTGTGAACATACTTAACATAAAGAAAGAAAATAAACATGTACTTACATGAGCGTATTCACAATTATAATATAGAAATGCCAGGCAATGTGCAAATACAATTTATTCGTTATGTCTTTTTTTTATTCATGTGTACCTCTGGTTATAAAAATGTGTTTAATTGAATTGTCATTGTCAGCATTTTGATATCAAATATGGGCAGCTGGCAAGCTCGTAGACTTTTTGCGTTTCCTCCGCCGGTCTGAAACGCTTCAATTTCAAACCCTAAACGTTCATACCTATTTCCCAAGCCATTAAACAGCAATCAAAATTCTTCCCACCTTTCCTTCATCCAGACGCGCTTCTGGGATCATAAAAATGACATTTCATAGAAATCAGCCTCCTGTCACTCTTCGCCCCTCGCATTTTTCTCTCAAATGTGTAACTGACACTCATTTTCCTCCTGTGTTCCCCTGTTTTTACTGAACGTGGTGGAATGTGATCTGCCTTCAGCCCGTAACTTATATCTCACCTGGATCTGTCAGATGTCCACGTTCCTCTGAGCCTCTTTTTATTTGACTGCTCATGTAGAAGATATTCTCGGTCTTGGGTTTTAAGATCTGTTTGTACTGTCTCACTTCTGTCCCCAAGAAAGTAATTACAGTCTTTCACCCACCAAATGCACTTATGTAAATAATTTAAACGGCTCCTTTAGGTATCATTTGTTGTGTAGTCGGCTTCAGTATTTTCTCATCAACAAATCTTTCTCAAAAGTAGTCTCTTCTGTTTTTTTTTGGTAAGGCTCCCAGGAATGTTTTAAAGGCACTAGAGTTACAGGTGTAGCTGGCTATGAAGTGGCATCAGCCTTTTTTTTTTGTCATCATTAGAATCAGTAGAGCACATCCAAAACCACTGACCATTTATCAGTGTTCATGTTCATTACATCATATCATATTTTTGATATGTAAGTGCATTACATCATATCATATTTTTATTTAAAACCGCATCATGTACATACATATATGTAAGCAGTGTAGCAGCTGCAAATGCAGTACAAATATAGACTTACTGGTGACAGTTTCACATCATTTTAACCTGTTGGTCAGCAGTTTGAGTCATTGAAATTCAAGCATTTTTCATTACATGAACGTAAAATTTTTTGTCTATTTTAATTCAATTCTTTTAATATTTTCCCATGAAAAGTATATTTTATATGTTTTCAAAAGATTGGATTATGTTAATATAACTGATTATTTTGTATTATTAATTAAGCTCCATTAATTGTTTTTAAGAAAGTAAAAATCATTTTCACAGAAAAAACATATAACCATGTTAGTTTGATGATCAAACATAGAAGGCAAAAACGTAGGACTAACTGTTCTGAATAACATTTGAATTAAAAATATAAAGAAATACTTGAGAACGAAAATCGTAGCCTGACGCTAACTAAAATGTTTTTGATGACCATGTTGTTGTCATCGGGAGCTTACATCATTTTTATGATGGACCCCTAATGACATAGGACAATTTCCCCCTTTCCTCAACAACATTACTATAAATATATGTAAATGTGCTTTTGCACAGGTTAAGTGCTCTGTGTAATTGGAAGTCTAGACGACAGACAGTGGACCGTTTGGAATTGTTTGGCTGGCAAGAGTGTGTATGGGCGCAGCTTTCCAAGCTTTCAAATCTGGTGTTTTTCTACCTCATTTACGGCGGCTTTAAGCCATAAAAACAAGTGTCTGTTTTGATGATAGAAGATCTGTTTGGTGTACCTGGACGCTGCCCGCAGTATCTGTAACAATGACCTGAAAACGGCTTTCTTATCTGACCGTTAAAACATCAATTTACTCTTGAGGAAAGAGCTTCCGGGGAGAAATTGTGTCAGAACCCCACTGGGATTTGAGACCTGCTGGTGTTACTTGTCTGTCTGATTGGTGAATGGACAGCAGTGTTTGATAACAGACGCAGTGGAATGGTGTGAATCTGGCAACATGGTTGACCCAGATTAAGAGGATCGGGTGAAACGCTCCTGGCTCATTAATATTTCTTTCAAATTGGAAATTTATGAAATTTTCCATCTTGCGTTGCTTAAATATGGGGGGAAAGTGGAGAATTAGAAACATTTCATTATTTTTTACTTAAAAAAAAAGAAATACAATAATTTAATGTTGATTTTGATAAATACCAGTGAAATACCATGTCACATTTGTCAGCATATGGTTATCACAGCCAAAATAAACCATTTTATCACGATATTGTTTTAAAGGAAAAATGTGTTATCAGTCCTATTCGTTTATTTTGTGTTTTCAAATTTTTGACCAAAATAAAAGTGTAGGCCGATTTCTTCTGCTTAAGATTGGCTCCTAAGGCAAAAAAGTATCAGTTACTGAATAATTTATATCTGTAGCAGTGCCACAAAATTGATAATAATGGTTTTAAATTTAATCAACGCCAGGACCGCCGACAACCTAAAATTATAAAGAATGTATTTAAAAGCATACCTTCATTTGTTAACGCAAACAAAACATTCTGTGAACCATTGTATGTTGTTATACAGCTTCTTTTGTTTTCCTGTGGTAATAAACACCATCTGGGATATAACTAGGATTAGCATTTCAAAAAACTAATTCACTAACGTACAACCATTGATCCTTTGATTTTTTGCAAGTTAGTACACAGCTCAGTGTTTGTAAAAAAAAAACTCAATATTTTGTCCATTCTGTCTTAAAAAACACATACAAACTCTTTTGGCCTAAATTATTCCATAGAGAACTCTTAACTAGGGCCACAAAAGGATCTTTGTTGTGAAAAGGTTGTTCCGATTATAAAACAAAATAAGAAAGAAAGGATTATTTTAAGGACAATTGATGATTGTTTTTTTTTTGGTGAAACTAAAATAGTTCTTTTCAACATTGTTGTTAAGAACCATTCAATTATTTTTTATTTAACATCAGGTTAGGGCAGCAGGTTATGATGCTTTTGGTGTTGATTCTTTTGGACACAGCTTATCAAGATGCACTAAGGGGCTTAAAAGGTCCTTATCAGTGATGTCATAAATAACAACATTTGGTTTCACAAAGAACCATTCGGCCAAATGCTTTAGGAACCATCTCTTGGTTTAATCTAAATTACATTTTTCACTACATCTTAAGGTTCTTAAGATGTGAAAGGTTCTTTAAGGAGTCATTAAGCCCAAAAAGTTATTTTAGAATGTTTATTTTTAATACAAATAAAGATCCACTAATAATTCTTTTATGTTGGTTGAATGAGAGCTTAAAATAAAGCTGAGTCTAAATTGAGTGTCAAAACAATTTTGCTGGGTCAACCCAAAAGTTAATTACTTTATCATTTTACAAAATTGTAAAGTGTCCTATCTAGTAACTCTGTGAATTTATAAAATGACTAAAGTGTAGGTGAAATCCGCAGCGGCTCTACTGGGAATCATTGGCATACTTAAACACTAAGCCGTCAGACCCACTTTTCGCACAATAAGGTCTCGAAGTGCAATCGAAGTTAAATCAAAGTGCATCTAATTCCTCATCCTGCCAGTGCCAATGAGCAGTCGGCTCAGCTCATCACATTACGCCCCTTCCTCGAGCCCAGAACGTCTAAAAGACATCCATCAGCTGCCAAGCAGTCTGTTCCTGCATCATCGTGGTAAAAAAATAATGAATCTGTCCAGTTAAAAGAATAATTATTGTCATTAGGCCTAAATATGTTTTCTCAAACGTACCGCCCCGGGGGCCTCACAGCAGTCGATGCTTCATTGACCTGAGACCCGAGGAGACACAGAGGTTCACTGAAGTGAAATAGAATCTCAAAGATTCAAGCTTCCCAAAAGCACATGGGTTTAAAATAACCTCGCGATTCGTTCCATTTCTTAACGGAGGAAACTGTGAAAAATATTCTGCAGGGTGTGGATGTTTTTACACATTGTGACGTCTGTTGTTTGTTATTGTAGTAACAGTTCTTTCTGTTTTATTTTAACACCAAATGTAGCATCACATTTGGATCATTGGTGATGTTTCAAGTCTTGGCTGTATGATAAAATACGTAAAAAAAGTTAACACGGTGTCAGGGAAAGCTGTGAATGTTTATCGGCACGTCCACATGGCACATGGTTTGGGGTTAAATTGTTTACCGATGTAACCAACCAGCTCGTTTGAAAAATGTATTTAGACACACAAAATATTTTAATTAATATTGTTATTATAGGCACCTCTCAAACAATGGTTTAATTCCCAAATTGGCATGTTCTTTGCATATCATTTTCTTTTATATTCATGCTGTCCTCATTTTGGTTTCCTGAATTTTCGCTTTAATCTCAAAACACCACCAATTTATGTTCTATTTTATCTTCTCTGTTCTAAATGTTGTCATTTTTAAGCTTGAATTAACAAACCCCCATCTGTTGCCCTTGCATTTATCTCCAGGATGTGATTTAGAGATGACTAGATTCTTCATTTTCATGTAATGCTTGGCTTCAATGAAAGATAAAAATAGTCTAATCTTTCACTTCAGTGTTATTCTGTGGCCCGGTTCACCTGTAGTGTTCACCTTTGTGCTCGATCGTGGAAGAAGATAAATCCTTGACAGGGAGATGGAGTGAGTCATATGTCTGGTGTTGATGTTGTGACCTGTGACAAAGGAAATGAAATGTAGACTTTATCTGAGCGGCTACTGGGATTTTAAAATGAGATCGTATTTTGTACACTATGTGTTTGTGTTAAAGAATGCTTTCACAGTTATTTATTGAGTGTTTTGTGGGCAACCTTACTGGTCTTAAGAGTGTTTTCTTAAAATATGAAGTGTGTCCTGTCTGGTTTATCAGGGAATACATGCCGGTATTTCTTAGCAACGGCTTATGGAGTGGCATGGACTCAATTTTCGATTTGTTCCTTATTTGCATAGTGTTCCTTTGGGACAGTGTGATTTGGCAAGGAGTCACGGGTCAAAAGTCAACATGTAGGTTATTGGCTTTGGATTGAAAGTACTACATCATCATTTGCTCCAGCCTTACCCATATGGGGCTTTTCGAGGTCTTTTTGTTTGGAGGAAACGTGACGAGGAATGATAAGAACAAAACAACCAAACTACAGCTGTAGGAAATAGTTTTTCTTGTCTTGGATTACTTCGCTGAATGGTTTTGCAGGAGAGGACCCAGCTGCCTCGCCAGTGTAAAGGAGATATTCTTGTCTCTCTGAATGAGGGTCTATTTGTTTCCAAGTGCCTTCATGCTCTCTGCGATGAACTTTAGGGCTCACACCGTATAGCTGCCACCTTTTGTCATTCCTTTTTGTTTCATTCCAGAATTAGTATTCTTCTCTTAAAACATCCCGGGTAAAAGAAGTTCGTATGTATATTGTGTGTGAGACGTTCTCATTAAGAGAGGTTTTATGCACATACAAAAAATATTTGGCAAGTTGTAAACATCACTGGCCCAGAAGCACCTTCTGCCTCACACTGCCCACACTAATGTTGGAAACCATATACACCAACAAATTATTTCCACATCTTTATCATAGCTGACCCTTATAATAAAAACTGAAAAGAGTTGGTGATCAAACAGAAGTGGCAACCGATTACTTTGTATGGCTATGTATAAAGGTGCAGACATTCTTCAAAATATCTTCTTCAGTGTTCTGTGCAAGAAAGAAAGTCATACAGGTTTGAAATGACAATCGGTTGAGTCAATAATGACAGATTTTTCATTTTCGGGTGAACTATCCCTTAAAAAAGACTTTAAAAACTGAAGTTCTGGAGCTGTGCGGCTTACGTCTCTCAAATGTGTATATATACAATATACGCTGACAATTAATTTTGATTTTGAATATGACTATGCTTATATGACTATGAATATGAATTGCCAGTTCTAGACATTATGAGTATCTCTTAGAAGTCATTTATAAGCGTTCTGACAAACTGAGCTCCAAATGAAAACTGCTTTGTGCAGCACAGCTGGGGAGACACATTCGGCTGGATTCCGGCTGATTCGTGGGTCCTCTTTCAGGCTTTATGGGTTGGTGTGTAATTGAACAGATGCTTGCCGGATCCAGTTTATGTTTGTGTGGCCCTGTCTAACCACTAAATGCTTTATTTCCCATTAAAGCAAAGAGGTTGCATTCAAGTGCCTGTAAATCTCATTTTACCATATGTGTCTTAATTGGCTGTGTTTCAATCTAAGTGAGCGACCTATGACGTAGCAGTATGCAGTTCTTACAGCGCTTTTACAAAATCTTGTTTTGAATCAATTCAAAGCCAACTTAACGTTTCTTTAGCGAGGAGGTAATGCCATAATGCATTGCAAAATGGGAATTAAAAGGTTGATTATGCTTATTTGCTATTTATTTATTCATTGTTTATTAAACATTTCCATACTGTAGACCTTTTTCTCTCATTTTACAGGAAAGTTTGGGGACAAAATACGATCATATTTTTTAGGATAATAAAATGTAGCAATTAAACAAAGGGTTATTTTAGAAGTATGTTAGAACAAAGAAATTAAAAGTAAAATAAAAAGAATTTGCAGAAATGTTTCTTGTTTTTTTTCATTTTATCAAGCCGCTTCTTAAGATCTCATCCTGAGATGCTTTTTTAAGTATTTTGTAATATATAACATGCATGTGTTTACTAAGGTATATTTTTGTCCATTAAGCAAATTCAGACATTTACAGTGGGCATAAACCTTAAAAGCATGGCATTTAAACCTTTTTTTGAGAAACATTTCCGCTGTTCCAAAATGTTTGATGGGTAGTGTTCAGAACCAGATTTTGTTTAATAACTATATTTAAACTTACATTTATTCATATGTCAGATGCTTTTATCCAAAGCGACTTGCAGGATTATGCAGTAGTCAATCATCAGAGCAAAGCAATGGGGGTAAGATGTCTTGCTCAAGGACACTTCACTCATTTTCTGTTGGCCCTTGAATTCGTACCCACAATCTTCTGCTCACAAGTCAAACTCTCTAACCACCAGACCACAACTGCAATAAAAGTAATCATGTGAAATTATAGTGAACTTTTTGTTGTTTATACTGGAGCATCATCCCGAAGACATCATAGTCATTAATCCGAAGTTAGAAGACCTTTATACATATTTGGTTTGCATTGCAAATTGTTTCTCAAACAAGTGGACATTTTTTAAACTTGCATGATGGATGGGATGTATGCAATTTACATTCGGCATGCTTTTGCTGTCCCTGTTCATGCACAATCACCCATGACGCATCACTGGCACATAAGCAAGCATAAAAAGAGGAGCTCATTTTCATTTCTGCCTGCTTTCCGTTTTGCTCGCTTTTCCTAATTCTTCTCTCCCTATAGCCCCATCTCTCTAATGCATCTACACAGTATTCATCTTTAGCTAATAGTAGGGATTTTATTTAGATTCTATATAGGTGTAAAAGAATAATGTTAACCGTGCGTGTAAATGCATGCATGTATGCCCATACGCATTTCAAGACTTTTTGTTAGAGGAGAAATCTCTCCTCCATTTTTAAAGGAGCCCATATTCTTTCTGCTATGGGTTTTCTATTTTAAAAAAATCTCATGTTCTTTCTACCTTAAATTGTATTCGTTTATTATAACATGTTTTTTAACTCATGGCACACATGTAGAAACCATGCATTATCAATGCATTAGGATAATTGTTTGATTTTCTTCACATACTAACACTACCATATTTTCATTCCAGAGATCCAACATTTTATTTATTTACATTTTGAACATTTAGCCGAGACAGGAGAAGCTATTATAATGTATATTATATCACTGTTAAATTCTTGCTGACGGGTTTTCTCAATTCAGATAAGACGCAGCTCTACTCCACACCTCTCATACTCGCTTTGCTGTGCCCGGCAGCGGGCCGTTGTTTTGCCAGTATGGTGCAGTGAGCCAATTCCTTTAAATTGCTCTCATCCTGTCCTGCTTACCTGAGCACTGGGGCCTGTAATAAGGTAATGATGCTCGGTGTATCCTCCGAGGGCCAGAGCTTTACTTCAGCACAAATGTGCTTTTTGTCAAGGGGCTCCTGAGAATAAACAGACACTATTTGAAAGACAAGCTTTTTTTCTTGGTCTGATGTTGAGCAGATACTCAAACCACTATTGATTTGTATCATATTCCAGCTATTTGTTGCCTATGGTGGACTTCTAAGATGGCATTAAAGAGAAACTTGACCCAAAAATATAATTAGTATAATAGTTTATTCACCAATGTTGTTCATAACCTGTGAGATTTATGGTCACAGATATTTTGAGGAATGTCTCAACGGTGTTATGTCCGTAGGATGAAAGTTCAGGTTTGCTCGGTTACAACGTTCTTCTCAGTGTTGAATGAATGTGACTTAAAGTATTCCGCAAGGTAGTTTCTCCTTTTGTCTGTTTTATCACATACAGTACAGTTGATAACGTTCAATGCCGACACTTTAAAGGGCCGCTTTTAATTAAAATTTTCTTTGCAGAACATGACGGTGAAAAGGATAACAGGATGGGCTTTTGATGTAACTTTTAGTCCGTCAATTTAATCATGGCAATTGGGAGATTATAGCAGCATTTGAATTTGAAGCGTAAGAGACGTCTCCGTAGAGACATTCCTGCTTTTGCTAAAGTGGAAACAAACAACAGCTTAAGGGACCACAGAGGATAAAAACATATTACATATTAGTGAAGGATGGGTGCAGTTATGTGCTTAAAGGAACAGTGCCAAAATAAACACTCTATGTTTTATACAACATAGGTGTAAACCATACTATTGTACATATTGCATTTGTTTTACAATGGAGACTGGGGATGTGGACCTCAAATAAAACAGTTTTTGTTCTTGCATTTGTTTTAGCATGTAACTTCTGTAAAGGATTATAACAAATAAGGATTGCTTTGGGTGTGCCTTTCTATAATATAAAAATGGATGGGGACAGGGCATCCAGTACGAAAAAGCAAAAAACTTTGTTAGAAGAAAAGCTAACCCAAGATTCAAAGGTCTTCTGCAGAACATAAAAAGGTATTTTGAAAAATGTTGGTGAAAGAAAAACATGTGATTTTTTAGTCTATACAAAATAAGTAGTGGGGGAATATTTGGTTACCAACAATCTTCAAAAAATCGTATTGTTGTCATACAGATTTGAATGACATGTTACTTTTCACATTATTAGGGAAACAGAGTAGTACAATGTGGATGGGAACTGGGGATGATCTCAAAATATATGAAAATGCCCAGATTATTCCAAATCTGTTTTTCTGTCTTTTCTATCTTTTTTTCTGCATAGCACAAAAGAAGATGTATTGAATGTTGGTAATAGAAAACCCTCCGTTCCAATTGAATTTACATTTTTGAGTTTCATGTCCATTCGATAGATATCAATGGGAAAATACAGTTTTTGGTTACCGACATTCTTCAAAATACCTACTTTTTGAAGAGGATTCTCATACAAGTTTAAAATCTCAATTTTCTTGTCGCCTTTGTTGTAACACTTGTTTAAACATAAGTGATAATGTTATCGACAATGTTTTGACAAATTATTTCTTTAATATGAAATTTCTGTATACTCTCCCTCTTTTCATGTCAACCTGTACTACGTTCTTTCTTCTGCAGAACACAAAAGAGGATATTTTGAATAATGTTAATAAAAGTAATCCTTATTTCTCATTTATTTGGTGTTGTGTCCATACTATAGAAGTCAATGGGGAAAGACGATTTTTGGTAACCAACATAGAACAAATGTTTTACATATGAAAGTCATATATGTTTGAAATGAAAATTTGCATTTTCTTTAAAACGCAACAAGACAATGCCGTGGCTACTATTTTCCATGTAAAAATCAATAGGGACTGGGGATGTTGACCTCCAGAAATGACAAAACAAAGAAAATCCTAAAGTGGTTGTGCTTGATGCATGTTTGCGCATGTGTGATAAGTGGATGTCTACACGGGTGTAATTGTTGAATTGAGGCAGATGGCTGTGTTTGTGTGATTGTGTCTAAGTGTCTGTGTCTATTGTCTGCTAGCCATTACAGCTCTGTATGATGTTGGTACCTTGTGGCAGGCAAGATGATTTTATTAACGCGCCATTCATGAACATCATGACAATGCATCCCCCAGCTGGCAGTCTGTCAACCGTCCTTGTGGGTCATCAGCATTTCATTAAAGCTGTGATGTTGACCTTTGAGCTCTGCAAGTTTGATTAGGGTTTGGCATCTTAATTTGAAATAAAGAAAACAGATGAGAAGCGAATAACCCAGAGAGACATGACAGATACCTCCAGTGATGGATCTGAAGTGATGCGTGTCTAATTAATATTACATGACTCCACCCCAAATTGACGTCATAGGTCAGTCGATGTGTTTATTGATGTGGGCCTCGAGAGTTCCTGGGTTCATCAAATGCTTTCATGTATGTCTCTGCTTCTCAATATAAACTGGATTGGGCTCGGTCTTGAGGTCTCAGTTGCTCTGGTGAGGGCGTGAGGTGATTGTGTGCCCGAGGCTAACTGACAGGTCTCCCTAGACACTATAGGATGATCCAAGAAGAAAAAGTCTTTTTCTGAAACCTGTGAAAAACTCAATTGCAAGGCTGTGTCTAAGCATAACAGTAATTACAGCACATCTTGAGAATTCCCAATCGCCCATGTGTAACGCCTGCACATTCGGCAGAAGTCAGCCGCCCTTCGACACTGGAGTGGAGAGAATACTGTCAGTCATTTCAACACTCCAACCTTGTATAGTTTTGTGAGTGTGTGGTCATACTTTCCATCAGTTTTAGTTTGTGGTGTTGTAGGGGTTACTTAAATCAGTTTGAAGTGCAAGTTGACCTCAAAATGAAGATTCTGCCATCTTGTACTCATCCTATTATTATTTCAAATATGTATGACTTTGTTTCATTTTGCAAAATACATAAGAAGATATTTCAAAGAATGATGGTAACTAAAAACCAACAAATACATTTTAAACTTTGACATTAATTTAATATATAGTTTACATGTTAAGTATATGTAAGTAAGTAAAGTAAATCTGATTAACATAAATATTAGAAATTTAACAATAGAAATTCATTACATAAACTTAAATTTATTTGTACAGTTTGGGATTTTCAAAATAATTATAATTTTCTAAGAACTAATAAATGTTTCCAAGATTGTATTAAGCGGATATAACTGTTTATATTTGTTATGTGTACTAAGCTACATGAAATATGTTTTAAAGTGAAAATAGGTTTGTCTGTTATCCAATATTCTACAAACTGAATTTGTGTTATGCAGAAAAAGGAAACCCATGTAAGTCTAATTTGTCAAGAGATTGAGTAAATAATGACAAACCATCCCTTTATACTTGTATGACACAGCTATGTAGGCTCAGTCTATAACATGAGTTGGGGAAGGGCCAGCTTTTTTTTCTAACATATGGCAAGAGAGACGTGATACTTTTACAGTCACTTTTTCGCTCTGTATTTACATCTAATTTTAATAAAACATAACACCCCTGAAGTAAAGATTTGTTTCAACTTTTGTTAAGAGATTATTTGATGTTTTTTTATAAAGAGGATATAGTATAATAAACAGGCCAACCAGATATCTTTTTGTTTATGTACTTCAGACATATTATAACCAATAATGCAGCAGGTAATGTTCCTTGCAATATTTTCTGTGCCTTAGTTTTGTGACCTTATGTAGAGATATATCCTGTCATTGAAGAACAGGATATTAAAAACCTCACCCTTCTACATTTACAATAATGTCTCTCTCTCTCTCTCTCTCTCTCTCTCTCTCTCTCTCTCTCTCTCTCTCTCTCTCTCTCTCTCTCTCTCTCTCTCTCTCTCTCTCTCTCTCTCTCTCTCTCTCTCTCTCTCTCTCTCTCTCTCTCTCTCTCTCTCTCTCTCTCTCTCTCTCTCTCTCTCTTGCTCTCTCGCTCTCTCGCTCTCTCTTTTTCTTTCTCTCACTCTCTCTATCTCCCTATCTTACAACCCCACATTGCTATTAGAATCATTTTTTTTATTTATGTTGATATTTATTGCTGTAGCGGATTTGCATATGTACTATAAATATATGATCTGAATATAATAAAATCCCTCTTTAGATCTCATCACTACAATTATTTTTATTAGATCATACAGAATGCTCTTAGGATGATGACCAAACAAGCCAGAAACATCAAACAATATATACATTTTTCATAGTATATGAAACGTTGAGTTGTTTGTGTGCATATGTTGTCTGTTATAAAATGTTATGGCCCTTGGCGTGTGCTTCCCTTGAATTCCTTCCCTGTTTGATGTGCTGTCCAGTTGGTTTTGAACTTTAAATTTTACATGAGCTCAGACTTATTTTTCAGATTTAAAGGTAAAATAATAAGATAAATAAGATAAAATGCATTTCTTTGTTTGGTTGAACACAGAGAAGGATATTTGGAAGAAGTAGTACAATTATGCCACAACTGTTCGATGTCCTGTTTCCAATGAATATCTCATTTTATGTTCAACAGATTGAAAAATATTGTAGTTAATGGGGTCCAAAAATCGTAAAAATATTTTTCTTTGTGTTCACCATCAAATCAAAGGTCACTTAATAATCACAGAATTTTTATTATAGATGAACTATCCCTTAAATTTGCTTGTCCAGCAGAGGGCGTGTTAGTTTCCACAAAATGTGATGTGAACATATAAAAAAGGTTGAAACCTGTCTTTCCTTCTTTTTCCTCTTTTCTCCTCTCTGTCTTTGGGTAGTGAGAATAGATTGCGGGGGTGTTGCGGCAAGCATCTCTGTCATATTTAATGGGGCATGTCTGCTCATCCTTACAATGCTCGGCATGATCCCTCCACCCCAATCCTGGCGCCATCTTCTCCACTCTTCTTCTTTATCCTAAATATCTCTTCTTATTCTATCTCGTGTTTTGAGCTTTTCTCTATATCAGGTTTTGTGTTAATGATGAAAGATGCTCTTACAGTTTATTCCAGTCAGATTAATTATATAGAATGTGGTTAAATGCCTGTAAAGAATTTGCTTACTCGGCTGTTAAAAATGAAATACTGCCTTAAAGTTTTTGTCATCACTTATTACCCTCTTCAATTTCAAACCTGCAGGATTTTTTATTCTCCCGCTGACTCAAAAAAAGATACCAAACCAAACAGCACCTATTTACTTCTATTGTATGGGGACAAGGCAAATGCATTTGTGTGAATGTCAGATACAAACATTCTTCTGAATATCTTCTTCATTCTAAACAAGAAAAAAGTCATTCAGTATGAAATGATGAGTTTGAGTGAATCATCACAATTTAAATTTTTTGCTCAACAATCATTTGAAAGGAAAAGTGTTATTTCTGCTTCAATACTGTCATCAAAAACTGTGAAATTGCAAGATAATTATGGCACCATTGTCATCGGATGAGCAAACAGATGTAACTTTTGGTTAAGAAATCCGTTTATGGGCTTATAGACTCTACATATTAAACTGGGATGTGTTTCTTTTAAAAAAATTCCACTGATCTCTGCAAATGTGACGAATTGAGCTGTGTAATAAATTCAATTATAAAAATGGTCATTTTTGACACTGCTTATATTTACACGCACACTCAGTGGACCAGCGTGGGGTGGGTTCCGCTCTAGGGCTCCTAAGGGGATGCACGAGATCATGTGCTGTACACCAGACAGCTGCATTGCCTTGGCAACATCTAATGACTGTCAGATCAGCATTGCCACTGTGATGATGGGATTAGATTAGATTAGGTTATGCTGATTTCCCAGAACGCACGCATACACACACACATGTAATAAGAAATGTTTGTGTGTTACAGGATCTTGACCACCGTGGGCTCAGAATTTGACTTGAGGACACTACGGGCCGTTCGAGTGCTGAGACCCCTCAAACTGGTGTCAGGAATTCCAAGTAGGTGTTAAAGGCATAGTCCAGCCAAAAGAGAAAAGTTTTTCCAAACCTGCTTACATGTCCTGTTGAACACAGATAAAGATAGTTGGAAGAATGAACTGGGGCACTACTAACTTTCATAGCAGAAAAATACGGTAGTCAGGGATTCCCCGGAACTGTTTGTGTACATTCTTCAAAGTATCTTCTTTTGTGTTTAGTACAACAACATTTTTATCAACTATAAGAGGTAACAGTGACAGAATTCTTTTTTTGTGCGGAAGTTTGAAGGCTGTATGAATGTAGTATTGTGAAATATTGATAATCAACACATGAGACTAAAAATCTCTCTCTCGGTTTAGGTCTTCAAGTCGTACTAAAGTCTATCATGAAGGCGATGGTTCCTCTTCTTCAGATTGGCCTGCTGCTATTCTTTGCCATTGTCATGTTTGCCATTATTGGTGTGGAGTTCTACATGGGCAAGTTCCACTTCACCTGTTTTCAAACTGGGACAGGTATGTATCCATCAAAAACAACATATCTATAGTACAGCAAAGAGCATGTTATAATAATATAAATAAAACTAAAGATGCATTATTCTAGATTTTCAATAAACCTTTTCTTGTTTAATGCACTTAATGTGAATGACAGAAGCATGACAAATCCTTACAACCTGTATGCATGCAACAAGTTGTTAAGGTGCAAATTATAAAGTACACACATTTGGCAGGGTAACCGATCTCTAAAAACACTTTAGAATAATAAATTAATATGTTCCTTCAATTTTTATTGTGTTGTAAAGCATCACAATGGTCATACATGGCATATCTTACACACGCATCAAAGCATTAACAGCAGAACTCTTGAATATGAGCACATACGCTTCACTGTGCCAGCTGAGACTGTGTGTGTGTGTGCGCGTGTTTTTGTATTTATATATTGTATTTGCGTGTCCATGGTGTGAGGGAGCTTGACAGGGCACTAATGTACCGTGTGTGTGTGTTATTTTAGTGAAACCGTGTGTGTAATTATCGGGTGTTTGTAATGAGGTTTCGGCGGAGCCGTAACATGTCCTCAGCTGTTGGCTGCTACACCCCTCCATCAGCAACATCAGCAGGTGCCATTGTGCCTGAGAGAGAGAGAGAGAGAGAGAGAGAGAGAGAGAGAGAGAGAGAGAGAGAGAGAGAGAGAGAGAGAGAGAGAGAGAGAGGGAGAGAGGGAGAGAGGGAGAGAGGGAGGGAGGGAGGGAGGGAGGGAGGGAGGGAGGAGGTCACAAATTCACTCTCTAAATGCAGAGACCCATTGATCTCAGTAATTGAGATGATTATATATACTTAACACTATGTGTGTTAAGTATGTGTTTGACTAAGTAAGAAGATTACCTGACTGAGTGCCGTTTATTTATTCAGAAAGCTGGAGAGAACATACTGAAGGAATGTTTCTATATGAACTGTTTTTGTGTGTGTTTAGGAGAAATGGTCGGTGATTATCCATGTGGAACAGAGCCGCCTGCAAGATTGTGTCCCAATGGAACCGTGTGCAGGGCATATTGGAAGGGACCCAACTTTGGCATCACAAACTTTGATAACATCCTCTTCGCCATCCTCACAGTTTTCCAGTGCATCACCATGGAAGGATGGACTGATGTGCTATATCATGTAAGAAAACCATTGCAAACTTCATTTAACAACTTTACACACACTCTCGTTGAGCACTGCACACAAGAGTGTGAATTTGTGTGTTGAATGTGAATTGAATTGGCCATGCCAAATTGAAATGATAGATTCTGTATTTTTGTATTTCTGTACTATGCAGACCAAACACTAAAATGCTTTTCAAACCTTTAAAATGACCAACATGCAAATGGAAAATAATATTACACTTTACATTTACTTTTATAAATTAACCAGACTTTTATAAATTGGCAGACACTTTTGTCCTAATGCTTTTGCAATCACTGTTGCAAACAATTGTATGGTACTGTATGTTAAAATTGACATTTTGTTAAAGGATAGTTAATCCAAGAAGGAAATTTTGGTTATGTTTTAAGTTATTCAAACCTGTGTACATTTCTTGGTTGGGTTGAACACAAATATATTTGGAAGAGTGATAAACAGAAGAAACCAAAGGTTCTGGGGAGTGATTGATCACCTTACGCAATGGGTTGTTTAAATTACATTGGCATAAAAAATCTAATTTAATCCTGTTGAATCCATGTACATTACAAAAAGGTCATTCCACACCCCACTATAGTAGAAAAATATATTGAACATATGTTCTTTTTCTTTTTGTTTTGTTGACCACAAAACAAAGTAAATTCATTAATGCAAAGTATAAGTTTTTCCCACTATGGTAGTCAATGGTGCTCCAGAAATCCTAGTTGCTAACATTCTTCCAAAATTGATTTTGAGAAATTCATGATTTTCCTTTTTTACTGGAGAGTGCCTTGATGTAAACTTTAGGATTTTATTTTTGTATTTAATATAGTAAATTGATCAACTGAAGTCAATACTGCACCAAATTCCAAAATGTACCATGGTAAGGTTAAAGTAGGATCTAGCAATTTGACTAGAGTTATCTCTAGTAAATACTAAAGTGTACTATAGTTTTTTAAAGCAGTAACAATTCACGCATAACAATTCAGGAATAATTCATGCCATTTAAATATATTTTATATTATTTCTACCTAAAATCCCTTTAAAATCCGATTACTAGCATTTTACTTTTAAAATCCTCACAACTCTGAATCTAAATTTCTGACATGTGTAATCTCAAAGGCCTCTCTGTGTGTTCGGAGTTGTGCATTGTGCTTCCAAACATCTGACAGTCTGTGTTCTGCTTGTCTGAGTGTTTAACTCATGAGACCGTCTTTCTTGAAAGGTGCCAAAAATCTGTGTATGCTGATGTGAATACAAAGTGAACAAATGTTGCTCTGTTTAATTGCACGCAGTCAAATAAAATATGCAAACGAACACGTTCACGAATCCTGGCACCCCAATGTCTCCATCTGTTCTAACCACTGGTCAGCTATTATAAAGACCTTCAGAATAAATGCCTACATGAACGATACTGTCTGATGTTCTCCGACACTCAGTGATGTTCAAGGGTGTGTAGACTCAAACCTGCTGTTTGACAGAAGAGACAGAGAGCTGTAGTTTCACCTGCTGCCCATCGCCTAACTATTTACAACATGGTTTCTCTCTTTCTTGCTCAGATCCACCCCCAAATATTACGATAGTTGTTGAGTTTATGATAAAAAGAAGGAACGTCTGTACAGTAAATGCGTTGGCTTGGAATGCAGGCCGCAACAAATCACAAACCAGTTTGTCGGGTTCTTTTCTGAGAAAACTTAAGCAGTAAACAGGTCTCTGTGAGAGTTCATCATTTCAGTTCCAATTTGTACTTACTGGAGCTTGTAGTTAATCGGCTGCTTGTAGCTCAGGGGCTTGAAACTTATTTCACGCAGTTATTTATGATGTCATCGATGACTGGCTGCAATTCTAAATCCATAAGCATTAAGAAGCTAAGAGCTATAATTTGTGACACATAGTGTGTAGATGAATATTGTTTATCAGGAGTCTTTAGACTTTCCCAGAAGCAGCGCATTAGCAACTGTGTGGTTCTGTTACGTTAACTTGATCTTTTTGGGGAGACATTTATTAAACCGATGCGGTAGAAAAGAGTTTAGAGAGAGAATGAGATGATGAGATGCACTTTTATTTATTACCTGTACATCGTGAAATAAGAATTATGACAGTGCTCCATTTTCTAGATTGCGAGCTGGGATACGTGACTCTTTGGATTTATGTTTTTATTATACAATAATTCAACAAGCTCGGTGGAATTCTGAGATTGAATTATTTAATTTTGAAACTGTATTTTGATTATTCGACACAGTGCAGGAAAAGTGTCATTTGAAACCTGTATGACTTTATCTCTTCTGTACAAAAGTAGATATTTGGAAGAAAGTTGGTTAACAAACAGCATTGGCATGCATTTACTTCTACTGGATAGGCACTGCAAGGGCATGATTTTGTTCTCAAAACCAACATTCTTCAAAATATCTTATTTTGTGTTCGTGCAGTTTTGAAATGATAAAAGGGTAAGAATGACCTCACTTAAAATTACTATCACTTTAACTCCACATTTAATGTGGTTGAGTTGTGTTTATGAAATGCTCTCTTCTCCCAGCAACGTAACAATGTCCTCAATGTCATGGGTGCCCAAATTTAGATTTTGTGCATTCGACAACCCTGTGCGTGTGACCATGCATTGCATGTATCGCTAATAATGATGTCACACCGCTGTATTTTTTATTTCAGTAGCCTGTGTGTGTGTGTGTGTGTGTGTGTGTGTGTGTGTGTGTGTGTGTGTGTGTGTGTGTGTGTGTGTGTGTGTGTGTGTGTGTGTGTGTGTGTGTGTGTGTGTGTGTGTGTGTGTGTGTGTGTGTGTGTGTGTGTGTGATCATTGTATTTCACATCTTATTAGAGCGAGCTGAGTCACCAGCCGTCTGTGCACCTTGAACCTGTCAGACAGCCATCATGAGTTGTCAAACCAATTTCTGTGCTTATTAAATGTCTTTAAAAATAGTCTGTCAGGGCCTGTGCGATGGATTTATATTTGGATTGTGCAGTAATTTATTACTTGCTCGCTTTCTTTATCAGCTTTTTGAATGAACTAATTCATTTGAGTGCCTTAAAAAGAAAGCATGAAGGGAGGTGTAGGATGCTTTTTTTATTTCCTTATTTTATTTCTTTGTGACGAGGAATGCTGAGCAAACACAAGCATTGATGTATTAATTTGAACAGTAGTACAATAAACAATTGATGATACATAATATTAAGTTAACTGTCATCCAAGAGCATATTTGCACACATCCATAATAAACGCAAGGGTTACTTTCAGTTTAAATCTATCTGCACATGTCTTCATGTTCTCATTTGTGATGTGAAGATATTGAGCCAGAGGTGCATTGTGCATTCTAACATGCTGTAGTGATAAATTGCTTTGGTTTTCCTGGGAAATGAAATTCCCTAAGTAAGTCCCTCATCAGCAGAAGAGACAATAGACAGCCTCCTCTGGGTACTGAACATTGACTGTTTCGCACAGATCTCTCCTCCCCATCATCTCTCATGGGAGCTCATACTGTACATTCTTCTCGTCTCACACTTGCTTAATTAGGAGTGAAATTCCTCAGTGTACTGTAAAGGCAGTGTACATTCAGGCAGTCTACTGTATGCAGTAACAAAATACCTTTCTAAGACTGTTTTGTGTTTTTAAAATTGTAACAGTTTGTATGTTCTTTCAGAATGCCGGTGTATGATGAAATTGATAAAGTTTCAGTTCACCTTTGGTTTCTTTTATTGTGCATTTTTTTGTATTGTTACATTAAGGCAGATTACAAATCTAAAATATTTGCATTATTTACAGTGTTCTCATAATGCTTCAAATATATTATCAAAAGTTGCTTTAGCTAGAATTGATCTGGTATTATTACTTTGTTTATAGCCTAACCTGCATGTAATAAGGTAGTTTTGAAACATTATGGCTTTTATTTTCCTATCGTTTTGAAATATTTTATGTCCCAGTAAAACATTGTCGTATTGTTCCTTCTTGGCATTATTTAAGAAGGATTTGCATGCACAAGGAAGATGCTGTTAACATATTCTGTCCAAAAAAGGAAAACGCGACACAGCATTCTGAATGTAAAATGTCATCTAGCGCCCACGCTCCTAGATAAAAATGTGTCAGGTCAAAATAATGATGTGGTGTTCACGCGAAGACACAAAGTATTTTGTACAGGACATGGTATAAAAACGTTCTTGGCTTTACTCAAAACATTTGGGGCTTCATCACCCTTACCCCACCCCTAGCGCTGCTGCTGGTTATAGATAAATGCATTCAACACTGAAAGATAATGTTTTTATTTTATTTAGAGCCACTGTGGCAACTTACCAGGTTTTTAGAACTAAACTGGACATTTAAGGGCAATTAATCCGGGCCAACTGGCAAAAATTAATACAAAAGTTTGCAAATTTAAACGATTTTTCATTATTAAACTTAATACATGTGTTCTTCTGATGTTGTTATTATTATTGATGAAATTGAACTCACTATTTATTTGTTTTTTACAGACCAATGATGCTTCGGGAAACACCTGGAACTGGCTATACTTTATCCCTCTCATCATCATTGGCTCCTTCTTCATGCTTAACCTTGTCCTGGGTGTCTTATCAGGGTAAGTTTTCACTTACATTGCATAAGTTTATTTGCAGATACATCTTAAAAAATTCAGCTGCTGCCGTTCTATTGTAACATAACACGAGATTTCAGTTCCACTCATTGTTTTGTATATAAAGTATTTTGCTAAATGAACCACACCATTGCTAAGTTTTAACAAACTTGACCTATCATTATACTTTTTATAGTTTATATTTGCAACGAACAACAAACAGACATGGTTGACCGACTGAAGTAAATACTGTTGACCGATAATAACGACGTCAATCCATCAATCAACTATATATTACATTGCATTACATGTTTAGGGTTCGGAGACTCTTTTTACTCTCGGAAAATCATGCAGGTAATTTATTTCATTCAGTTTTAATATGGGATGCATAAAACAATGGTTCTATTTAAAAAAATGCCACATGCTTTTGCAACCTTGCGTTACTATTGATTGGATGCTTCTATGCCATGTGTGGATGGTCTTGAAGTTGGCATTGGAATATCATTTCTGTCCGTTTCCATCTTATCAATTGTACTTAAACTTGTAATGCTCATGGTATCATATCCAGATGAATCTGCATAGTAACTTTTCTGAAGCCATCGATACACTTTTAAAGCAGGGTTCATTGTGTGTTCAGGTAAACTGCTTCTATCAGAAAATGACTCTAGAATCACTGTAAAAAAGAGACAATGTTGTTAGGGTCATTGTGTTTACGTATATAGGTAATTCCAGTGCTTTGGATGTGACTTAAAAAAATCGTAAAAATAATTGTTTCCAGTATACTTAACCAACTGTTTATATCCTACAAAACAATTGTTGATAGACTTCAGAAAAATATCAGTCTATGGACAAGGTTTATGTTTAAGAAAGGCGAACAAACATGTGTTATGGATGGGACAAAAAGGGACACAAAAACTTAAGATTTATGTGAATTTAAAGGTACAAACCAGAAGCTATAATATTCAACTAATAGCCAAGGGATAGGTCTTTGTAGAACATAAAATAATGACTATATTTTTTATGTTCATGTGTCTGTTTATGAGTACAATATAGCGTTATGGATGTGACAATCCTGAAAATAGCCCTTTCTTGCAATATTTAGTTGGCCAGGTGAATCATTCCCAACTTTCAGTCTCTACTTGATAGACTCACGATGAATAATTCATTTCTGTATTGCATTTAATAGAAAAGGAGAAACTTACTATTAGGGATTGATAGGTCAAAGCTTAGCACTTTTTTAATTTTTTTGGCATCCAGATCCACAACAGCAGCTTTCAACAACTTCTCTATAAGTTCATCCTCACGTTTGTTCCACTCCTCTTCAGTCAAGGTTTTTGATTCAATCCCTGCTGTTGGCATTCTTTTGTTTTCAAGAGTGAAGTGTTCACCTCTGTTTCTTGCCACCATTACTTCAATCATCTTTAGAAAATGTCTTACTTGAGATCTGTCCAATAATTGACCAGCACATGATATCTGTGTCCACACTTACTTACCAACTCTTGTAGAGCTTCTCCTTCACATTCAATGTACTCCTCAAGTGGTCCGTCTCTAAACAAGTATCCGTTATAGAATAATAGTAATGTTGCCAGACATTCTCTCCAAAAACCTCATGAGGTCCTCCATCGTTTGCTGAGATTTTTTTGTGAATGGATCATGAATGGATAGCACTAGAAGGAATGTATGTGGACCAGGTGTGTAAAGTGTCACGCTGTTTAGAATTTCTTTTGCCTTCTGCAGAGTTGAAGTGGACCAGCCTGGCAGTGTACACAGTGAAACAGTTTTGGATTAAATAAAAACCTCTTGATCTGAAATATATTTATATTTGGGAAATAAGTTTAATACACAAAATACATACATCTTTTATGACAAAACGTTTTTTTTTTAGCGAGAAATTTTGTACGATAACTTTGACTGACTATTGAAAAATTAATTAGAGTACATTATAGACAGGGATAAAATTTCATTAAAAACATCTCAGGGTGAGACCTTAGGAAGCTGCTTGGTTAGATGACAAGAAAACATTTATGCAAATTCTAAACAAAAAGGTGACACTAGAGATGATGAAAAATAACATATTTTATTTCATTCCCATAGTCACTGTTATTTTATATCAGAATTTTGATGAGGTCATTATTATTTTAAAATGTGGAAAAATATATATGCATGCATAAATGAGTCAAAGTCTCTAAGCTTTTAACCATTTTTTATCCAAGGTGGTTGGCTATTGTGCAGTATTACAAAGAAATGTATACAGATCTGAAACATCTCAGATGTGAGTAAATGATGACAACATTTTTAATTTTTGGTGAACTATTCCTTTAATGGCAATTTTTTTTTAATAAACGTAGACTTAAAATTATTTGATAGTTACTGTGTGTAGTAGGTAATACATTTATTACCTTGTATGTGTGCTTGGAGCTCAGGAGTTTCCACTGTTTTCTGTTTGTCTCTTTTGCAAGGTATTTCCATTAAAGAGAAAGCGCTGCCAATTTCATTGTAATACCCATTGTTCCGAGCTACCATTTTCTCAATTTTCTCAAGAAGTACAATCACTTGAGAGTCGTCATCCATGTTATTAATATTGAGAACATGTTTGTTCTGACACTTTCTTAAAATGTGTAGAAGGTCTGGCCATATTCTAAGATGGTCTTTAAAGCTTTCTCATCATATGGAGAAACAGAGCTGAACACCACAGTAATGTGATGCCAGTCTCACTGAAAGGCTCCAGGTGATTCTCCAAAGCCAATTTGTAGATGTTTGGGAAAGCAGAATTAAGAGGATTGACAAGAAGGAAGACGTGAGGTCCTGGAGCACATAGTTTTGGGCTTTTCATAAATTCAAATCATCAAACTTTGGAGCATGTTCTACAGTGTAATGCAACCACCAGCCTGGTGTGTGGACAACGGTCATATGTTTTTCATGGACATGTGCGGATGCTTTTACAGATTGTGCCGCTCGACTACCAACTTTAAAGGCATTTCTTCCCAGAATTATATTTCAAATTGAACTTTTCACACTCGCTTCTATTCCCCCCATTGGTCGGCCTCCAATAAAAGTGATTCTAATCTCAGAAAGGCATGTTTTGTCTGAGGAAAAAAAAAAAAATAATATAGATGCCTACATGTTTTCAGTGTTGCATAGTACTACCAAAATAGTACTACCCCAATAGAAAGTTTACCCAAATATTAAAGTTCTGTCACGATTTGCTCAGTCTATGGTTGTCCCATCTGTAAAGATTTATTTGTTTGGTTGAACACATAATTATATTTGAAACCATTCTTGAAACAATTCTTGTATGCTGTTGACCACCATGGTAGGAAAAATTACGATAATATTTTTAGTGAAAATGCATTTTTTGACTATGCTAGTCAATGGGGTTCAAGAACAATTTGGTTATATGCATTCTTCAAAACAGTTTTGAGATTTTTTTCAAAACAAAGACATATTTACAGATTTAGAACACTTTAAAGATGAGCAAATTATGACAGAATTATTATTTTTGGGGGAACTATCAATTTAAGTATTTTCATATTTACTTAAGTAAATTTTCAAGTATCTGTATTTTGAGAGTGTTTTTATACAAAATATAGAATACACTGTAAATCATATATCGCATTGTATTGCATATATCAGCTTGTCACCGATTTCGTTACAATGTGTATTTTTCTGAATAGGTGTTTTGTGTTGTTCCCTTACATTCTTTGTGTATTTCTTTTACTTCTGTATTCAAGAAATGTGGATTAATAGTAGTTCCACAGTCTACCCCTAGGATAGTGGTAGTTGTGTCAAAAGAAATGTTAACCCCTTGCAGCCTGATAGATGAAAGGCCCAATCTAATGCCAGGATAACTGATTGTTTGTGCATATGTGTGTGTTTGGTCTCAGTGAGTTTGCCAAAGAGAGAGAGCGAGTGGAGAAGAGACAGGAGTTCTTGAAGCTCCGCAGACAGCAGCAGATCGAGAGAGAACTTACTGGATATCTGGAGTGGATATGTAAAGCAGGTGAGTATCAGGTCTACTTTCTATATTTATACATATAATACTTATAATAATTGACTGAGATAATGTGTTTGCTTCCTTTTACAGAGGAAGTCTTGTTAGCTGAGGAGGACCAGAATGCTGAGGAGAAATCTCCTCTGGATGGTGCGTGGTATTGAAGAATTTTTTATATTTTTGATATATTTTATAAGATTTAAGCTTTTGCAAAGCAATTGAATGCAAAAAATGCAAAATATGTTAAATAAATATTTATTTAGCTTTAGTTTATGGGGAATGAAAGTGTATGGTTTGAGCTGAATAGAATACTTCTTCTAGATTTAAAGACATTTAAAGATCTACACACACATGTCAGCTTTTGCTTCTTAAAGGTTTAGGTCACCTAGAAATTAAGTTAGTCATGAATTATCCTCAAAACTAGTATAATTTCCTTGGTTTGTTTGAGTACAACAAAATATATTTGTATGAATGTTTTTACCTGAGATTTCCGGGAGCACTTTTTAGTGCAATATTAAATTTGTTATATATCCGGTCGAAAACAATATTATATATCTTTGTGAATTTAGGAAAACAGATTTGTTTAACATTTTTCTTCGATGGTACTCAATGATGCCCCAGAAATCTCAACAGCGAATGTTCTCCATAATATGAATTTTGTGTTCAACCAAACAGAGAACCTTACAGGTTGAACGATTCATGCCAGATTTGTGGTTTTCTGTTGAACTATCCCTTTAACCATGTGTTTATATATTTGTGTGCTCAGTCCTGAAAAGAGCAAAGACCAGGAAGGGCAGAAATGACCTTATCGGTGCCGAGGAAGGAGAGGAACATTTCACAGACATCTCTTCTGTTGGTAAGATTTGACCTTTAACCTGTCTCCTGCCAGAAAAGGTAACAAACCAGGAACACATGATAGAACATAAGAAATATCTTTGTAACTCTTTAAGCTTTTACATTTGTTTGTTGATTGGCAATGGACACAATATCCTCAGTTTAAACTAGATTTAGGGTGATTAAAATTTTTGACTTTTTATTCAAGCGCCCCCTGGATCACCTTTTGCCAGAGCGAGCCTGAAGAGCAATAAGAATGACAGCTCGTCATACTTCCGGCGAAAAGAAAAGAGGGTGCGATTCTTTATTCGACGGATGGTGAAAGCACAAAGTTTCTACTGGATCGTTCTGTGTTTGGTGGGACTGAATACATTGTGTGTGGCCATAGTTCACTACGACCAGCCGGAGTGGCTCACCAAAGCCTTGTGTAAGCCATGCGTTTAAATCTATTGCAAACTTTGTTTGAATTTTATGTACATATTTCTTCTTGGTTTTGATTGTCTTTTAGATCTGGCAGAGTTTGTGTTCCTGGGTTTGTTTCTGACAGAAATGACCATGAAGATGTACGGCCTGGGGCCTAGAAACTACTTTCACTCCTCATTCAACTGTTTTGACTTTGGGGTGAGTCACACGTTCAGGATTCAGTACGATCTGAGAGGTCTGTTCAGTCCTCGTTCTCAACTACTATGATACATATGACTACAGGGAAATTTAGAGATTATGACGTGCCAGTTTGGTCGCATTTACAAATGTTTGTTGTTGTTTTATGCTTTCCTCCCGGGCCAGTTTTTTCAAACTCCAGCTAGTTTAAATAAAAGACTCTATTGGTGTTTGTGTTCTCAGGTGATTGTGGGCAGTATTTTTGAGGTGGTTTGGGCAGCCATTCAGCCTGGGGCATCTTTTGGGATCAGTGTTCTGAGAGCTCTGCGTCTGCTTCGTATCTTTAAAGTCACTAAGTAAGAAATAAAATATGTTTTTTGTGCCTGCATTGTAAGTGTTCTTCATTTTATTTATTGATTCACCCCTCTCCTCTTGCTATCACTGTAGATATTGGAACTCTCTAAGGAATCTTGTGGTCTCCCTGTTGAACTCAATGAAGTCCATCATCAGTTTGCTTTTCCTCCTCTTCCTCTTCATCGTGGTGTTTGCCCTATTGGGTATGCAGCTCTTTGGGGGACAGTAAGTGAATCCTTTAAGATACTTAGTTGTTTTGTTGTGAAACTGTAAGCTGATATGCTTTTTTTAATAGTTTAATTTTTATTTGATAAGCTGGTCATGTAAACATATTTCTTTCATAAAGAAAAAATCATAAGTGGCTGAACAACTGACACATGACTTATAACTCTGGTCATGTGTTGTATGAAAAGGCAGCTTTTCTCTTTTTCTTTTATAAAGGGAGATCTGTTGGATTTATTTATCAACTCACTGCACTGCAAAAACTACAGTTAACATTCTCAACACAAGATAAATTTGTAACACTTTACACTAAGGTGCAATTTATAAGATTAACTTTTTTCATTGGCTAAAATTGACGATAAAATAACAATACTAACGCATTGTTTATTAACGTTAGATTTCGTTAATTCCAACAATTACCATTACATTATTAAAATCAAATGTTGACCATAAGGCACCATGATCTAACTTAGAAATCCGGTAACTGACTTGAACTAACTAAAAGTGACAGGTGATTCACTACATATTCCTATTTAATATATTATATATATATATATTAAATAGGAATATGTAGTTTTTAACCAAAAAAAAATTAATCTGCCATCAAAGAAATTAAGTTAAAAATAATCTTAAATTAGTACCTTCGAAAAATGTCAGATGAATAAACTATGAATAGACTAATGAACTAAGACTAGTGGGAAGTCATGGCCTGGTGGTTATAGAGTTTGACTCCTTACCCTAGGGTTACTTGTTTAATTCTCAGGCCGGCAATACCATGACTTAGGTGCCCTTGAGCAAGACACCACACCCCAACTGCATACTGGGCATCGGGTGTGTGTTCACGGTTAACAAAACAAAAATGCTTGGTAAGAAAGTACATTCTAGCCGTATAGATGGACTATTGATGGTTATGTCACTGTTTGTGATTCTATTATAAATCTGATGCACATGTTAACACACATATTGACAGACTTATGACCATCTTCAAGTTGGCATGAAAAAGTTTCGTGTCAATTCAATTCACTTTTAATAGCATAGCAGTTTTCAAAATGCACATTTTCAAAGCATCTATGTCAGAAATCATACTGCTGTGTCTTAATAGTTTATGTTTTAATGCAATGCCCCTTGGTACTGTCTTCAGAGCAGTTTTGTAGCTGATCTTAGGCCTGACAGCATGTGCAATGTGTCCCGGCCTGAGATCAGCCCCTGGCACCATCTGCTGGGGGCACGGCTGTCTTATTGCACAAACGAAATCGCTTGTAACATGTGTCTAATTGCTCGGCATAATTTTTATAATGAGCGTCCCGCTGTTGAGTGTAGTTGTGATAACAATTCTCATAGTCGAGGCTTCAGTTATTTTTTATATATACTCATACACAATTTTAATTCAGCTACTTTCTCAAATATTTAAAGAGAACACTGACAGCTGCTTGACAACAGTCCCTTGTCTCCATCTCTATTCATTATTTCTTATTCTGTCAGAATTCAATCCATCCATCCCAATCCATCAGTATAATCCTTGGGCCCTTGTGTTAGAGAGCGATACTGCATGCCAGCAGGGATTTGGATCTCTAAGCTTTGGCTGATTATGCAGTGTGTCTGCTTGCTTTAATGAAGGGCGTCCTGCTGACAACAAGCTTGATGAATCAAAGCTTTAGTCACCATACCCCCAAACCCCTATACCATTGTGATACATGGAACAAATAGCCACCAGTCAATTACGAACCTTGTGTAAATACTTGCAGTTAAACCGTTGAACCCATTAACCCTGGGCACATGAACAGCATCTTATTTGGCGAGTTCTTCCTGTGGATGCATGCATTAGTCGTCACAGCAAGAGCGCGTGTCTGCGGGAAGAAATGCATGTTGGAAATTATCCTTAATGCTCAAAAAAAATCTTCTGTTAAATAGTTGATTGTTAATTGAGAAAACATTTATGATCTCGTATCTCTCATTGTTTTTTTTCATTTGTCTTTACTAATCGCGGTTCCTGACCCCAGTAGGAGTTTGTTGACGTCTTCTATGCAAAAATACCTTCTAATGCAAATGAGAACAAGATGAAGAATTTGTGATGTTACCCTCCAGCAGAACATCTTGTTAAATGAGCCGCTGTCACCATGCATTGTTTTTATTGTTTGATCGTCTTTTTAGTTTCAAGGCCCTTGAGACATCATCTTTCTCAGATGTAGTCTATGCACTTGGAGAGAGCGAGTGGTTGAATGAAGTTGATCATTCTCAAAATCCGTGTGGATATATAGTATTTTATTCATATATGGCTGTACAGAGTGATTTTTTAATTGATTAGACATAATGATGAATTATCTTTGAGAATAAAATATATTTACACATATTCCATAGACACTTTAGTAATTCAATAAACATTTTTATTTTAACTTGTACGTTTTGAGATAAATAGTAGTATTTTAAATTATGTTTGTATGTGTTGTAGATTACAAGTCATATTTATAAAAAAATCTTAAATTTATCTATCTTACAAGTCTTTCCTTACAATTACATCATCTTTCCTTTTTGGATGACACAGCTCTTAGCATTCACAATTTTGAATTGAAAAAGCAACATTTCTGTGTTGTCCTAGGCACTTCAATTCTTCGGTAGTATAAGTCAATATTTACATAATGTACCGTTGGGACTTTAGTGTCTTAGAAAATATGATTTAACTTTTCTAAACATTTTGTTATGATTTTTAGTAATCCAATTGGAATTTATTATGCATTACTGTGAAGACTCTCCACAGTACTGTAGCTTTGAAAGTAGGTGGCTTGAGGCATCTTGAAGACATTAACACAAGTTATCTGGATTTATTCTGTTTTCCTCCCTTTTTACACCAGATCTCTGTCTGCGGCTCTCGCTATTGTCACACATCTCCTGCAAACAAAAAATCTTTCAAATACAAGTAAAATTAAGGTTTAGAAATGTAAACACATATTTTCTAATGACACACAACTCTAAGTGATAATAATGTCTTCTCATAGGCAGTATGGAGAGACTTAGAAATGGGTTCAATATGAGAAATCTGATTATATCTTGAAACTTAAAAAAAAACGATTAAATATTAATGACAGAAAGCATGAAGCGTAATTTATTTTTATTTTTTTTTATTTCATGCGGGGACAATTCAAGGAAGTTTGGAAATTCTATCTTTCTGTTTGCCAGAAGTTCTTTTTTATTATCATTTTTGTATTAATACAGATATCTTTTGGATTACTAGATGATGTTTCGAAACACCAACAGTTTTACTGGTGGGGTTTGATGTCTGACTGGAGGATAAAAGCAGAATTTTAAGCCCAATAAGTAACTTTTGACAGCTCTGCTTCTCTAAACATGACTAAAAAACCAGAAATGACATCAACATTTTAATTTTGCCTCTCAAGCCTTTTAACCCAGTATAAGCTTTCTATCCAACTAGGTTTAATTTTGAAGATGAAACACCCACTACAAACTTTGACAGCTTCCCTGCAGCCATAATGACAGTCTTCCAGGTACACTTTATATTCATTTGCTTTCATAAATGTTTAATTCACAAATATTTAATGAAAAAGAGAATGTTATATTTTGATTTTGTTTTGCGAGCCTGACCTGTTTATCCCTCTTAAAGATTTTGACAGGAGAGGATTGGAATGCCGTGATGTATCATGGGATTGAGTCTCAGGGTGGCGTCCGGGGTGGCATGTTCTCTTCTGTTTACTTCATTGTGCTTACGCTTTTTGGAAACTGTATCCTTTATTCCTACAGCTGTGTGTGTGCTTAAGCATGAGGGTGAAAAGATGTGCAATGCATTGATATTACATTTGTTTCCCGAATGAAAAATTGCTTAAGATTTGAATGCAGAGCTAATGGAATATAAAATGTAATACAGACGTTTCTTTAATCTGATTATAACCAGACACACTTCTCAATGTATTCTTGGCTATCGCTGTGGATAACCTTGCCAATGCACAGGAGCTGACAAAGGTAATCCAAACGGTCCAGATCTTAAAGAATGAAAATTCTGTTAACATTTAATCACCCTCTTAAACCTCTATGAATTCCTTTCCTTCTGCAGAACAATGTACTTACCCAAAACCAATGCAAGTTAATATTAACCACAGGGTTTCTCACACCATCATTCTTCAAAATATGTTTGATTTCCTTGCATATGCAGAACACAAAGAACATATTTTGAAGAATTTTTAAAACCAAGAACTGGTCCCCAGTCGCTTCTATAGTACTGATTCAAAACCAATGCAGAGTCAAAAGGGGTCGTAAGGTTCCACCTAATGTTTCTTCAAAATATACTGTATATGATTTCTTTTCTTTTGCCGAAAGAAACATATTTTGAAGAATGTTATAAACAAAAACCAGTCCCGGATTACTTTTTTTGTACTGACACAAAACCAGTCAATGGGGACCACAGGGTTTCTCACACCAACATTCTTAAACATATGCTTGATTTCCTTTACTCTTCAAAACACCAAAAGAAGATATTATTAAGAATGTTGGAAAACAAAACCAGGTCCACAATAACTGGTTTTTGCTTTCTGACATTTTTCAAAATATCTTCTTTTGCGTTTCTGAAGAAAA
The DNA here is from genome assembly GCA_033220385.1 of Triplophysa yarkandensis. Classification (NCBI taxonomy): domain Eukaryota; kingdom Metazoa; phylum Chordata; class Actinopteri; order Cypriniformes; family Nemacheilidae; genus Triplophysa; species Triplophysa yarkandensis. The sequence continues at coordinate 5,721,166 of CM065666.1, forward strand.
CAGAATGTCAGACAGGTTTAAAAGGACAAGATGGTAAGTAAAATAAATGACCTGTCATAGATTAAACTCAAAATGTGGTGACAAGTTCAGACAAGTTTAGACGATCAAATTCATCCAAATATGTGAAAATTGTCACATGTTTGTTGACACAAGCAACATCAGTTCTTAGCTAGACATTAAAAAAGACAAATCCCTTTCTTCCAACGCCCTGCCGTCATAGGCATACTGAAGCATCAGTTGTGCAAAATAGCGTTGTTGCATGACAAACTGACACTCTAGAGCTTCATATAAGCAAACATGCAAAATGATTGACAGCAAGGAAATGCTCGACTAACCAGAGAATCTGACGAGAAAAGAACAGAAAGTCCTTTCTTCATGTTTATTCATCTCTCCTTGGCTCTTGGGGTTTTATTGATGCCCATGTCTTCAGGATGAAGAGGAGCAGGAGGAGGCAGCAAAGAAAAGTATGGCTCTTCAGAAAGCCATGGAGGTGAAGGAGGTCAGTCCCATGTCTGCGGCCAACATCTCCATAGCAGCGTAAGTGTCATGTCCCTCCTTCTGACCTTGTGCTGTGGAGCCTTTCCTTTTATGTACACCAATAGTGTTTGTCTTGTTTTTGTGATTTGATTTCTGGTCAAATCAATATCAGTGTGACCCCGGCCTTTCACTAAACCTGCTCTGTGTAGTCTGTTCTTCCTAACTTTGTTTCTTTCTATTAAAACTACATTATTCGAAGCTCTTTTTATAGATTATGAACTGCATTGTATATTTATATATCTGTAAGGTTAAAGTAGTGAAAATCATTTATTTTGTTTAAATCATTTGATTATTTATTTTTTTGGTTCAATTTCAAGAACCTTTTTTTGCATTTTCATTATACGCATGTTTTCATATGTGTAACCATTTTTCTTGTTCGTTCACAGAGCACATGAAGTCAGAAATGTATAATTTAAACCTCATTTATGTTTTAATTTGATCACATAGGGGTTTGTAATAGGTTAATGATTAATATTATGTAAAACACTTACATTTTAAAATATAAGTGTCGGTCGGAAGTTAACTATAACCGTGTTTGCTTGTCGGCCTGTATAATATACTTTAACAATTTATATAAAGTTAAATTTACATTTATATTTTAGTTTTTATTAATTGTAACAACACAACCTACACTACAAGGAACTTTGCAGACTCCACCTGATTTTTACATTGGGCCAGAACATCATTTTATATTGTTCCCATTGAAACGTCTATAAACATTTCATTATTTTTTCCTTTTTATAAATCACAATTAAACATTCTTCATGTTCACGGTCTTTATCTAAAGTGTAATCAGTTTCTTGTATTTCAAACACACAGAGGGTAGGTGCGCAGACAGCCCGACATCACCGGTCTGCCATCTGCCCTCCTTGCACAGTTTCTTTTGCGTATGTCTCATGCGTTTCTTTTGTTTTTTTGTTTCGCATGTGCAGTTTTGTAAAGCAAAATCGAGATGCAATCTCTCGTAGATCTTCAGTCTGCAGCGTTCATTCACTGTGAGTTCTGCTCTCAATATCTCCTCCTCTTCTCCTCCTCCTCCTGTCCTCCTCCTCTCTATTCTCCTCTCCTCATTGGTTTCATCTTCTCATTGTTTCCACTCTGTTGTAATTTGTCTCATTGACTTTGGGAGTGAGTTATAGCTTTAAGGTAGATGAATGCGTTCATAAAGAATCGATTTTTTAAAGATTGTTCTATGAATTGAACTTCCTTTAACTAAGCACAGCCTGCATGTCTAAGGGCCTGGTGTTAGCCAATCTTCTTATTTTTTAATGCTTCTAAAGAAAGAAATAGCCCCTGAAGTTATAACAAGATAAGGAAATTTGTGTCATTTAATGCACAGTAGAAGGATGCCAAGCAGGTGCTATTGTGTTAATGCTGTTTCTAGGGTAATGCTAAGCGGTTGCTAGGGAGAACAGTTAACATGCAGTTTTTTAGACTCCTTGAGAGGAGAAGTCAACTTTTTGATAAACATGAAGATTATTATATGTTTAATCACACATGGATCTGGTTATTCCCCCTTGGCATGTCTTGTTTTTGCCCTACGATATATATTTAATTTGTGACGTCTTTCAAAAGCCTTGGGCACTTTGATTTGCTTATACCTTGATAGTGAAGAACTTTTACGATATGAATGAAGGCCAAACTAAACAGAGCAGCCGGGTGTGCTGTCTGCACACTGCAGTGGCCATTAAAGTGGAGAGTTGTTTTAGTGTTTTGGGTGTGAAGTTTGTGTGTGTATGCATGCGTAGATGCATGTGGTGGTGGGTGGAATGGACTTCTATTCAAACCATCAAACCCAGAAAACAGTATTCATGTTCTTTATGTGCCATTTATATATCCAATATATTGTTTGTGTATGTCTGTTTTGTCTTGACATTTTACCTGTTTTGTTGCCTTTAACATGTCTGTCGTTTTTATGTTGTGGGAACCTTAGTATGTCTTGTAGGAGTTCTGTCTACACTCCATGTCGTCGCTTTGTGAGGTATAGTTGCATGGCTAAAGATGATGTTTTTATAATGGCTATAACTCTTTTCCTTTTAAACCTGACTTTTTTTCTGAAAGATATTTTGAAGAATGTTTTTAGCTTAAAAACACTGGTCCTCATTGTCTTCTGTCGTATGCCCAACAACGCAAGTCAATGGCAAACAATGTTCTTTTACTAACTTTTTCCAAACTATCTTCTTTTGTGTTCTTCAGAAGAACGAAAGTCTTACATGTTTAAAAGGACAGAAGCGAATACTGTAAATAATTAAAGAATTATAATTGTTTTATTTTATTATTAACAGAGTATTAAGCTCAACTTTTGGTGTACATGATAACTTAATAAAAGATGAACAATAAAATAAAGTCTTGTCCAAAAACATCCATGCCAACCTCTGTTCTGATTGGCTGATCTTTTGGTGGTAAAGACATTCTTAAATAGGCCATGTCCTCCATTTGTTTTCTTTAGTTTGATTTTTCTTGAAGTCTTCTTGTAATACATTGCATAGTCGATTGTGTTTCACATGGCATTCATTTCAATGCCAATGTGTTTTAGTAGTCGGCAGTGGTTGGTTCATGGATGTGGCTTTTAGCATATATGTGTGTATTCAAGTAAATGTTCTCCCACCCAGTAAAGAACAACAGAGGTCCCTTCAGAAGATGTCCATATGGGAGCAGCGCACCAACCAGCTGCGCAGACACAACCTGCGAAACAGCAGCGAGGCCCTCTACAACGAGTTAGAGCCCGAAGAGCGCCTGCGTGTGTCATCTGCTCTACACCTGCGCCCTGACATGAAAACACATCATGATCGGCCGCTGGTGGTGGAGCATCGTGAGGGTACCGCAGACAACCCCAGACCCACAGAGGGAAAGATGACAGAGGGAGATGTGGACACATCGGACTTTCAAACGTCCTCTGACCATCCTCGTAAACACCACCGATGTCGAGGAGAGAACGGAGATGGGGGCGAAGGGCGGCATCACAGGCACCACAGCCGAAACAGAGACCACCGCGGGGTTCTGGAGCGGACGGCCAGTGTGGAAGGAGGACACAGATATCATCAGGCAACAGGATCTCAAGAGGACATTGGAGAGGTGGAGGAGAGAGACAATAGACACCATCACTCGCATCGGTCTACTGGAAATGGCAACGGGACGGTGGGAAATGGAAGCAGGGTACGGGGTCACAGAGAGGGTGAAGTAAATAATGGAGAGAGGAGGAAACATAGGCCACGTATGAAAGCTCAGTCCACGCTAGATGGAGAGGAGAATGGAGGCAGAGGACGCAGGTTAGATGAACTGGGCGGTTATTTCTAAAGAGTGTTTAGATGTTTGAAACTGGGTGTATGTAAGAAACAAACATTCCTAAGAACTAACTGTACATTGTTGCGATTATTTGTCGCTTGCTTGGTTACCTAGGTCAATTTGAGTGAATGTGTAAAGTTTTCAAAGTTTATTATGTGTTAACAGGTTCACTTTGTCAAACTGTGAACATATATATATTCCACACAGTTTGTTTTAAAATAGAAACCAAACAACCATATGTTTGTAGAGTAAAAGTAATGCATTTGTTGACCACCTGCTGTTAAGTTTCCAACTTTCTTCTAAAAATCTTAATTTGTGTTCTGTGGAAGGAAGAATGTCATACAGGTGTAATGAAAAGTTTAAGAGATTTTTGTTGTCTTTTTCTGTACATTGACGGATTGCTCTTGAAGGGGCAGACCAACAGAAACAGGGGACAACAGTTTAGCCACCAGCCCTATGCAGTCTCCTACAGAAGAAAGGCCAGAAAACACAGACAATGTGAAGAACAACAGTAGAGTTGGTCTAACCGGAGTCAACATCCCTGTAACCATAACTTCCCCACCAGGAGAGACTACCATCATTCCCAGTCAGTACTTGTTATAACTGTATTATGTTTATTTTTGTTTCATATATTTTGTGGAGTGAAAGAACGTCCAGTTCCAAAAATGTACACACCTTAAAACAAGCAGCACTGATAAAAAATGACAACCGTTATAAAAAAAAGATATATATTCCTTAAACTGGAGTGGCAGATTTTTGTCATAAAAATTATGTGTCATGTTTGCTGTTTGCTTCTGTAATTTTATTGCTTCTCCAAAAATATGTTAAAAAATACATTAAGCTGTCAAATGTGTGTATATTGTGTTACATTAAAGCTTTGTGTTCTAGTAAAAAAACGTATACAACCATTATTGAAATGAAGTAGTGCAGCCAACCAAATAGACTGTTTCTTTGACACTTGACCTTGCTTCATTTTTTTGCTCTAATGATCATCTCTCTGACAGTGAACAATATTGATGGTGACAGCCAACTGCTGAACGAAGAAAAGAAAGATCTCGAGGAGCTAAATCAGGACGCTCCTAAACACATCCTGCCATACAGTTCCATGTTTGTTTTCGGTCCCTCAAACCCGTAAGTCTTATGTATTAAAAAAGTTGCTTTTAATGCTCTTAAGGAATCTATACTATTGTATGAATCAGTAACGGCTATCCTGTTGTTTTATAGTGTGCGACGCCTGTGTCATTATGTGGTCAACTTGCGATACTTTGAGATGTGTATTCTCACGGTCATCACCATGAGCAGCATCGCTTTGGCAGCCGAAGACCCCGTGCAGGCCAATGCTCCCCGCAATAATGTGAGACACATTCATGAAGATGTTTTGGATATTTAAGTCTTTCAATTATTGGAGTTTTTCTTGTTTGTAATCTGTACAAACCATATCAAATACCAAATCTGTAAATCCATAATATTACATATTATAATATAATAAACTAAAATTTTATTGATCTCATTTTTGCTATCTACGACTTCAAGTCTATAAAATCCCTCTTTATATAACTCAAGAACAGCCCTCCAGGGCAGTATGGCAGCCCATGCCTGAACTGTCATACAGAGAGTCGTCACTTGACCCACATTGGCGTTATGTTCTCGGAGACGGCCCGTGAGGAGATTAATGAAGCCACGGCAACCGCATCCGGCCAAACGCAGGCCTGATTAACTGTGAATTACACAGAATGAGGTGTAAACATGTCTCGGAGAATCCCATGCCTCACTAAGCATGATAGGCCTGTCAGATGAATGGCTGCTTTCAAGTAACATTCCCTGGCAGTTTCCTGTTCACAACTGAAAAACAAACTCAGAAACATCTTAAATACATCTTTTTATATATTATGTTAAAATATAATGTACACTAAATCCGATTTGATGTAAAGATTATTGCATGATTCACCAAATGGTGAAGGTTTAAACAGAGTTGTTTTGTATTTAATTTTAGCATTAACTCACTTCCTTGGCTCAAGCTGTCTTTGGGCTACAAAAATATACAGAACAAAACAGGATGTTTGTAATGCCGGAATGGGTTTGTTTTCCCCTCAGGTGCTGAAATACTTGGACTATGTCTTCACTGGTGTGTTTACTTTTGAGATGGTTATAAAGGTGAGTAAAACCTCCCCAACGTGTTCTTCACGAGAGGCGTTTTTCTATTTTTATATATATATATATATATATATATATATATATATAAATCCATAGAGGGCCACCAGTCTTAATGGTTTATAAAAAATCGTGAACAATGAGTCCAACAGTTATATTCGTTCTTCATCCAAAAATGTATGTATTCTATTTAAAGTTCACCCAAAATGGAAAATTCTGTCATTAATTACTCACCATCTTGTCTTTTAAATTCTGTATGAATCAATTTTTTGTCCCCAGAACACAAACGAAGATATATTAAATGGGAAGTAACCAAACCGCAGTAACACTCATTCACTTCTATTCTATAGAAATCAAAACAAATACAAGTGAATATTTGCCAGTTCCCAACATTCTTCCAAATATCTTCGTTTGTATTCTGCAGAAGAAAGAAGTCATTCAGGTTTGAAGAGACCTAAGAGTAAATCTTGTCACTATTTTCATATTTAATGATCTATGACTTTAAGGAGCATTTACACAATCAGAGATTTGCATGTATCCCTTTTTAACTTCTTATTTTTACAAGATTATACATTAACAAATATTTCTTACACTGTATACATTTTCCTGTTTTAATTCTGCCCCATTTCTTTATTTCCTCTATCATAGATGATTGATCTCGGGCTCCTCTTGCATCCTGGCTCTTACTTCAGGGATCTGTGGAACATACTGGACTTCATTGTGGTCAGCGGTGCTCTGGTGGCTTTCGCCTGCTCGTGAGTGTCTGTTTACATCTTGCTTTTTCTGAGCAAATGAAGTCTTGACTGTCAGTTCAGATCCATTAAGAGCCCATTCAGTTGAAAATGAAGGAAACCAAATGTGACTGTGTGTGGTTTGGCATCTGGTGTCCAGTTTTTTTTTAACTGATCAGTTTAATATGCATCTGTTTTTAGCTCAAATTAGATTTTAGTGTCCCACACCTGTGATGGTCATATCGGTTTCCCTCTGGAGATGAGAGAGACATTTCTACATTCATTTCGTAGGATCCAGAATTTCTTTTAAAATAAGAGGCAATTAATTTTGATCCATTACTAAGAAACCCCCTAGCAACTAGCTAGAGATAACTCACAGCACCCTAACGACTGGATGGCTATGTGTTAACTACGAGTACCTTAGTAACCTTAAAGAATCACCATGGCAACCGCATAGACCAGCCTATCATCACTGTTTTACCATTTTTTTAGGGCTTTCTCTGCAAGATAAACATTACTGCACACATGTGCGTTTTAAAGAATTTTGCTTTATTTGTTGAATGAATGCAAGGTCAAGTGTTGATGTTTGACTCAATACTCTTCATATGCAGACGCTCAACTGTCTCTTTCCACCTAAACAGTTGACAGCGAGGCCCTCGGGTGCATTAAAGTAACTGAAAGAGGACTGATAGAAAGTGCTTATGAGACCAGCTGTTCAGTGTGTGTTGTGTTTTATACAATTGCAAGTTCTCCACCAGCTCTTACTGGCATCTGTGTTTCTGCTGTAGGTGTGAAAGCTTGAATGGATATTTTTAATAGACACCTCTGATGGAACTGACAGATTTACTTTAGTAGATATTACATATAAACTGATGTGTCACTAAATGTGAATTACAGAATTCTATGATTTTGGAATCAAACAAATTTATCATTTAAAGGAACAACACTGATTTTGTATTTACGTTGTTTAAATTGTCTTCTAGAAATAATAATATAAAGATTTTCCAAGAAAAAAGATAAACTTCGGTCTAGAGATGCACGCCCGATAGTTCGTAACTAGCTGATAGTTCGATATATCCTATCAATCAAAAGAAGACAGGAAAATGTAATATATTTGTTTCCTGTGTACATAAAATGTTTAAAATCTTCTCCAATTTTATCTCAATATTAATGATCAATAAATAAAATAATGCTATTCAAGTTAAGATATATTATTTTTATCTTCAGAATTTGCTAAATCCAAAATAAAATATTTATTATTATATAACATCACTAAACCATCTGTATCAGTATTTGAAGATGTTACTCTAAATAATCTGCCATCAGTTTTGGTGGAGAAGTTTGATATGTATGCATCTCAAATTAGAATTTAAGGATTTAATGTTTGGCAAATACAAACAATTAATGTGTATATAATATTTTTACAGTTTTTAAAAATGAAAAAATTAAAAAATTAGACAATATACATTTTAGTCACTTTCATTTTACAAAAAGAAAAGTTTCGAAAGTCTTTTTGATATAGATTAACATGTGGCATTTTATTCAGGCTTTATTGCAGGTACATGGTTTATTTACATATATAAACTTGATCCCATATGGTGTTGTGTTTTCTGATTCTTCTCTGTTTGTGTTTTAAACCTGTGCTTTTTCTCTTTTCTCTGCTCTGTCCTTTAGTGCTTGATATCAAGCTTGTGTTTTGGTCCTGTGGGCTTTAATGTTTTCTTATTTAGTTCTGTTTTTCTCCATTCATCTCTTTTATCTCTCTGTCTCTTTCTCGCTTCCTTTATCTGTCCTGTCGTTCCTTCTCGCTTGCGTGGCTTTCAGGAGCTTCATGGGGTATGCATTATTACCTGCATCCTGTTTATCTGCCTGAATGTGTGCGTGTGTGGATGAGGACGGAGTGATTAGATATTGACTTTGTAAAATTGCTTGGGTTGCTTAGATTAAGGGCATGAGGCGTTTACACAAAGTGTACTTAAAATCCTTTTGCTTTACTTTACCTGTCGCAGTCTGTGTCTTATCAAACCTTGCATGAACCTTTGGACTTGTACATGTTTCTTGGGGTGATTTTGCAGCAGTTTTAAATGATTTCTTATCTTATGCCACTGTGTTTTCGATTTTTACAAGATTTATCTTATGAAAGTGACAGTAACTGATAACCCATCGCACTATCTCCGTCTTTGACTTACTGTAATGTTTAATTGTTGCCTTTATGCTTTTAATCTTTATTTGCTGTCCGTCATGTCTTTCAGCTCAATGAAAGCTTTCTTCTGCTCTTATAACCAGATTTAATTTATTGAAACTATGTTCATGCTGATCTGTGTTTACTGCTTATTCTATGTTGTGAAGTGGCTTATTATGTGTGTTTCTGTATTTGTGTACATGTGCATGGTTTTTCCGTCAGATCTCAGCAAAGCGTGACCAGGTGGGGACAGTCTAAATGTATATTTGAAACATATCCACCCCACCACCTACCTTTCCTCTGCTACCCTTCTTCCAAGTCTTCATAAAGAGTAATGGACCCTTTACCCAAAGTCATGACCTGACCTTAACAAGAAGTTATTGAAACTACTACTCTTGCAGTTTCTAGAGGACAGTCCTACAATCACCCAGCACACTAGTGGTTAATTCAGATTCAAATTGCTGTGAAGGTAAAGTGATGAGAAAATTTATAAAATCTAATGAAGAAGAAGTTTTTCTCTGTTTAGGGAATTAAGTTAGTTTGTGTTTTCTTGGCAAATGCACCAGACAAACAACCAGTAGCCATTCTGTAAAGTGCTTGTCTGGATAGGTTGATTTTGTACAGCAGTAAAAACAGCAGATGGTGCTTTTTGCTGCCTTGGTGTTTTACAGGCCTCTGGAAAGCAAGCAGTTCCAAGTTTTCTTTGGTGACAGTCCCAAAAAATGTCACAGTAATATTTCTTTCCAAATTCAAATGGACTTTGCGATTTTTTGCATAGAGATGCTTTTAGGAAAATTATGTCATAAATTAACAAAAATGACTTTTGTAATCATCATCCAAATCATTATACACTGCCCGGCAAAAAACACTAGAACACATGAGTAAAGTGTTTAGCATCTTAAAAAGCTTTTTCGGTAGGTATATGTTTAAATTTCTGAAATTAGATTTGTAGACACAAATATATTTTCACAAATATATATTTGAACATTGCAAAACAAAAATTTTATATAATTTAAATGTTTTGGAATTCGATGACTTTGAATGTAGGTACACTTAAGATTATAAAATATAACAAGCTATGATTATTTTACATTTTCTGCTGTCACATTTCTCTTTAATTCTATACACATATAAAAAATTATATTGTTTATTCACGTGAAACAATTTACACAGAACAATGTGTGTATTTTAATGCTTTGTAAATATAATATTTAATTTTGTGCATATGTAAATATTATTGTTATAATTCACTAAAATAACGGTGTATGCTACAAACATACATTTGTTAAATATATACTTATCTATTTGAAGTTTATCAATTTAATCCATTTAATTTTTTTATTTGTGAGTTGCTTTTGATTAAGGACTAAATCCCTTGTGAGCTGCTACACTGATATCTTCTTCAAGTTTTATTATTCTATATCAATCATATAAACTCAAAATCATTTGCATTTTACCATAGCAGCAGGATTTCATGTTATATAGTTTCTTTTTACGAATGAAAGCACATATGTAACAGTTTATTATCATTTTTCCAGATACTCAGTCTTTAAGGGGTATGAGCATTATAAATATCTGTGTTTATTATGTTTATTAAAACACACATGTAGGCCTTAAACACTCAATGATCTTAAAGAATATGCATTCTCTTATATGAGTCACACATTTGAGACACATTTTTGTGTAAATTGTTTCATCTACTTTTACGCAAACGATCTTTAGTAGACATAAGCTTATACAGATGTAAAGGATTCTTTATTAAACCATTTATACAAAAAGGTTCTTCTTAGGCATAGTGAAGCTTCTTTATTTTTAGAGGGTGTTGAAAAAATTTGACCTGTAGATTTATATTCATATGATTTTCTTTTTTATACAATATGCTGTTTGTAGCCGCTTTGATAAGGTCAAAAAACTTGAAACCTAAACTTTCAACATCAGAACAATTTTTCTTTTCTTTTTGTACAGAACTACTGTATGAACAGGAAAGCTAGGGTGCATTATCCCATGTAAGCTTCCCTTATCACAAACACAAAACCTCTTGTGTGGTGGGTGTCTGGAGACTGATGGATCCTCAGAGATCTATAGGAGTATAGTTGACATCTCAATGTGTACAGATACACAATAATCTTGTGGTGTGGTGAAATTGATGCACAATGCATGGACATTGCATGCCAGTGTTTTCCTCAAGGGAGTGAAGAAGCAAGCGGACCAATTGCACAGATAAGCTACAGCTCTGTGTTCTTAGAATCTTTCAAAAGACAAAGAAATGTTCTTTTGATCCTTTTAAAAAAAGTGTATCTCTGTTAAACCTAAGCGCCCGCTATGCTGGTTAAACATGTGAATGTTTTCATCGACTTCATTATACCTAGAAAAATGTTCATAATATCGGAATGTGGCTTAGCTAGCTGTAATTTTTCCCAAAGTGATGATCCATATAATAAATCGTAAGAGAATGTTGTTTTCCAGAATCATTAAATATTTATAGTCAGCCTCAGAAGTAGGTATGTTCTGCCGAATATCCTTGCTCCAAAGGCATGCTTTCCTTTAACCTCATAACCTCCAGCTTATGTAATCCACAATTACATGAAGGGCTGGAGACAGAAATTTAGTCATTAAAGTTTTATTAAACTGAGTCCGGGTTATGTGCATGTGCCGGCAGACTTAATCAAAATCAATCACACGTGTGACACCAAACATGACTGATCTCTAATTCATTGCTTTCTTTATACAGAGGAACTAAAGGCAAGGACATCAACACCATCAAGTCTCTTAGGGTACTTCGAGTTCTGAGACCCTTAAAGACCATAAAACGTTTACCCAAACTCAAGGTAATGTCCTCCTGACTGATGCTTTTTAGGCCTTTTTCAGTTTCAGGTGAGGATGAAAACATGCCAGTGTTTTAAGAACTATCAAAGCTTCACAATGAGCTCTCATCGGTTTATAATGAACATATGATATGAATCTCATTGTTGCAATGGCCGTGATATATTATGCTATACTATATTCAAGACTTGCAGTGGGGTGGACCCTAAATACAATCCTCTATTTCACTTGAATCTTTAAATGTTTACTTTCAATATACATCACATGTTTCATAATGTATCATGTAGTATAAATATATACATTTTCATTTCTTTTTTTGAGCTCACAAACTTGAGAGAGCCTCCTTTTGAGTAAACCCTTGGTTGGTTTATTCGTACAAGTACCTGGCCATAAATGTATAGATGTATCCTCATACATACTCTTAAAAAAAAAAATGTTACCTATCGTACTTTTACTGTTGTACCGTTTTGGGTACATTATTGTACCCTAAGGACCTATTGTGTACCATTAACACATTACATGTTCTGTTAACCAATATTTATTGGGCACACCATAAGTTCTTAAAAGGTACAACATTTAAATGTACCTTATACCGATAAAGGTGGAAAAAGCAACCTTTCAATGGTTTTTTGAAATTTTAAAAAATGCAGAAAGTTTACTTTAAGGGTTATGGTTTTCATATAATGTAAGAAAACATCATGCTTGTTCAGCCTGACATGGCACACCACCATAAGCTCTCATAAGTTGCGGGTCCTACCTTTAGAAATAAATTAGAAATGCTGATACATTTTTTATGGCATGTTGTAAAACTGCTGCAAACCCAGATTCCATTCATTATCTTCACAACGCAATCACAAACGGCCAAACTTTCTTTAAAAAATGCCTTATAACTAAAAATATAAGTCTACTCATAACCTACTAAAACCTCTTTCCTTTCCCCCTGATTTTTGTGCTTTAAAATAAATGATTACCTTCTCCTATTAGGATTTGTGTTGCCTTGTGTAACTTGAGAACTCGTAGTGCTTTTCGCCAATTGATATCTTTGTTATTTACCGATTCGTTGTCTCCTCGATTTTTTAAGTGGCTCTGGATAAAAGCATCTGTTTAATGTAATTGTAAAACAGTCTCCTGTTGTCCTGTTCTCTTATGAAATGTCATACTTAACCCCACATTTTTGAGACACTTACTCTTATCTCATTACATGACCAAATTATATGCTTAAACACACATTTCACACTATTATTTCTTCATTGTGTTAGCTAAAATAATGGAGTTATAAATACATTTCAGTATGAGACTGTTGAATACTCACACATAATGCCTAAAGGCCACAGAGATAGAAAGATCATATTAGCATTAATGGTAAGAAAATATATGCTTCACAGATTATAATGATACCCCGTGGGCTTTGAAATGAACAGAATTGATAGGAAAATTGGTTGATTTACACACCTCCCCCGTGCCATGAATGATCATGTGATTCAAAGCAATTTTCAAGGTTTGGCAAGAACATGGAGACCCTTGACGCTCAGATAGATTTAATGAAGGTGTGTACGGTGGTGAGGCTATGGGGTCTGATTTGCTTTGGTTTTTCTTCAGGCCGTGTTTGACTGTGTGGTGAACTCTCTGAAGAATGTGCTGAACATCCTCATCGTCTACATCCTCTTCATGTTTATATTTGCTGTCATCGCCGTGCAGCTTTTCAAAGGAAAGTTCTTTCACTGCACCGATGAATCCAAAGCCCTGCAGAAAGACTGCAGGTACAACTGACTGCCTGCATACATACATGTATAAAGAATCCTAAATGAGAGATATATGCTCTATCGTAGAAGGATAGATAGAAAAAATCTATAAGGGATAGGTAATCCAAAAATATAACTCTATAATATTTGGCTCACCATTGAGTTTTAAATATTTATACATTAGTTTTGATGAAAACAAAGAGATATTTGGAAAAATGCTTGTAACTGTAACAGTTCTTGGATCCCATTGACTTTCATAGTAAAAAAAAGAATTGAAAATTAATGTGTGCTGTTTAACACAGAGAAAGATATTTTGAAGAATGTATGACTGCAAAAAAAATCAAGGGGATTATTTGATTAGTATTGAAATATATGTAATATATGTGTGTTATATAATCAACGATGGAAGTCAATGGTGCAAGAACTGTTCATTACAAGAATTCATTGAAGTATCTTTCTCTGTATAGGCCCAAACCAGTTTGGTACTGGTGGGTCAAGACAGAATTTTTATTTTTGGGTGAACCAACCAAGTGTGGATAAGGTGAATGAGTGTGAACATAAATGACAGTGACTGTTCATCTCTTAAGGGGGCAGTTCCTGGAGTACGGTAGCGACGGAGTGGCCATAACACTACCACGGGAATGGAAGAAATATGATTTTCATTACGACAACGTCCTGTGGGCTTTTCTGACCCTGTTCACCGTCTCTACAGGAGAAGGCTGGCCATTGTGAGTCTTGCAAATAAATCATTCATACAATTCTAATTTAAATAATGCTTTTAAAGAGAGGGATTCATGCAATAAGACAATCTGTCGGTCTTTAAATGTATTTTATAAAAAGCTTTATTGACGTAAAATTAATATTTTGGATGTTTTGTCTTATCTTTTTACAAGTGTACTTTTGCAGTCATCAAGTTTTACATTATGCACCGAAATATTTAACACAAGGATTAAAAAACAAGAGATCTGCAAAACTCTTTAACACACTTTTTTTTATCTTGCTTAAAGTGATAGTCAAATAATGATATCAAATATTCAATATCAGTCAAATATTGGGAGCTGGCACCCATCTAGTTGGATTGGTTCTGTGTCCATACAAGAGAATTAAATGGGTGCCAATGCTGTTTGCTTACCAACTTTCTTTAAAATATCTTCTTGCCATCTGCAAAAACTAAAAATCAAACAGGTTTTCAATTTTTTTATTTAAAATATGTCTGATTATCATTTTTAATATGTTCTGTGTTTCCTCAGAGTGTTAAAACACTCAGTGGATGCCACGTATGAGGACCAGGGTCCCAGTCCAGGTTACCGCATGGAAACCTCCATCTTCTATGTGGTCTACTTTATCGTCTTCCCTTTCTTTTTTGTCAACATCTTTGTGGCCTTGATCATCATCACTTTTCAAGAGCAAGGAGATAAAGCCATGTCAGACTGCAGCTTGGAGAAGAACGAGGTACAGTATGTGAGACGGCCAGGATTCTCAAGCAGTTTTATTTGCATTAATATGTTTAAGTATAAGTTTGATTTGTACATTATCTGAGTAAACATAAACTGTTAATCCAGCAGCCAGTTGGCATACCAAGGTTGAAGTGATGTTGTATGGAGTATATGCATGACAGATGAGAGCTGTTAAGAGAATTCCTCTCACCTGGGTGAGGAAAATGCACCTGTCCATCTATATCTTTACTACTTTGATTTTAAACTCCTCTGACAAAGCAAATCTCGGAGGAGCTACAAGACCAGTCCTGCTGAATTTTTAACTCTGTTACAAAAACCTTGTGAGCAACTTTGATGTCAACTGCCTACATGGACAGCATCCTAAACTTTATGAAATCTCATTAATGACCGATTTGGAATAGACTCAAGGCTGTGACTTGACTCACAATTGATTCAAATGGCTTTGCATTTACATATGGCTTAACTAACATTGTAAAATTCTAAGAAGCATAAAAATACAAAGCAAATGAAAGAGTTCATCTAATGATATCTAATGAATTAAATCATTCATACGGATTCTGATGAACATTTATACTTTCAAAAAATGAATTTTCATCCTCTTTACAATTCAACCCGCATGACTTTCTCTCTTCTGCAGAACTCCAAAAATGATATTGGTAAGATTGTTGAGAAATTCCAACAATTCACTTGCTTAATTTTGTATACATAGAAAAATAATGAAATGGATGTCATTTCTTCAAAATGTCTTATCTTCATAAAGGACATTCTTAATCAAATGAAGTCATGATAAAACAACTAAATTAACTATGATTATCACATTATTCTGGGATTATTTAATGGATATGCAACTTTGACTTTGCTACTCACCCAAACTGGTCATTTTAGAAAATATAAAGCTAACATTCTTCAAAATATCTTCTCGTGTGTTTTTTAGAAGAAACGAAGTCAAATAGGTTTAGAATGACATAAGAAAGACAAAATTATGAAAACATTTTCATCTCAAAGTAAACTACAATTTTAACTTTTATAAATGCAGTTGTGTCTAGATAGATTTCTAAATATGAAATCTAGATCTTCCTTCCTTTGATTCTGTCTCGATATTAGTCTCTGTTCTGTATAGTCTCGGCCCCTTGTGTGATATATTAGTCACAGTGTTTAAATGTTAAATCTTTCTGCTTTTACTCATTTTATTCATGCCGGTTCAGGTTTGATGTTGATCTTGTTTCACTAAGTTTTCATTAGTTTGATTTTGGGAGCTCAGGGAATACCAAACCTCTTTTCTATTATTAAACATGAAAAGATTGATATGCCTAATCTCTGGATCAGGATGATAACTGCTCAGTAGCTGTTAGATCTGCTCTTCGAAGTGTTACCAAGGACTGAGATAACATGATGAAGCATGTTTTTATGTCTGCAGCGAGCTTGTATTGACTTTGCCATCAACGCCAAGCCACTGACCCGCTACATGCCCCAGGACAAGCAGTCTTTTCAGTACAAGATGTGGAAGTTCGTAGTGTCCACTCCTTTTGAATACTCCATCCTGACCATGATCGCTATCAATACTGTGGTCCTCATGATGAAGGTAAAACATCAGGACATCAATAGGTAGTATCACACTATGTATGTACTCTAATGTCCCGCATCGGACTACTGTGGTTGGTCTCTAGTCTAAACAAGATCCAGTCATTGATCTCTTGGGTCACGCTTGATAAAGAGCTCTGTTGTCGATGAAGCAGCTTGGAAAGCATACAAAAGACTGTTTGAAATGAAATTTAAAAGTGGATTGAATAAGTGCTGCCAAGCATGCAGGGATAATGCTTCGTTCCTTAGGGATCTGTCTTGTCGTAACCCGGAGTTCATCAGTCGATTGATTGTTGGGAAATCTGCCAACAGAAAGTGCCTGTAGTTCTTTATGTGTAAGCGTGAGTGGTAAAACACTGCAAGACTAGAGACTAATACATTCGGTTAAAGGTCCCGTTTTTGTGTTTTTGAAATTTTGATTGTGTTTACAGTGCGCAATATAGTTTGTGTAAATTTTTTGCATGTAAAAAAATGTATTTTTCACACAATTTATTTTTCCGTAAATTAAATCTTCTACAGAAATACTTAACGAGTTCTGATCATGTCATCGGTTCCTGTGTTGTGATTCGACTGCAAAGTTAGCCCTTGCTGCCCGGAAAGAAGACGCCTCTTACCATAACGTGGAGTTGCATGCGCTCAGTGTTATTATAAACATATCTTTAATGTTACAATTTAAGCAGGAATCAGACCCGGAGAACATAGCAACTTTGGCATACTCTTAAACATAGAACAATGAGTCACAAGCTGCAGCTAAACTTTACCCCGATCTTAACCCGCATATGGTTAAGCACTAAACAAAAGATATAATTAACAAATAATGTAAACTGATCAATTACCATCTAGTTAACAAAGCTTTATGTACATTACAGACACTTTAAAAATAATAACATAAAGAGAAAACTGCTCCCTCTTTCAAGAATAATCTTTGTGTAAATCGGGCATTAAACTGATTGAGATTGTTGAAGATCTCCTCAGTACAATTTTCGGGAAACGAGTTAAACATACAGAAATTGTAACCATTGACCTTTAAGTACAAACTGGACTCCGTGGTGAGATTAACAGTGTTTCGACAACATGGAGACAAACAAACACACTCTACAAACGCAACTATTCCTCGCAACATGACCACACCCCCTTTTTGTGTGTTCCTGTCGGCGGAGGTCAACCGTGATGTCACTAAAGAAGGAAGTAGAGGGATGTAGTCAAAACCGGTTGATTTTGCTGGCGATTTGCGATTAATTTTGCAGATGTTATTTATACTCTAACAACAACCTTGTACACTAATTAAAGTTTGAAACATGGAATCACGAAGAACGGAACCTTTAAATCAAGATTTCAACATTTATCAAATAAATCAATTTAAATTTTAGGTTTTGAAAAGCAGTCATTTTTGATGTGTTTTTTATTTTTCTTCGTAGTTTTACAATGCTCCTGTTCCATATGAGGACATGTTGAAGTGGCTGAACATCATCTTCACTGCTCTCTTTACACTGGAGTGCATCTTCAAGGTTATCGCCTTCGGTCCTCTGGTGAGAATGGAGAGAATCTTTTACTAATCTTTATCATTGCTGTTTAAAGAATTAATGGTTGTATTGATGTATAGTCAGTCTGATCTTATTTCAAATTATTCAAAAACTGATATATAAATATTACACATACATTTGTGTATGCATAAAAATTGCAAACACAAATTCAGATATGACAGAGATCTGAGAATTATTGGGAGATTTTCATTCAATCGATTTGGGTAAACAAAATCAGTTTTAATAATATTTTATTCATTTATTAAGAATTGAATAATTGCAGGATTTGACAATGTTTTTAAGGTTCATGGCATAGTAAATAATTATTAATAAATAAAATAAATTATACATATAATGTCTGGTTAACCATTAAGTTACAAAATACATTGTATCTAGATGCCTTTTTGAACTGAAATCATGGATCAAAATCTTCAGAAGGTTTTCATCCACCATTCTGCCATCCTTTATTTCAAACCTTTAAAACTTTCTTCTGCAAAACACAAGTGAAGATACTTTGAAGAATAATGGTGATCGAACATTCTGTGTGTTCTGAAGAAGGAAGAAAGAAATTTAAGTTGGAAATGTCAGGACGGTGATGAAAAATGTTATAGAATGTACAATAGGTGTTCAGCCATAATCCTTACGTCTTTTAATTTTAACCTGTATGACTTTCTTCTGCAAAACACAAATTCAAATATTTAGAAGAATGTCAGAATGTTGAACCAACAGCTTTGGTTCACTTCTTTAGTACTGACTCAAAACCAATCCAGGTCAATGGGTGTCAGCTCCGAACATTCTTTAAAATATCTTTTTCGTTTTCTGCAGAAGAAAGTAATCTAGGTTTGAAATATGAAGATGTTGGTTCAATGAGAATAGAATCTTAACTTGAGGGTTAACTACCACAATGTTCTTGGGTTTTGTGCTATTTAAGATCATTTGACCAAACTTCAAAGCATGCCAAACTTAACATAACACCTTGCTTTGCTTACACAATGTCACCGAAAATTGACAAGAGAGGTGATAGTATGATTGAATGGTTTCACTTGGAAACCTGCTCGTTATAAGACAGGTTGCTTGGTAACAGGTACACCTTCTATAAGAGGGTTATTCAGTCCTGTGGGTGACAGAATGAAATTCAGGCGATACAGTACAGTGTGAACGCTTGTGGTTCGTTTCATAAATGTCTCCTCAGCACCGGCTGGTCTGACCCGCAGCAGAAGGTCCTATCGCAAGCTCCATTTACGTGACTCATTTGTTAAAGAGCTTTTGTGGGGCATGACGCTCACTTTACCCCCACCTGTTTGCCTGCTCTAAGCTGATGAATGTGTCTCACTCATGTGACGCTGACCGGGATGCTTGTCTGGCAGTGCTTGACAAATCCTTGCGGCATTGATAGGACGAACAAGCACAAGGCTCAGACACCTGACAGTTCAGCCGGCCGTATAAGATCTATGACATGATTTAACAGTGTCTCTGTTTGAGACTGTCAGTGTGTATGTACTTTTTTAGCACACTTCACTTTTTTTGTAGGGCAAGTGGATGGTGGATGATGTAACAGGGAAGAAATTATTTAAATATATTAAAAGACGGACCATGGTATAGCGAGGGGTGAAGATATGACAGCCTTGTTTTTTAGTGTGAGCATGTGTTTAACATGTGCAAAAACATGCACAATTTGTGTTTTTGGTACACTTGTGTGAATCCCATGTCAATTGTCATAAGAAAGCCATGTGATCAGATATTAAAATCCATGTGATCACGTAGGCAACTGGTGGTGACATATAAAAGCAAGTGGTCACGTGACATATCACTACATATTCAAATGGTTTCACATGGGAATTAACATGGAATTCAAACAAAAGTGGTCCAAAAACGCGCATTTAATGTGTGGTCACATGTTTTTTGGACAATTCATGTCTATTTTCTGTATAGTGATTGTTGAACCACCACATTAAACCTGTTGTGGCTTCAATAAATATGAAGGTTCTTCGCTAACTTGTCAATAAATAATATTTAATGAATAAAACAAATCATATATATTTGTCTTAATAAACATAAGTCTTGATCCATTCAGTTTTTTATCCATTATTCTGCCATGAAACCTGCGTGACTTTCTACTGCAAAACACAACAGAAGATATTTTGAAGATCGTCTGCAGCCAAACAATGACTTCAATAAACAGTTTGAACACGTATTTCACGAACACAAAACCAATACAAGGGAATGAGTCCATTAAGACTCTTATCTAATTATTTAGCCAAAAATATATAAGTATTTAATATAATATAAATTCACATATATAAATGTATGACTGTCCAATACATACACAACATGCTTTGAATGTAACAAGTTTAGTTATAGAACATGTTTTTTTCCTGATTGCTAACAGAACTATTTGAAGGAGGCTTGGAACATTTTTGACTTTGTTACTGTGCTGGGAAGCATCACAGACATCTTAGTTACAGAGCTCAAGGTAAGAACTTCAAAAACATCTTTACTTCTGAGAACTAAAATTCTGAGCATTCTAAATACCCTTAATCCTATTTCATTCTGCAATAATGGAGTGAACACAAATTCAATAAAACAAACGCATAAATATTCTTTCCACATTTAGTCTGTATTATTTTATTGTTTGATTTTGAAATGATGGTACTAAGCCCACAACACTGTGCCGAATGCAATAAAAAAGCAGCTGTTTATTTTTTTGCTCGGTTCTCTGTACTAGTTTGTAAAAAGGGCTATATTTTCCGAAGAGAAATATTGACTTCGATATTAAAGTGTGGAATACTTTCAGGGCAGTGTGAGAATGTTGCTTGCCATTTTAGTGTTTTTCTTTGTGAGCTTTCCGTGTGTTTTTATGTCACATTTGTGTTGCATTTCTACTAGTATGTGGCTCTTTCTGTGGTCAAAATTAAAGGCACATTTCACAAAATGTGTAGAATTTTTGTGGGAGAGAACACGATAATACACCATAAACTGCTTGAAATGATTTATTTAATACTTCACTCTTAGCCACCTTTTCTATTCCAAATTTGTTCTATTAGTCCTTAATGATTTAGCTTATTATAAGATTTATCATCCGCTGAAGTGCAGATGACGCCCAGACATCTTCTAGATGAATTTTGACAGCTGCGTCTCTGTATGTCAGATGCAGACTCCATCCTCTCCTAACTATTTCACTGTGACTCTGTTTCCATGCTAAATCTCTGTTGGCACCTGTCCGCTTCTTTTCCCCACCGGACTGCACAGACGGTAAGTGGCTTCATCGGTCGTGCTCTGCCTGCGTCTCTGTCCCGACCTCTCCTTCTGTCAGACAACTTTATGCTAATGTTGCTGCTCACCTTGATGCCCACTGAGTTAAGGCTTCAAGCTTGTTCAGGAATAAGCTATGGAATTATTCTTGTTTCGTTGACAGGATGAATTTACCTATGATATCACAGTTTGATTTTTCTTGAAAGCATGATTTTGAAAAGCTACTAATTGAACACTTTAGACTAGTTTGAATGGCAACATCCTGCATGAGATGTGCCCTAACTAGACAGAATGCAATAAACATGTTTTATTTTCCAAACAGTTTTATCATTCTGCAATTTGTGTTTGCCTGCCTGGTTAGGATGGCATCTTGCATCACTAATCCTTGAAATTTAACCTAAGACCTAACAGAGATCTTTGACTGAGGGCACAACCTGGAATTCACATTCAGAGATCCAGGGAAGTGAATCTGATCTCTCTTTGTCTGTCCAGGACAAGCGGATTAATCTGAGTTTCCTGAGACTCTTTCGGGCCGCCCGTCTCATTAAACTCCTCCGGCAGGGATACACCATCCGCATTCTGCTCTGGACCTTTGTACAGTCTTTTAAGGTCAGACCTTAACCTTTAACCTCACTGTGACATAACATTCCAGTTTCACTCTTTTATTTATCTGCCAAGAAAATAAACCATATATATATTGTTTCTAACATGCTATAATAACCTCAATGGCGACTGTACGTTGTTATTTGCAAATTTGCTTCTAAGTTTTTGAAGACACTCCTGTCATTCTCTATCTACAGGTACAGTGCAGATACTAAAAATATATTTTGTAATACTATTCCAGCTGAGGTTTCACAATTCAGATCTAAACTTGACCATTAAGTATTTACTATAGAAATCTGAAATATTTCACAAATTATCAGGATTAACACACTAAATGCACACTGCAATATGTTTGGATTTACGAGAGCAATTGGACACATTTGAGCAAATAATGTAATATACTTAATTCATAATAAAGTTTACTATAGTTAATTTTTTTAATAGCATTAGATTGAGTAAATTGCCAGGCTTTTAATGGAATAGTTCAGCCAAAAAATCTATTTCTGCATAAATTATTCAAGTTGTTCCAATTTTTTTTATAAATGTCTGGGTAGGGGGTTAAACAAAAAGAGATATATTTGGAAGAATGTTTACTTCTGGGGCACCATTGAAAACCATAGGAGAGATTGGCAGTCAAAAATCTCAGTTGGGAATATTTTTCCAAATATCATTTAATGTGTTCAAAGTAACAGGGAATTGTAAAGGTTTGAAACTGTTTAAGGATTTGTAATTCATAACACAATTTTCATATTTGCGTGCCTTTAAACATGCCTTTAAATGTGAAACTAAAGTGACCAGTAGATGACTGGATTTTTTGAATGATTCTATGGACCATCTAACAGATTTGGAGTCTTATTGAATCATTATGTCATAAGAGTCACTCAATACACAGTTTATTTAGGAGAGAAACACAGCAAAAAGTAGATTCAAGCATTAACAAATGCATCATTTTTTACGGTAGTTTGTATAGCATCATCTTTTCTTTAAAGCTATGTCGCAGACACACCATACAACCCTAATCTATACTGGTATTGCAATTGCATTTTGTTCCACAGGCTCTACCATACGTGTGTCTCCTCATTGCTATGCTCTTCTTCATCTACGCTATCATCGGAATGCAGGTGAGATCAAGAGCTCTTTCCAGTAAAATATCATTCACACGTATCATACACCTGTAGCTATTATCTTAAACATGCATGAATGAATTAATAATCCTAAGCGCATTGAAAATAACCATTATGATCTTTGTAAAAGCCACTGCGATAAACTTAAGGCGTCACGGTTTCCCAGATGGATGTTTTCTGTATATCTGATGGAAAGCTTCACCGCATCATAGTTTTGTTCCAGTCTAACGGACGGATCCCGTCTTACATTGCCCATTTAAGAGGGTCGTTCAAGCAATCTCCCAGATTGTGTTGGAAATTATGGCCCTCTGCCAGCCAGTATATTAGGGCTGCTTTGTAAATCAATGCTAGTTATATCCTGTTGGATGGAGGAAATTACATCATCAGTAGGCCGTATAATCAGCTCTTTGGTTATAAATCTTCCATCAGTGGAACGTTTGCTTTCACATCTGCCAAAATTATGTGCCTTTGCGTGCATGCTTTAGTAGCAATGTTTAGAATTTATCATATTCATAAAAACACCTTGTATATTATGTTTGCTTGTATATTTATAATTAAAATATAAAATATTTGATTACAAATTTTGCATATTTATAAAGCCTTTGAAACTATTTTGTTTACATATTTTATACTGCTTAACTTATCGCATTCGAATTTGACTCTAAAGAATATTTTGCTTTAAATGATTAAAAGTAATATCCAAAATGAACTATTAAAAATTAATCATAACATCATTATGACCTGAAATGGTACAAGAAATGTTATCATTCAGTGTGTCTCTTTGCATATGGCCTGTTAAAAGAGTCTCTATCTGGTCACTGGATGTATATCTGTTTTTTATTTGCCTGTCAGATTATTTTGATGCCTTTCGCTGACTGTCAATGGATTACAGATGCGTTCTGTAGTTTTGATGAGTCGGTTTGTTTATTTATATATGTGCTGTCTGACTAGAAGTCAGAAGCTGAATAAGGATGACTCATAGTTTGTGCTTTTTGTCTGTATAGACTTGTTAATACTGCAGATGCTTACTGTAACATTCCCTGAAGGCAATCTGAATTATTGACACACACCCCGCAGGTGTTTTGATGCCGTGTCGACAGGGAAAGCGTATACGTTGAAATGCGCTGATGTGTTTTCTTCTCTTTCAGGTGTTTGGTAACATCGAGCTGTCAGATGAGTCCTCCATCAACCATCACAACAATTTTCGTACTTTTTTTCAAGCACTAATGCTGTTGTTCAGGTATAAAACCTTTCATAGTTGAACATCTTTCGTTGTTCTGAACTTCCGAATTGCTTTCTTAGTTCACTGTATGATTTTGTTTTTGTAGATACAAGTAGATGACAGTGGCCATTCAATGTAATATTCTTTGCAAAATTGGTTTTACAAAAGGAAAGGTTTGTGGATCAAAGATTTGACATGGTGTAGATGTGTGTCAAATTAAGAAAAAAAATATATTTCCATTTTGCACATTGCTGCATGTATGGTTTTGGAAAATTAGAAATATCAATAAATGGAAATGTTGCAAAACTTGAATTCTAAACTGATACAAATTAATTCATTTTTACTGTTATCTTCAGTTGAATATAAAATATAACTGAATAAAATCATATTTTTGGGTATTTAAATATTAAAGATTACAAAAATTGTGAAAATTAAAGAAACTGTTCACCCCCGAAGTGTGTCTTCCACAGAACACAAAAGAAGATATTTTGAAGAATGTTCTTGTTCATTGACTTCCATTCATTTTGAGTCATCACAATAAAAGTGGCTACAATTGGTGCCCGAGCTTTTTGTTATTCATTTATATCTTCTTTTGTGTTTTGCGGAAGTCATACACTTTTGAAATGGCGAATAAGTGACTCAATTTTAGTTTTGGCGTGAACCATAACTTTAGTCTAAAGTGAACATGTCTTATGACGCTTATGACGTTTTGTGATTGTGTTACAGGAGTGCTACAGGAGAGGCCTGGCATGAAATCATGTTGGCATGTTTGGGCGGCAGACCATGCGACCATCTCTCTGGCTCCAGTGACTGTGGCAGTGATTTTGCTTACTTCTACTTTGTCTCTTTCATCTTCCTCTGTTCATTTCTGGTAAGTGCATAAACCTAAGAATACACCAATATAAACATGCAAACAAGTCTTTTTTATTTTACTGTACTTCTCAAGCAACAGATTGTTATTTTGTGGATGCATTTACATCATAAATCTCAAAGATGTACGCGTAATGCATATCAATCCTTTTAGATGCTGAACTTGTTTGTCGCCGTCATCATGGATAACTTTGAGTACCTGACACGTGATGCTTCTATTCTCGGGCCTCATCACCTAGACGAGTTCATCCGTGTCTGGGCAGAGTACGACCCCGCCGCCTGGTGCGTATTACTCCTCACTGACAGTCAGAGCCTCTTTAAAGCAAGGCGGCAGCTTGAAACTAAGTGTTTGAAAGATGTCGGCTTAAAAGTGCGACGCCGTGCTGTGTCTGATTTAAGTCTCAGAAATCCTATTTTACTGTGCGACCATGGCTAACATCAAATCCTCCAGCTTTGTCTGTGCTGGGAATGCAAATTTTGTTCTTTGCATGCCAGCCGCTTTTAGTCTTTCTTGAGCAGAACGGATTTCAAGTCTATTCTCTCCATCAGAGTTGTACGCATTTTCGAAGTTATCTCAGTAAGCGCAACATTTACGAATAAATGCATTGATGATTAACTGTGCATTTAAACCAAGAATGAATATCCATTGTATCCATTTAACCTGTGTCTATTTTTTTCAGCGGAAGGATACGCTATATGGATATGTACAGTTTGTTACGTGTAATCTCGCCCCCTCTTGGCTTAGGAAAGAACTGCCCTAACAGGGTGGCGTATAAGGTTTGCAAAACAACACGCCTTCCTTCTAGAGGGTGGTGCTTTAAAATCAATTGCCTGATGGTGCTCACATCCGACTGGCTTACGTTTCCCCTCCTCCCTTACTAATTTAAATATGGTTAACCATAAAAACTACAGGAAACAAAGCTCAATCCCTCATTTTAAACCAATGTGATATGTTCACAATGCATACATCTGATATATGTAAATACTGATGTATTTGAGCATCCCATTAATACCAAACTCAAAACCAGCCCAAATATTTGCTTTGTTCCTGTATCTGATTGGTTAGCCATGATTGCATCCTTGCATGCAAGGACGAAGGATCCAGACTCAAACCCTCACGTCATAACATTCATCCCTGAATCTGGAATAGGCCTTTTGTTAGGCACGATCAGATACCTTTGCCTTCCTTCAGAATCCTTAATAAGAATGTTTTTCTTTTCTTTGTGTCATTCATGTCACTTTCTTTGGTTTCCTCCTGGCGTGTCCTTTCTCACATGTGTGACCCTGCAACCCTGACCTCTCCACGTGAAGTGGGCGCATGTCCTACCTCGATATGTACAAGATGCTTCGACACATGTCCCCTCCTCTAGGTTTGGGAAAGAATTGTCCTCCGCGAATCGCCTACAAGGTAGATAGCCATACCTCAGTCCTTTCAGATAACCCTGGGGTCTTATTCAGCTCTTTCTTTGTGCTCTCTGATTGTGGTAGTGTTCTGCTGTGTGTGTGCGTGGTGTACTGCTCTTTATTTTGCTCTGCTGTGCCCCAGATATCGTATTGTAGATTTAATACTCTGCTCCAAGCTGAGAACCTGTAAACCTGTTGCCCATGGCTTACATCCTATTAAAAATGTATGAGTTGAAAAATGTAGTCCGAACTCATACGTATGAGCAAAACAAATCCATTTATTGTGGTGGCCTATTTTTATGGGCTTTATTTAAACGGGACAGGACAGATTTTATTATAGAATATGATGGAAATAGGGGTGCAGAACTAGCACAGTGTTTGAACTCGGGTCACAGAGGCACAGTTGTGTCATAACTCAGCTGCCTGAATAGCTTATTTGATTTTTTTAGGAATTGAGCTTTATAATCATGTTTCTTATCATAGTTTTTTAATGAAATTTACAAATATATGCAAATTAGCCATCTCATAAAGCTATCAGCGATTATTTTTTGATAACTCAAATAACAACTTGCTAAATGTACTTAAAGACGGGGTCTATGATTTCTGGTGGCTCATGTGGACATACCAAATCACCAAAACAAACACACGACTACACCAAAAAGGTCTTGTCCCATTTTCGTTAGCTCGGCCACTCACATAATTCATCTGTCGCTCTCGGCGAATGTTTCTCTTCAGATCAAGAAACAGTTGTGTTTGGACCCGGATCCGACATTTTTGAGAAATCATAGATCCCGCCACAAATTTAAGCCAAAAACACATTCAACTGTAATAAGAGATTTATTTTACAAAACAGAACATCAAAATTATAAATTAATTATTATTATTATGTTTATTATTATTATTACTATTATTATTAGATAAATCAATTAAAATGTATACATAGAAAAATAAAAATACATTATGTATTGTATTTATCGTAATGTATATATTTTAATAAAATTATACAAATTTATATTTTTTATACAATTCTGTATAATTGTAAAATACATATATTTGTGTATATTAAGTTATTTATATAAAAATAATTTATATATACTGTAGATCATAAATGTAAAGCACTAGAGCCTGAAGCTATCTACTAAAGGTTGGCATCATGCTATGTTTTGTAGCAGAACAAAAGCAGACTGCAGAAGAAACATGCATTAAGCTCGGCAACGTTGGATCTCCCCAGGCATCTGCATGAGACTAAATTGATCTCAATCTTTGTCCTGGCTCGTGCAACAGAAATGAAAGATTTAAACAATAGTCAAATAAAAAACGGTTTTCTTTAAAGTTCCTCACTTGTACAGTACTGGCCATTCTGTCAGTTTGAGAACTGCATTCGACTCAATAAGTTTACCCGCCCTGTTCCAGCTGTCTGAATGGGTAACATTCAAGAGACACACTCGCGTCTGTCTGCTGGGCTGCTTCCTGAGACCACACAGCGCTTGTGTGTTTGTGTGTAAGCTTGAGGATGCTCTCCAGCGAGCTCTAAATAGATCGAATCCCCTCAACCACTTCCTTGGAGCACTGAATCAACAGGGAGGAAAGAAAAAGCATAGATGTGTGCTCATTGATGTGTCCTTTCCCCTTTACATTACTAGTTGTTGTGGAGACTGGACTGTGTTGTGTAGAAAAAGGAAGCATCTGTTTACTCTGCATGCTGAAACCGTCCCTTCTTTTTTTCTTTATATTTTATTTTTCACCTGCCTCTTTAATGTCTATTACATACGGTTGTGGTAATGTGTGAAGCATTTGCTCTGTTAGTGTTGGTGTGCTGTGAATTTTGGTCGTGGTTGGTCTGCATATATGTTATCACCCTCGAGTGATCTTTCTCTGTGGGGTCCCTCCGTGGCAGTCACTTGTTCTTGCACAAAAAAGCAGTGGTTTTCATCAACACATTGTGTTTTAATGCACTCTGACACGTTTTTGCATTCTCTATGTGGACAGTAAACCTGTGATTAACCAAATATCCCCAAAACAAATAATTAAATACAATCAAAGTGTTCTTTTAGAACATGTTTTTTTTGGCAATTTTTTTAAACATTAGTTACTTCATTTCCCAAAAGGTATTCCATGATGTTTTATGTGTTGGAATTAAAATGATTTCATTATAAAAAATATTATGACTGAATTAATGTTATCTAAATTAAGATTTATATAGTAAAGAAATCATTCTAAATTAAGGCATCGTTTTCTGTTGTAAAATGTTTGAAATATAACATTATATTAAAGAAAATATATATTTTATATATTATAATATATCATTTTTTTTACTTCAATTCAAGCATTAACAGAAATGATTTCTGCAGTGTATATTTTAAATGTTAAATAAATAATATAAATTAAAGCATATGGTGATAATTTAATAATGACTATATAGAACAACTTTACATGTATATACATATACATATATCCATACAGTACATGCACACACACACACACGCACGCACGCACGCACGCACGCACGCACACACACACAAACATGCGCATGTGCACACACGCATGCACATATATTTAGTATGTTTTACAAGTTTTATATTTTTATGACAATCATAGAAAACAGTTATTTAGCTGATTTAAATATTCCCAAATTCCCCATTTAATTCGTTCTTGTTGCTTATTATACTTTAAATAAAAAAAAAACATGTTTACTGTTTACAAAAGAGAGAGAAGCAACAAACCATTTCCATTGCTCATCTGCATCCATCTGCATGAAATGTAAACACACCATCTCCTTCCTCTCATCATTTTAATGTCCTTTGAAGACAATTTGTTTGTTGAAACGAGAGTACGGAAATGACAATCAATGAAAGTGCAATTGCCTGAGTACTCTCTCTCCTCAGCACACAAACCCTCGTTGATATTAGTTAGGGTCATTTCCGTACATGTGATATTGCTCACACATATGTGCCTGTGACCTCACAGCGGCTGGTGAGGATGAATATGCCTATAGCCGAGGACAACACTGTACACTTTACCTCCACTCTAATGGCTCTCATCCGGACGGCCCTGGAGATTAAACTGGCATCAGGTGAGTGCCCGTTTAGACCGCCCTTAGAGAGCAGAAACCTTAGGGTTCCTGCTGGTGTTCTTTCACTATTTGTTTTATTGACGGATGTTTTCCATTCAGTCTTTGGCTTTTATTAAATTTTGGATACAGTGAAAAAATAACATCCCCATAGGTAAAAGAATACAGTAACAGACCAGTTTTCTTCATTTTTTCAGGCGTTCTGGCTCAACACCTGTGTGACGCTGAGTTAAGGAAGGAAATAAATAAAGTCTGGCCTAATTTATCGCCAAAAACTGTGGATTTACTGGTGACACCTCATAAATGTACATACATGCATTAAATAACTTCAATTTCAGTTTAAAACAGCTGTAACATTTGATTTTCTGATATTTTTATATTAATTCCTTTGAATTGATTACAAATAGAAAATGTTTTGTGCATTAGATTTAAAAGGCCATAGTTCACCCAAAAAACGAAAATCTGTCATGATTACTGTTCAAAACCTGTTTACATTTACTTGTCTGATCATCATAGAGAAAGATATTTGAAAGACTGCTTAACCAAACAATTCTTTAACGTTATTGATTGTTATTGTTGTAAAATTCAATGTATATTATTCAGTAATCAACAAAACAAAACTTGTAAAGTATTTTTCCTATTGTGGCAGTCAATAAGGGTTCAAGAACTGTTTTATTACACACATTCTTCCAAACATCTTCCTTTGTGTTAATAAAAAACAAAAGCATTTTTTTGGATTTGGGTAAACTTCGAGTTAGTGAGTTAATGATGACGTTATTTTTATATTTTGAGTGAATTGTCCAGTCTTTAGTTTTGCTTGATTCTCAAGGTGTTTGGTGTCACCTAGTGGACATCAGTTTTCTTATTTCCTTTGAGTTATTTTACAGTCTAACCTTGACATTTATTTCTCCAGATAATGAGTTGACAGTAGGAAAGGTTTATGCTGCCCTGATGATTTTTGACTACTATAAGCAAAACCGTGCCAAGAGGCTTCAACAGCAGCAGCCGGCTTCGGGCACACAGGTAAGACCAATGGACAACCTCTTGAAATGATCTTAAAATTTGAAAATAACATTTCCCCAAGCAATAACATCTGTCATTTTAACACATATAATAATAATTCATTTATGAACATGTTTTGTTCTGCTTCTCAGAGTAAGGTTGGAGTCCTCTTCAAACAAATGCTTCCTCTTACACACCTGCATGAACAGGTGCCACTAGTGCCAAAAGACCCGCCCCCCTGTCAATCAGACTTCAATCAGCATCCAGAACTCACACCCACAACCTTTCACATGATCAATGGAGATACATCGTGAGTGCTTCAATTTCTAATTATAGCACTATTATTTCTTTCTGTACATTAAAATGTTAATGATGTTGTGTAATAAGTGAAAACGTGGCAATAACATTTAGGAAATTGATTTGTGTGTATGTGATCACAGACAATACAGCAGTGCCATGATAAAGTCTCTCTCAGGGGACATTCCTCAGGATGTCGTGCAGGAAACACAAAGGTCTGTTCAGCATGGCTATTCAGATGAGGTGCCAAACACATCCACATCTCAGGTACTCCGAAAAAATGTTTACTTGTGTTTTATAACAGTGATTAAAATAATACAATTGGTAGAACCTCATTGCTTCTTAGATCAAGTAGTATTAGGGCTGTTAAAATAATTAATCATGAATGATTTCATCCAGAATAAAATGTTTATATAATATAAGTCTTTGCATATTAACTTCTTATTTCTAACACAAATGCATATATATGCATGTATATTAACATGTCTAATAGATTTACATTAATGTATAGAATTATTTAGTATTTTTTATTTAAATAATTAAAATGAATAATAAGTTTAATATTTTTTATAAATATATCATGTGTTTATCATGTGTTTAGCATGTATTTGTAAATACACAATAAATATGCACAATACATTGTGTACACTGTTAAACATTTTGATAGCTTTCATTTCAAAGTTGGCTATTTTAAGTAATTTTTATGTGTGTGTTGTGTTTGGATCTTGTGTGTTACAGGAATTATTAGAAATGACATATATGGAGAATGACTCTGATGCGGGTGGTTACCCCGTGCTGGAGGGTCACGGAAGGGCCGCTTCCATGCCCAGACTCAACACTGGCTATCAGGTATCTCAAAGCCTCCTCAAGACAATAAGTTAGGATGGATTAGATAGAGTAAACTCTACTGTGTGAATGAACAGATTTATTATCGAAACTGACTCAATTTAGATTAAAAAGTAAACTTGTGTGATAAATGCATGAATGAGAAGCTATTAAGTAGAAGTTTATAGAATCATCTCATTCTTTGTCTTTATTTATATACTAATCCTCATTTTTTTCTAGTTTTTAGAAAAACTTATTTTATTTTGACCCTTTTTAGATGTTTGAATGCTATTTTGCAACATGTTTTCTATTCAGATTCTCCCATGTGATGTTGTTTTATAAATGTAGATTTATTTGTGTACATTTTTTATATATATGCGGTTTTACCACTTGGCTAAAGGATGGTCAACCAGCGTCCAGCATCACAAACACATTTTGTCCCGTCTCGTTTGGTCTTCGTCTTGTCCTTTTATCTCTTGATTTACTCTCCACCTTCATTCACAGGTCAAATAACATCTTTTCACCTCTTTATTCTTATTTTTTTAACATCAAGTAGTTCAATTCATTTCTTATTATTGGAAGGGCATGAGAAAGCAAATTCAGAGTTTCTTTCTGAAATAAATCAAAACTGGTCTGCAAAAATGCATTACTATAATAAAAACGTATTATTTATGTTTTCACATTTGTTTAAAATACAGATATGCACATAAAAGAAAAATGTCAATATCTAAATACACCTAAAGAACCCATACTGGACTTCATTAGAAATATTTCCATCATTCTTTTGTTTCTCATTCTGCACCTTACCCTCCGATGCTCTGATCTCTCACCTGTCTCAGTCTTTTGTCTTGTCCAAAACTGTCACTGCCGTGTGTGCTGCTGTCCTCACCTATGTGTCCTCTTCCTGCCCAACAGCGGAGCCACACACGCCACACCGCCGGAACGTACCTAGCAGTATGTACAAGTGTTTCACCCGCAATCACTCTCTCTCTCTGTGTCTCTTTACCTCTCTCTCTCCCTCTGCCAGCCACTTCATTTCTGTGTTGGCTTGTGTGTGCTTTCTCCATTTCAGTTTATTTAAAAAGCAAACTCCTTTAGTCAGGCAATGAACTTTTACATTCGTGCTGTCTTTGAGAATACGCTTGGTAAAGTAAACTAAACTGAATCGAAACATTTGGTACGTTAAAAAAAACATTTTTGTTTATAGACATGCATAACTATTAACTTTAGATACTTTTTGTTCATAAATAATAAGGAACAGCTTTTTAAAACCATTAAGATTTTATGGTGGGCCTGTTTTTTGTGCCACACCATGTCAGGACACCATGCAGGCAGCAAATATTTACATTGTTGAATATGATAAAAGTTTGTGCTGTTTTATTCAATGTTGTGTGGTGCTAAAAACATTGGTCAGTGTTCTGTAAGTATAAGTGTGTGTCATTCTGTAGGATGCGTGTCATTCTGGAGTTGTTTAAAATTGCAGTCTGCTCTTCACACATCTAGTATATAGCCATATACCGTCATACATGCCCTACAGTTGTGAATTTGCACAGTTGTAATAAAAAAGTACAATTTAACCTAGTCAAGATAAGCCAATTCTTTGCTGACCAGAATTAAAGGAGTAAACTAATATGTGGAATAATTCACCCCAAAAGAGTTTCTGTTATCAAGTACTAACCCTTGTGTCATTCAATAGCATTTGACCTTTTCTCCTGCCGAGTACAAAAGAAGATATTTTGAAAAATGTCTTGGTGGTTAAGTGTGCACAAAATGAGAGTCTATGAGTTTTGGTTGAAAACATGC
Organism: Triplophysa yarkandensis; assembly: GCA_033220385.1. Lineage (NCBI taxonomy): Eukaryota > Metazoa > Chordata > Actinopteri > Cypriniformes > Nemacheilidae > Triplophysa > Triplophysa yarkandensis. The sequence continues at coordinate 5,754,650 of CM065666.1, forward strand.
TTTAAAATATCATCCTTGTGTTCTGCAAAAGAAAGGCATTCATACTGGCTTGGACTTCAGGATAAGGAAAAGACAAAAAAAATCACTAAATTCTTTCATGAAGATGTGGGAAGAGAGGATGCATAGCTGTGTAGAGGTCTTATGTTTGTGTGCCACTGGGTGGTACTGGTGAGTGATACTTTATCAAGGCTGAAATGGATTTTACAATCATCAAGCAGTAGTCATGGACTATCTTAAGAGTTTGGTCTGCTCAGCCTTGGTAGAGCATTTTGTTAGATGCACAATAGCCAATGGATTGAGCTCACAAACCAAACCCACAAAACACATACAGTGAGGCTGAATCTTAATCTTAAATAATCTAAATAGATGTTTTAAATCAACCTCATAGGTTGTTTTACTACATGACCTTAATAAGAATGATACACAACCGTGTTTAGTATAAAAGCTCCATTGACTCTCATTTGATCCGTGACTGCTGCTTTCTTGCGGATAGTTCACGCAGCAACTATTCCAGCCATCTAGTGTGTTTGAAAGACATTTCGATGACAGCATTCAAGCGGTGTTTGCATCGGACAGTGACGCCGGACACCAGGCTGAACATCGCTCTGGTGTTGTGTGTCTGTGACAGGTCGATGTAGTGTTTTGAGAACTCTCCTCATTCAAGTGTTGTGCTAGACTTATCTTTAGTCTACTAGTTATATCTGCTTTACCTTTGAATATTGTCCATCATACAGCCGATCACAGACGTGAGTCCCATGCGGCGGTCTACGTCCTCATTGACTCCTCAGAGAGGGATGCAGGAGGTCAGTTTGAGCGAATATGATCTGGAGAGGCCGGAGGCCATCATCGGTCAAGAGAGAGAGAGGGAGAGAGGACATCATCACCATCACCACCATCATCATCGCTGTCAGAGACGCAGAGACAAGAAGCACAAATCACTGGATCGAGCTATCAGTGAAGAGCAGCCATCCAATACAGGTGAACTGTCTTAATTTTCCTTAGGTCATCTGTGATTTTTGGGAATTCGATTTATGCTATTATAGTTCCCCCAAATTTAAAATTGTATCACTTACTCATCATCTTGATATTTTTCAAACCCCTATGACTTATTTGCTTTAGCAGAAGACAAAAGAAGATATTTTGAACAATGTCCCTAACTGTCATCCATTCACTTGCATTGTTTTTTTGTCTTTACATTTGAAGCGAATGGACGCTACCACTTTTTGGTGACCAGCATTCTTTAAAATATCTTATTTTGTCCTCTGCAGTAGACAAACAGATATACTTGTTTGACATGAATAGAGTGTATATAAAAATGACAGAAATTTCATTTTGGGTGGACTATAACTTAAAAAATTTACCGTAACAAATATAAAAGCTTAGAAGTAAGGCAATCAACAATGACTTTTGGATGGATTCTTTTTGGTACAGCTGTGATATGAAATGAAGTTACGATTAAATCCCAGTTTTTCTTGCAAAACACAATGAAGACAATTCTTGAAAGGATTGTAGGGGCAGCGTTATAATTGGAAAAGTTATGACTTGTTAACCTCCTTTTTAAATGTGACTGTAAGAAAAGATTTTTTGAGAATTTTGAAACATTAAGTCTGGGAAAGTCTAGAAATGTCAGATGGACTTTTGTAACAGCTCAGTTGGTGGCGATACCAGCATGTGGTGGTCATCTACCTGTTACTGACTAATGGCTTCTTATTGTCATCTTTATTCTTTTCTTTGAAAGTCCTGAAAGGTAAACATGTGTCTACTGAAGACAGCTGGAGTCTGAGCCTGCTGTTCACAGATCAGTCAGTTTTGGCTGGGTTCTAATGGGGCAATACATCACTGAATGCGGCTTTACTCAAGCGTGTTGGTACTCGAATTTCAAACACACACAGACACTTACATACATCTTCCTCTACGTGTTTTTGTTCCTCTGTAGTCAGAAAGATCATAACAGCAGCAAACTGTGAGCTTACTGAAGCCATCGGCACTGGTTTTGGGCTTGGTCTGTTTAAGGCCACATTGGCTTTTTTAGGGTCGTCATGGGCTGTATTTCATAAGAAAAGCATTGAAATTCTTACGACGCACTAAGCGCTCAAAAAGGATTTTGAAAGGAACAGGTCATTTTTATCTGTGAAATGAAAGTGGCTGTCAGTTCTTAATGTTCCAATATGCCTAAAACAAACTGGTTTATAGAAGAAAGCAAATGAGGTTTGAAAGAACATGAAGGTGAGTAAACCAAACAAGTTCAGTTTTTGGGTGATCTGGTCCATTTTGTGAAAATGTGAAAAATGATATTAAAATGATATTTTTATTTTTAAGTCTCAAATGTATTTTAAAAATACTTTGTACCTAAGCTTTAGCAAGAGTCTTTAACCAGAAGCTTTTGCAAGTGTCTTTAGCGGGACATTTGCATGTAAAATTAGTTATATCAAACCAGAAACTGTAAAAACTTAAGAAGAATATCAGAAAAATAAACATCTACATTAACTTAATAAAACATTTTTAAACATTTAATAGATTTTTCAGTGAATAATATTAAGAGAATGGATTAGAGATCTAACAGTTAATTTCCCTTAAATTTTCAACAGCATTTTTAGGTTTGAGTGAAAAAACATAATGGATTTTAAAGTATTTATTTAACAAAGTATTTATTTAATACCTTATATTTTTGTGGAGTTCTAATAGAAATATTTGAGTTTTCCTTTCTTACATATACACAAAATTGAACAGTATATTTTATTACTTTCAAAGCCCTTTAGTATAAATTGTTTCTCGAAAAATCCCAGAAAAATATTTTGGGTTCATTCAGTCCTGAACCTGGCAACCGCTCTTAGAAGAGTTTTTCACGGATAAACAATATTCAGATCAGGATCTGTAACTATGGTCAGTTATGACATGCATTTTTTTGTTAAATTATATAAATTAATTTTGTACTTTTTTTGTACAACAGATCCAAATGCCGAATCGTTGGCAAGGGAACGACCACGAGAGCAAGACCGAGGGCGATCTCAAGAGAGGAAGCACCATTCGTCCTCGGCAGCGGTGAGGAAGCAGCGCTACTACTCGTGTGATCGCTACGGCAACCATGAACACAGCCACAGCCTGTCAGCCGGACCCAGTCGGTCCACGTCGCCGGGAGAACCGCATGATCAAAACTGGGTCAAACAGGTCTGTCACGTTTCTATTTCTTAGATTCGCTCCCCATATACTGGCGTTTCATCTTCTGTTGTGTTTCAGGGGAGCAGCACAGCTAAAGGAAGTTCAGTCGGTCATATCTCAGGCACCAGCACACCCTGCCGGGGACGCAGACAGCTCCCTCAGACGCCTCTCACACCGCGGCCTGCTGTTACCTACAAGACTGCCAACTCCTCCCCAGTCCAGCTCAACACTGCCCAGTCTACATCGCCGTGCCCCACTCGCCTTAGTCGTGGCCTGTCGGAACACGACACCCTACTTAGCGGCAACACCAATCGTCAATCGCCCGTGCCTGTAACTCGTATCGGCTCTGACCCAAATTTAGGCCGCCTTCAACAAGACTCGCACTTGTCTGACGCTGAAGACTTCCAGGATGCCTTGAGCACCTACGGCATGGGCCGTTCCCCTAGGATCTACGCGACATCGGGCTCCACATCGATGCTGCTCTCACGTAGCCAGAGCGGAGTGCCCAACGGGTATCATTACTCCCTAGCCACTGGATCTGGAAGAGTATCCGGAAATTACCAGGAGAAAGAAAGAGATGACTGGTGTTAACATGGTCTTAGCTAGTATAATTATAAAGGTCTTGACCCACAAAGAGGTGTCAGTAGTTGAGACCTGTGAGAGGAGGGAATGATTTCCGTCAACAGTTTACAAAAATTTTCACTATTTACTATGGAAGTGTTAATGGATTTTGGGGGTGTTCCTTTTCTTTAGGTTTTGAATTTTACTGTTTACAACAGTAGAAACTTAATCAAGGATTCATAAACTAAAATGAAACTTGTTTAGCATCAAGTGAAACTCGTCGCCTCTCTAAGTTTCATTATGGATGATTTTGCAAAGGCCGACAAGCGGACGTTCACATCAGAGCTGTGCTCGTGATCAAAGCTCAGACCCCGGTAAAGGACGAACAGATAAGCAGACTGTGGAGAAAGCCTGATTATGCGATTCACGAAAGTGAAAATATGCTTTATGTATTTAGTTGAGAATTTAGCTTATTTAGATTTTTGCACAGAACGCTAAGAGGGGAAACTTGTTTCTAGGACTTGAAAAGCTGTCTGCTGTTCTGAGTTATTTGTGGAACACACTCACAGCTTTCACTTTCCAACATATAAAAAGAGCTTTTCTATCAGACTGCAGGAAATGAATTTCTCTGTGATTCTTTTTCTTTCTGTAAATGTAAATGATCCGAGTGTAGCTAGACATTACATAAGGTCTAATCTTAATCTTACTCTTGAGAGTTAAGATACCAAGTGCCTAAACTTTGAGATTAATTGCCCATGCTGTTCGCTGTAGGTTAATTTCATTAAGATTTGTTTCTTATTGTACCTTAGCATGTGTTTGATGGAAGACATTTTGGCGTTGCACAAAACAGAGACTGTAGCGTTATAACCGATTTATGTGGATGTTGATGATGTTGGTACGTTCTGAGAATTGAGATGATGCAGGAGAAAATAGATGATATAATTAAGTTTATCCAAACGTTAAACTGATAGGTATTAAGAAGTAAAAGATGTCAGAAGGTAAAGCTTCTTGGTTACTGTTGATGTCAGTGTTGTCTTTAAGAAAGTGTGTTGTGAGATTCGAAAGAAACCAGTGTTTGAGATGATGAAAAGTATTGAATTGCATTCCTTGACTTCCTCTTTTTAAGGAGAATTTTGGAGAAGTCCGTGCACAATCTTTATTTTCCACAAAAATATTTATTTAAAGTGGACGTTTTAATAAAGAGTGTGGTATATTCTCCCACTATTGATAGGTTTTTCATTGTTATCAAAAGGTTAAAATATAAATGCCCAGATTTTTATAGTTATATTAAAACTTTATGCCCCAATCCTATTGTTGACGCTATATTTTTGAACAAGCGTTTGCTTGTTTGAATGCAAACAGAGTCCTTTGTGTTGATGTTGTTGAAAATGAATTGAACAGAAATTATCCATAAAGATTATATGTCTTGGAACCAGACAAGACGTGACATTGTGCCACTTTTTCAAGTACACTTTAATTACGTTATGCTGCTGATCATATTAGTTCAAACACCTACCGTATATTTTCTCCAGAAATGAGTTTATTAACAATATAGTGAAGTGTAAGTTATCTGTAAGTGCAGGGAAATGTTGACTGTTGAGGACAGTAGGGCTATGCAACAAAATGACACTTTGCTCCTCATTCCGTAGCTTTATCTGAACTCCAGATTTCAAGTGGGACCAATTCATGTCACAGACATCTACAGATGTCCATCTCACGAAATCAAAATACAGCAGGGTCATCAGATATGAACACCTAGTAGGATTCCTCCGCCCTCATGAAGTATATAGAAAAAAGTGTACTGGTTGCACTAGAAAGTAATTGTTATTCTATTTGTATGCAGGCTGTATGGTTAAGTATGTTTAACAAGACATTTAGGTTTTTTTACAGTATGTGATGTCACAGTGAACTGCCTTTGGCCACCGTTTCCTTTGCGATGGAGATGAGTGATGTGCACCCGGTGGATCTTTGACTGTCCCGTATTTTAGACATTACCCTTCCTCATGAAAAAAGGGAAAAATGCCATGTGCCAAATTTATTACAGCACTAGTTTGTTCAATTGATATGTGGCTGAACTCCTTGTATGATGTCATGTTTGCATGTTAAGATGACATAGTATGTGCATGTAGAAAATTGTACACCTTCGTCCATGTTTTTCTATGCGGAGTTAATTGGCTGTTGATTTTTAAGGAACAATTTTTGATACACTTACCCCCAGATTTCTGGGAGAAAATTGAAAGGCCCTTCTCTTCACAGTTTGTTGTAAAAGTATTGTTGGACACGATGGGGCGACGCACTGGAACCGAATGCCTCACTCCTGTGATCTGATTGGTGATGCCATATTTCTGCTCATTGACTTAGTCTTATTTTTATCATCTACATTTTGTATGAAATGGCATTCCTGAAATGAGATACATGTGAAAATAAAACTGGAAAAATATCAATGCTAGTTTTTTTAATGCAACATGACACGCTTAAAAGAATAAGGGCTTATTGGATTTACTTCATTTCTATTATGTAAATCGGTTAATATAATTTGGTTATTTTAGCATCATTTTTATTTAAATTTTAAAAAGTTGTGTTAAAACAACTTAATTGAATTGAGTGCAGTACACAATAAAATTAAGTAAATCAAACTATTTTTTCAGTGCATGCTACTGTCTTAAGCATTTTGTTTTTGCCATGTTTAAGGACTTTTATTTATTATTTTGTAACAGAATTAAAAAAATATTTGATATACTTAATGTCATATTTTATAACATTATTTTAAAATAATAAAAACTTTAATTGAGTAACAATTGTGTTTGATTAAAACATAATAATAAACCATATGATCATATTTATCTAATTACATTTAAAATATTTATAATTCTTTTAACCATCCACTACGGTTTCCCAAAAATAAAAATATCAGTTGTCTTAACCTTAAAAAATATGTTTTCTTCTGAAGTAAGATTTTTTAAATATAATATTAACTTCTTTGTTTTGCCACAGTAAGAATCTGCACACACAGGTCTCATTAACAAAAATGTTAATGAGATCAGAATGCTACTTCTCATTGGTCCGCGGCACGGGTGTGGGCGTGTCCTACGACGCACCAGCTGTACACATGGAGGTGTCCGGAGGCGAGAGCGCTGTTCGCAAGGTGCGTGCTGGTGCATAAGAGACATCTCCAAACAAAACAAGAAATAAGAAAATAAGTTAAATATCAACATCTTGCGACTGATCTCATCATCCTTTGGACTTCATTTATTAAATTCGTTAAATGCAGGTGACAGATTAATAAAACCCTGGGTGCGAGTTGCATCTTGACCAATCAAACATGTTGCTCAAGTTTATTGTGTGGAAAACTTTTTTCTTAACTTTTATGAGAGCCAGCATCCTTGAAACTGGTCCTACTGACCCACCTGACATGGAAAGCGGTTCTGGAATGATGCTGACAGGTAACATGTTTTAAATGTTTTATTTCTGGAAGTTTGGTGAGAGAAATTGTTTCATTGTTTTGAATTTTGAACAATTTTATTTTACAATCTTATGTTTTTAGATTTCATTTTTACAAGCATAGTAAACCAATGATACAATTATTAAAAGTAGTTTTTTTTAATGTTTACTCATGCATTCATATTTTTCATAATTAAGGACTTTATTAACTTATTGAAATTAAATTTAAAATTAAACACAGGCTACAATGGGAAATGAAAAATAATAATAATAATAAATAAAATGTGTTAAATTTGATCATCTTCAGTGTAGTTAAATTTTGAATCTGCCAAATGTATTCTTGTCATTTCATCAAATACCTTCTTAAGGTTTCTTCATTGAAAGAATTTTAAAGACCTATTCTGTGTTTCTATTGGCTGTTCTTTCTTTAACATGCAGTCCTCCCTTTCAAGTATGTTTTAGTTTAATATTTAATAATATTCATGTTTTGTTTATTAATCTCAATTCAGACATCATGTCATACACCTTCATATTATTATTATTTTTTTTAATAATTAGAATAAAACTAAAGATACATGTTGGATTTGTTATTATGTAACTTTTCCCTCTTGGAGCCACTTTTGTGTAATCTTAAAATGTATGACACCAGCAGGTGCAGGTAGACAATTTAAGGTAATCCCTGTCTATTTGAATAACACTGTTTGCAGCATCTGTGTGTTTCCAACGATGGAAAGGGAACAAGCTTCACTGTAGTACATCAGAACACTCGATGATGAAAAGCAAACCCTCTCCAGTTTTTTTCCTGGTTTTGGCCAAACACATGTTTTACAGATTACAGATGGCAGATGTGAGGGAGAAATTAGTTCCAGCATTCTTTGTAAAACATTAAGGACGGCGTCACCTCCTCGAACATACTGAAGTCGCTTTCTTTGTGAATGCATTCAGTCTGAAGGTCATTCTGTGGCTTTCCCTTGCACACCAACACAAAAGATTTCGAGATAGTTCCACATTAAAGTTAAAGTTTACCCCAAGATCAAAAATTCTGTGATTTATTCATCATCTTTACGTTTCAAACCTGTATGGCTTTCTTTCAACTGCAGAACTCAAATGGAAGTCAATACGGACCAACTGGTTACCAACATTCTTCAAAATATCTTTTTTGTGCAGAAGAAAGAAAGTCAGATTTAAAATGATAGTATGTTGATCAAACAATTGCAGAATCTTCATTTTGGGGCTAACTTACCTTTTAAATGTGCCTTTGGGTTTCAGAGAACCAATATCTCTTTTAGGACTACCAATGCATGAAGCTGCTGCTCCTTTACAGCTATTGCTGTAAAGAATAGTGAGACAGCATGTTAACCACTTCCCATCTTTGTTCCAGTATGTAAATGCGGGTTGTGATGAACAGCTTTTCTCTGTGTATCACCATCAGCAGCCAACCTTTGATACTACACTGTGTATGCATGTGTTAATGCCCAAACAGATGAGTTTGACAAATGATGCTTAGATTTAGACTCCTGCGGTTTGACTCAAAGGGATTTTTGCTCTTAAATAGTGTTTATTCTTGTTTTGTAATGCAGGGACAGGTTGGCGTGCAGACAGGGTTGTGATACCCTTGGATGTGTTCCAGGCCTTACTGTGTTGCCCAGGGCTTTGTCAACAAACATGACAAAATAATCTTCTTTTTGTTCCCTCCGGCACTATTTCAAGTTGGCAGAATATGTCCTTTTGGCCACTTTTTACATGCACTCAGTTCCCTTTCCAGAAACGCGAATAGACCTCAACAATCTTAACAATCCTCAGGCACTGTAAGTGGTACAAAGACTTGTTTGCTCATTTTCGACATCTTTATAAATGCTCTGCCATTGGGATCATTAATAGAGTTGAGCAACTTTCTTTTAAGTTGCTTTAATCAATCTTCTGTGAGCAAAAACAACCAACATAAGGTAGACTTGGGTTTATGAGCTCATTTTATAGTCCGGCTGACAGATGAATCCTACAACAAGATTATTAAACCCAGACGCCAACTGAAGAATAAATGCAGTCACTGAGAATACTTGTCAGAGTCAGCGTGTTTTGAAAAGTCCGTAACCCTGACCGATAAGGCAATTGTTATGTAATACAGACGCAACCGTTCTCCTCCAGGTAGCTTTATAGCCATCACCTGTCTTTATGTGTAAACCGTGTGCCAAGTTATTTAACATTTAACGCCCATGGTAGATCTCGCTCGGTTCTGTTGTTCTGTGAATTCAAAACATGCGGGCGATATAAATATTAATGGAATAACCAGTAACACTGACAGATGTGATGGCTGCCCACCGCTGGGTTTAAACATTTCTTTTAACAGCTTGTCATGGCACATACCATTTCCATGACAAACGTGTTTGCTCAGCTCGTGATGCAGTGCTGGGATATTATGGTATTTGGAGGTAATTACAGTGGATGTTAAAGACGGCCTGGGGTTTGCGCTGTTGTTGTCTGCAGAACACAAAAGAAGATATTTTGAAAAATGTTGTGCATAGAAACCATTGGTCCCTATTGGTTTGCATTGGTTTTGTGTCCATGCAAGAGAAGCTAATGGCGAACCAGGGTTTATGATTACTGACATTTTTCGAAATATCATCTTTTGCGAAGAAAGTCATACAGGATTAAAGATAGGAGAATAAGTAAATTAAGAGAATTTTCTTTTCGCGCTGAAAGAGCTCTTTAAGTGGATCTTTTGCTTTATATTCGATAGCATTGAATTGCATTCTTTTGTTCTTACGCTTCTTAACAGATTCATTTGTTTAAGTTGGACACAGGTTCCACTTTAGTTGGACGTCTTTGAAGGTCCTCATAAAAGTCATGCAGACGTCAAAACCAACCGCTAAAACAACAGTGCCATCACAAAACTTTTTGGCCTTTAAACATTTTTCAGTGATGTGATCGCTTATGTTAAGCCCCAAATTCGTTTGACCTTATAGATCATGAAAACAAACATCAATGTTTTATAGATGTTATCTTTATTTTTTATTAAGGTTATGTAGGAGATCATAGTTGGCTAACACTCTTGTTTTCTATAAAACTGGATAATAGAAAATTATAAATAACAAAATTAGCTTTTGTATTGTTAATGAATAACTTTGAATTTAGGATAATCCTTTTCTATGGATAAAGAAAAGCGGACCGTATGCTTAAAAACATGATATGAGAATACGTTCACATCACATGTCAGGCTTTTTACTCTATCAGCGTTATACATAATCTGACCCCTAGTTTTCCCTTATGGGAAGTTTTTTGACGTATGTGATAACATATCATGGGCTAATTGAATTCATATACAGCTTGTAAGTTTTTTTACCATCACATCATACCATCATGGATTTGAAATTAGAGTCCTTTTACATATTGAAGGCCATGTTTTATCTTGCGGCCCAGCTAAACCCTATGGATTACACAGATTCTCTGACACCGAAGCATATAACCCTACCCAGATAACTGTGGTTTGTTTAAGCATTGCCAGTGACTTCATCGGTATGTTTTCATTGAGATGAATTAAAAACCCGTCGTGTTGTCCTTGTCCTCCTGATTGATGTGTTCGCGCCATTTTATCCCCAAACCCCATGATTAATAATTTACTAGCACTTCTTTTATATATAGGCATTGCTGCTTGCCGGGTAATACCTAATGTCAGTGTTAAGCAGATGGGCCATAATTGAAAACCATAAAATTATAATATATAACAGTTTATTTGGTCTTATTGTAGTTTGAAGATCTTCATGTCTGAATATAAACACGCCAGAATTATTGCAATTTTTTCTGCGGGGCTCTCATGTGTCCTTAGCGTGTAAAGAGCACAGCTGCATAACACAATGGGGACTCATTTGTCTTCTCAGTTGACTATTGTTCAAAACAGCAGCCATTGTTATATCATGTTCACTAAAAGAAAAAGATGAAATACATCCATCTCTAGTAAGTAGAAATGACTTTCTTTTTACTGAAGATCACCAAAGTAAATAGTTTAAAGAATGTTGGTAACCGAACAATGGGGGTCCATATGACTTGCTTTGGTTTTGTGCCCATACAATAGAAATGAATTGGTTCCCATGTTGTACGTTACTAACATTCTTCAAAATATCTTCTGTGTTCTGTAGACAAGAATGTCTAGGATTAGAGGACAAAGATGAGTAAATGATGACAGAATTTTCCTTTTTGCGAGGTTGACTATCGCCTCAAACACATATGTTTGAGATTCACTCATTTGCTTTGATTTTCTCCAATATGGCACTTGTAAGATTCGGTGTTGTTAAGTCGAACTGAAAGCTTCAATGGCTTTCAGCATCCAGGCGGGAAAGGGCTCAGACATCCAGCGAAAACAGGCGGAGGGAGTTAGAAGCCGTGCCTGTCTGCTGGCTGGCTGACAGAAGCAGGACTGCTGTAGATTTGGACATAATGGCACTTTTGGCACTGGTTTGCCTTAAGGGAAACCCCAAGGCTATCACGATCCAGTAATTTATCATCAAAATTGGTAAAGGTGGACCCATTTTTAGCGGTGCACCATTGCTGGTTGTTTTCCGCATTAGATGAGTTACAGATGATGTCATGATATTCATGGGTGCTCAAGCACGCAATCATGTATTTGACTATTAAGCTGACAATGCGACCTGTTTTAGCTGGCACTGTGTAAGCTTCACATTGAGGATTTCTGAATGACATCAGCACAAGCCAATTTGGGAAATAAACTTAGTCCTTTAGTTCTTAAGGGCCAGATGTGGCACACATGATTTAAAGATCTGGTGATGTTGCAGTACATGTAGCCAAAAGTGGTTTGTGTTGCACAAATCATAGTAATGAAATTTTTTAAAAGTGTTCAGAGGTGCTAAAAATCAACTATATAAATAATATAATTGCCTATAAATCACTGTTCAGCATGCCGTTTAGTCACTACTATTCAAGACCAACCCTTTACATTTATGCATTTGGCAGATCCTTTCTCGAAAACACTACATCATACATTTTACATTTTATTCATAGTTTATGCAGTCCCCTGGGATCGAAAGCCAGGTCTCTGGCGTGCTGGCGCCACGCTCTAACCATTATGCTACAGAAAAGCAGGAAAGCTTTTATTGTTTTTTTTCTTTAAAGTAAGCTCAGCGATTTTTTTTGTCAACTTGTATGTAAACCCGTCAAGGCTGTCTGATCTGTCTGCTTCACTACACTAGTGATTAAAAGCAGACTTCTTAGTGGCCAACTTCAGGTCAGATTCAACTACAATCCAAGTCGAATTTAAATGTACATTTTTTTAATTTTCACAACTGAATATGTCTATTTATGGTTGTCTATTGTTTTTTTATATATTTTCTTTTGTTTGTTTTTTTTGTATCCAACCATGTATCCCCATATCAGGACTCAAATGTAAAGTGATATTCCTTCTAAAAGTGAACCTTCTATCGTCATTTACTCACCCTCTTGTCATTTCAAACCTCTATGACTTTCTTTGTTCCAAAGAACACAAAAGAAGATTATTTTGATAACCAAACAGCATTGACACATATTTACTTCTGTTGTTTGGAAACAAAACCAATCCAAGTGAGAATGGATGACATTCTTCAAAATATCTTCTTTTGTGTACTGCAGATATGTTAGTCACCTTAAGCTTCAGAATATATGTCTTTGACATCATGTACTGTAGTCTTTAATTTCGTTACTCTTGTCAGTTGTCTTGCTAAGGTTCCTTGGTTTACACCATCACTATCTATATGGAATTTATTCGAGGATTTGGTTCGGTCTGTAGAGGTTTTCCTGAGCGTACTTTAATTGTATTGTGCAATAGATTTGTGTGTTGAATGTTTGTGCTTGCTATCCAGAGAAAGGCATCTGATCAAGGTCTGGTGAACATGAAACACAAATATTTTTACTAAATTAAATATGGAAAATAAGCCTAGTTTCTGTACACCCATAAGTTATGTCACATCAGTCTTCAGTTTTTATTTCAATAAGGCATACGATGACCAATCACATCTTCACTTTTTATATTAGGGCTGCGCGATTATGACAAATATCACAAGTGATTATTCACCTTGATATTGCAATTGCGATTATTATTTGTCAATTTATAGATTTGAATTATATATTTGGAAATGCTTTAAGCTCTACACTATGCAGCTGCATGATAAATTCCTAACATCCAAAACTAAATAATATAATGCAAACGACAAATAATTATGGAGTTATGTATTTAGTAAAAATTCAAAATGAGTGACCAAAGCACACTTATAAATCACATGTTAAATGTTATCGATTTCAAACATTACTATATTTGTGCCCAAACATACTGCCAAAACGCACAGAAAAGTGCACAATTGGGAAGCTGTAATTGAGGCTTTTGGCGATTATGTTACTGTTTTACCAATAATTGTTATCCAAATCAATTTTTCGATGGATTGTGCAGCCCTAATAGTATGGTGTGTAGTGCAGTCATTTGTTCATTGTCTTCAGTTTGTGTTTAATGTAGGATTTAAGGCCTGTCACAGATGCACAGATGCTGGCCCAGATCTCCATACCCTTTTAGCTTGTAATGTCTGGACACTGCTTGTATTTGGTCTCTGAAGGTCTATGTCTGAGGCTGCTGCATTCGGCGGGTGGGGGTTAGTCTCAGTCCAGCTTGTAGGGTGTATGGTAAAAACCCTGTAAAATTTTACAAGAACTTTTTACAAGCTAGTAAACCGTGTTGAAGTCATTCCTGGTGTTGTCTTGCCCTTTTAGTGCTCGTCTACATTATAACGTTGACCCTTATATTACCAAAACATGATGTTTGTTAAGAACAAAGCGGTTTTGTGATTGTCTTCAGCGTTGATAATTAATAAATTGATAATTTCGTTCTGATTCTGATATCCCCACACTGTGCTGAGCTGTTTAAAGCCTCAGGAAAAGTTAATTTTATGATGTAAAAATAACAAAAAAGATTGATGTATTGGAATAACATCTATATCCCTTCTTTCTCAGCCTATAGGTGAAAAATTTTAATAAGTCCTACCCCAAAGGGATACTTATTGGCTTTTCTACTCATGTGTTTGAAACTGTAATATTATATTTCTATTTTTTTCCCAGTGCCCCCTTGTGTCATAGTTTTATACATGTTCACACAAATACCCACTCATCAGAGATGTTTTTTTGGACTTTCCAACATCATGTAACTGTTCGGTTTTTGAAGGAACATATTCTTGCTTGAAAATATTAATAAGTCTGTAGCTGTTTTTTATACAAATTTGCATCTTAAACAATTTTCCATGTCTGGATGCCAAGCCACAACAAAGGTCTTTGTTGAGTAGATCACGAAAACCACACGATATGCTAATGTTGGTTCATGTCAGGATTTGTATGCTCTTCTAAACTTTATAACTGTGCATGACACAGTAAGATACGAAAATATTCCCCAACTACAGTATATATTAAGGCAATAATAGATTGTTTCATGTTAAAAAAAAAACATAGACCTGTCCAAAGTGATTCCCAAAGTCATATGCCTGTCTGTTTAAGGTTCGGATGAAATTTGTCATTCATGCCATATCACAAATCCAACAGCACACTGCTTAACTAATTTGACCATTTATTATTATAAATATAACCATTCATTTTGGTAAATTGTAGAGCAAAGGTCTAAAAAGACAAAATGGTTTCGTTATTTTAACCCAATATTGGGTCAAAAAATGCACAACCCCAACTATTACCCAAATCGGTTAAATTCGTCCCAATAATGGGTTAACTCAACCCAGCATGTGTCGAATTGTAACCCAACGGTTGGGTTGGTAAAGTTTTGGCCCAGCATTGAGTTACAATAACTCAGCATTTTTTTAGAGTTCAGACTCATCTGTTGAATGTGATGTTTTCTTGATGTGAAAGCAATGTTTTCTTTGCTGTGTTTGTGCTGGCATCGTTTATTCCCAATGAACATTCGTACATGTTTCTGCTCAGCTTGTAATGGATGTCTAAAGCATCAGGGGTCTGCTGCAAGCTTGTGTTCTCTGTTTTTCTCATCTGGTGCGAAACACGGTTACAAGCAGTCACCCCCTGACCTGCTGTAGAGCAAGACTCCCCGCATGTACTTTCTCACATGTACCGTACACGGGATGACATTCAGTTTTACAGCCAGGTCCTATAAGCTTCAAATGAGTTTTTAATCATCTAACCAGCATTAATATATATTCATCTAACCAGCATTAATATATATGCATGAGTCAGAAATAAAGGTACACATGCATGTCTGCAATAACTTTATTATTTTGCAAAGTCTATATTGTGTATGTAATAAATAATAAATAGTTAAAGATCTCAATTGGAAAGTTATATTTTGAACAAAACAAATATATTTAAATGGATCAATCAAACCAAATAATATCTCACAAATAGTGGCAATATCATATTGTGATGGTGATGTTTTTTTTTTAAATAAATAGGTAAATATATAAATAAAAATAAATATCTTAGAAAATATCTACCACTGTATAACTTGGTTTTTGGGGACAGGTCTTGTTTTGATATTGTAGACGTCTTTAAAATGATGACAGACATAATTTTTATGGTTGACCTAGCTTCTAAGTACAAATACGATGGCCGTTTGATAACTGGCTAACACACAATTACTGAGACGTCTTCAGGTTTGCAATAAACCATGAAGATTTTACCCAGGAGCATTTTCCGTCATCTGTCTTCTTTTAATGTGTGAAGATAAGTTTTCACACGAGTGTCATTTTTTAAGCAAGTATTGACCGGCTTTCCAAACATTTTTTTGTAGTTTTGAGAATTACGCTTCAAAACTGATCTCGTGTTTAACACTGTGCAATTGTACGTATCGTGTCAGATCATTTCTTCTGATGGAACTGCTGTCTGCTATCTTTGACATTTCAGGACAAGAAAGCTGATGCTACTTAATGATCCTTTAAGATCTTGGCAGATGAAACACTGAACAGCTATTACAAGTCTTATTTCCTCCGGTGCGTCTTTTGAGGTTTTGTTGGATAGTTTTCCCGGAGGACCGTTCCTTCTTCTTTGTAGTGAAAGCTGCCAAGCTCTGTCAATTCAAACAAATCCGAGAAGGTTAAACAGAACTCTAGACATGCCTGACTTAACTCCTGAGATTTTTTGTTTTAAAAGTCCTGCCATGCAATAACGCCATGGCCAGTGAGCACACAGTCCCACATTTCTTGAATTTATAACAGGAAATTGGTTGCACCCTTAGACATCCACCAGCATTAGACACATATACTAGGTATGTATATTGAGATTTAAAACAATAGTTTACTCAAGAAATTATAATTCTGTCATCATGAACTCGGCTGATAAAGACTTGTCACGTCTTTCTTTGTTCTGCAGAACACAACATAGGTTATTTTGAAGAAAGCTGGTAACTGAACAGCTGTGTAATTTATTAACTTCTAATAATTGAATTCAAAACAAATGCAAGTGAATTTGTGCCAATTAGCAACTTACTTCAAAATATCTTTTGTGTTTTGCAAAAGAAAGGCACAAGTTTGAAATATCAAGAGGATGAATAAATGATTCCAGAAATAATATGGCGACTATCCCTTTAATGTGATTTCTCTATTAAATTACATAATTCTTTTGTCTGGCCACCAAAAGTTACACTTACGGATACCCTAATCTTTGAAGGAATAGTTGGCCTCAAAATAAAAGTTCTGGCATTATTTATTCACTGTTATGCTTGTTAAAAGATTATATACAACTGTGGACTACAAAGAAGATATTTTGAGAAATGTTTTTTGTTGGGTTTAATGAATATTTTTTTAAATATTATCGTGTGCAGAGAAAGGAAAGCCACACTATTTGTAATTTTATTCATTTTTATTTGCACTTAAACAAATAGCTGACATGTCAAAGCTAGAAAGCACGCATCCATCCACCCAACATCCAAATTAACTGCTCGAACTTACTTTAACTGTTTTTCTTACAAAAGCAAACAAGTCTGCATAAACTTTGCCCGGGGCTGTTATCCGTATGGACCAAATAACACATAATTGAAAAAGTGCCGTTTTCCAGATTGTCTACATCTAATTGCCTTTCCAGATTCTTCAGAAGAGCAGGAAGAAAATCAAGTGGAAGGTTATTGTTTTTAAGTGTCTCTTTCCGCTCCCTTAAGTTCCCATTGGCACCCAGCAGAGTTTTTGCCTTTAAGTATCCGGACGCTCACAGCCTCCATCGTTCATTCATTTTCCAGATGAGTGGCAAAGCATAAATACTATTTGACCTGTGATTTGTTTCTTTTAAAATACATGAAAAACTATTTCTGTGTCATAGTGATGTTTTCATATTGTTTTAAATATGAAGACATGAGTGACTAGACATTTTGGGCTTTCAGCAGGCAGTGCCTTTTTTTTGTTAGGGTTAGTGTATCTCCTGGAAGTCTTTAATCATTTGATGATTAGTGCCATCCGACCTCAAGCTATCCAGGCTGCCCCACGTAATTGAGGTACAGTAATTGAGCTATCCGTCGGCACTTTCCGTAGCATTAGTGTAATGTTATCCCAGAGGGAAGACGCTGTGGCAGGCGACTCTACTTCCCCCAATTACAGAGCTTCACAGGGCCCAGATAAAAGAAGCCCAGGATGGATATTGGCTGATAGCCGTGCATTAGGAAGGACATTGGAATCACGATTCACAAACCAAGACTTACATCCAATGATAGGGCCTCATGTGACATCATACTGTATAAGACTTCGTAATCCATTAGCCTGGAGGAGAGGTTGGCGTAACCTTCCATGTGGGATTGTTTTTGAGGAGTTTTAGGGGTTGATGGTAAGCACTTGTTTTGAGGTAGATTTTGTGTGCTTGAAATCCCAATGAAAAAATTAAACTTGTGTCATCTATTCACCCTCTTATCATTTCACACCTGGATTATTTTCTTCCTCTTGCAGAATGCAAAATATATTTTGAAGAAAGTTTGCAACCGTAGAGCGGCGGCACCAATTCACTTGCATTTACACAAAACAAATGCAAATGAATGGGTTCCAGTTCCAAACATTTTTTTATATATCTTCTTTTGTGTTCTGCGTAAGAAAGTCTTACAGGTTTGAAAAGACAAGGAGGTGAATATTTGACAGTGAAGTATCAATTTCACTATTATCACTAGCACTTCTGTAAATAATATATATATATATATATATATATATATATATATATATATATATGTACCTATTTTTTAGGTACATAATGGAATTCAGTAAGGGCTAGTGCTATTTTGGTTACCAACATTCTTCATGAATGGTCATCTTAAGAAAGGTTTAAGATGATTTTTTAATTTCTTTAATTTAACTTTTTAGGTTAACGATTAAGATTTTCACTTGATGATCCTGTTTGGAGAAAGTATCAATATCCAGGTCCATCAGCTTTAAATAGAAAAGACACTATACATGCTTTAGAAAGAAAAAGATGTTTTGAGGAAGATTTAACATTCTCACAATACCCAAAGCATTTTTAATGACTGGAAATGAAGAACACATCATCAGAAGGCATCAGACATAATCCAAAACATGCAGATCCTCTCAAGTCCTGTAAAATGATTTGACCGACATGAGGTTTTCATAGGCGTTTCACATGGTCAGCTTTCACAATGATCAAGAGTGTGATGTCCTGCTTCAGTGGAATGTAACGGGTTTAGGATTTTGCATTTAAGTAATATCCTTCAAGGCAGATGGTATCTCCATTTAATGAAATGTGCGAGCACTGTCTCATAAGAGAACATTTGGGGAATTTTTAACAGGATCTTGTAAGTCATCACTGCAGAGCTTCAATCACATGGGAACAATGTGACCCCTGACCTCTCACCTGCCGCATAGAACATGAGCTGTATGTCTGGGTTCTCATCTCTCCATATCTCCACTGAGGGTCTGTATCACAGCCCATAAATCCAGTTTTAACCCTCTCACTATTCTTTAAAGCTTTCCCAACTTCAGCTGAGATTGTGAGTAAAATGGCTTCTTCTTTCCAGAAAAGACTTTGTGTGACATTACGTTGTGCTACATGTATGCATTATCATGTGGCATGATGTAACTTATTCTAGATTTTAGTGTCTTCACATGCAATCCATAAAGCCAGTCTTAGAGCAGCAGTGTTATGTGATGTCTCAACGAATCTCCCACGCTATGGAGATGTCCACATCTGGCATTGGGCTATGGGCTTGTAGACTTCAGTCTGAACACAATCCACTTTCACATCATCCCTTGCTAAAACCACTCAGAATTTATTCTTAACCAAGCTACTCTTATTTTAACAATTCAAAATTTACCTTAATATAAAATTCTATGAGGGCAAAATGACAACAAAGTGTTGCATGCACTAGATTTTAATTCTTAAATAGTTTGACAATGTTGCCTTGGGGTCTGTCGTGTCAAACTAATCATTTGACAAACAATATAACACATTTTTACACAAAGTTTTTTTTATGCCCGACATAAATTGAATGTCATTACACCTCAGGTTTATGAGGTTTCCGCAGACACATGAATATGAAAATAAGCCGACCTCCATTCAAAAATATTTGCATCATATTTGCATATCTACCAAACAACTGATTCACAGGGTCAAATGAGTTTATGTGATCGGTTACGCGTTTATGATGTCATTAAGCCTGCAGTTATAAACAATATGTTTAACTGTAAAATTCTCAGCAATGGTTTGTAATAATACATTTGCAAATTTTGTGTCTTATCATATTAAAACATTACACAACCATACAGTCTAAACAGCATCAAAAATAGGGGTCCTTATTTAAATGCAGTTGTAACGCATATTGTGTTGTTGTATCATTTATTTTGAAATCATACTTCGAATTATAAGCTACACATCTACAATCATTTACATTATAAGCAAGGCGACTTACTCGCGAAACATATTTTGTGTTCCACAATAGAAAAAAAACTTAACTATCGCCAATAAAAAAATAATAATACTGACGCAATATATATGTGTGTGAACTTTTTTCTTTCGTTTCTTGCTTTTGTAGATGTCTCTTTATAATATGGTTGGACTTAGATATTATTCACTTCACCCTCTTATCTAAAGGTCACTGTTCAGCATCAAGTTCGTCATTCCTCCCACATTTAAACTTTGACTTGAGCTGTCAGTGCCTCATATATTTATGTGTTGCCCCTAAGGTATTTCCTTTAATCCGTATGGCTGCTTTTCTGTCATATAAAGCATTCTCTCCTTATTTGATGAGAGTCTGCCACATCACAAAGTATTATGGGAAAGAGAAGAGGACAAACTTTACTATTTGCTTTTCCTTTTCCTTAATTGTTTCCGCCACGTTCCTTCCATACGTCCCCCCCACTTTTAATGTGATTCTCTTTTTTTATCCAAGTGGTCCATTCGCCTCTGTGGAAAAGAGATCTCACATTTGGCCACAAATGTTGTGTGCCTCCTGAGAAGCTTTGAGATGGGAGAGCACGTGGGAGTGATCAGGAGGGTCTTTGCTTCAGGGGGTGTATGGATGATTGGCGATTCGCTTGGGATGCCATTGTGGCTTTTGATGCATTTCTTAGAAAACAATACTGGTCTGTTTTATGGCTTTCATGGAAAAGTAATCTTCAGATGCTGTAATTATATGCATACTTGCTCACAGAATGAACAAACAGTATTTTTCTAAATATTTATTTGACGATCATTTATAGTTGTTATACATCAGTATGTAAAACTATTGGTGGTGAAAAGGTTGCATTATAAAGTTACACTTTATTATTTTAACCTGTATAGCGTGTTATCACCTTGGTGTTGATATGATGTGTCGTACAAGAATGTGCTTCTTGGCTTGTCCCTCTCTCTGAAGACATCAGGCCCTGCAGGGTGTATAGAGGGATTTGTGTTGACCCCAAACTCAAACTCGTGACATAAACACACAGCTTTAAACATGAGCTATGTTTTGAAACACGGACACCGTGGTCACCCTCAGGGGACGGCGGCAGTTTACAAGCCCACGCGGTTCAAGTGTGAGTTATTTCAGGCGTCTGGTTTATGTTTTTTGTCATATTTGTGTTGTCTGAAATTGAGTCCGTTTTTTTTATGCGAACATGGTTAGCAGACATTCGACCAGAACTTTTCCCTTTTTTTGTTCTTAAACTTACTTTTGTGTTTAGTTTTATAAAATGTCGCCAGCACACCTCACTTCCGTACGCCTCCTGCTGCCGTTACTTTCGATTTTTATGTTTGCAGGGCTGTTATGGTCTTGTGTTTCTATAGTTTTGACTTGTAATTTAATATGACAGCATCTGGACTGAAGTTATCTGAGCTTTGATGTGAATGTGAAGTAATATCCTCAATATTTCTGGAGCGTTTTGCTGGTGTAGGACATAATGTAAAAATTACTTTGATTTTTGTCTGATGGAGTAAAGTTGAGTAGATTCTGTTTATTGATTTTTGCTGTCTGTTTGTTGAAAGACAAGGAATGCCAGATGGTCTGAGTATATACAGTAGGTAGAATTTTCCAATAGCTCATATTGTTGGCGGTTAATATTAGGTGATGGTTCAGACCAACGATGTCCATTGATGTTCTTACATTAAGCGTTTTATGTGTGGTTTATTGCTTTTCTTGAATTGTACTGTCATTTATTATTTGTTTTAATATTTATTAATAACCATATAACATAATTTAACACCTTTTTCCATATTTCTGTCAAAGCTTGGTGTATTGAAGTATACTCCGTCTCATATTTTTGAGATCTACCTAAGATGCTTTTTTATACAATATTAAAGGAGGTCCCGACTATTCATAAATCATCATTTCAGTTTTTAAGATGATAAAAAACATTCCTCTTATGTCAAAGTTTTTCATTATGTTATGTATTTAAACAGTGTTTCCTATTAGTTAGACCCATGACTTTGGAGTTGTAAAGGCCATGCCCTACCATTTAAGCCTCAGAAATGAAATGTGTTTACCATAAGGTTGAAAGAGAGTAAGCACAGAGAGGAGATCTGTGATCCTGTTGGAGCCATTACATGTTACTGGAAAAATGCATGTAGTCCTGGTGTGTGCTTATTACACAGTGTGTAAATCAGCTTCGCTCCTTCATCACAATGCTCTGTTTTGCCCGCAGACCTAAACCTAGCTTTTTTAATATATTTACCTGATGTCACTCCCATCTGGCTTTGACATTTCCTCCTGCCCCGTCGAAGAAAATAGTAATAAAAATGACTTTCCTGTCTTGCTTAAAACTAAAAAATTCTGAAGAAATCATATAGAAAAACTTTGATAAAAATATATTAATATATATGCATGACATTGCACTCAAAATATTTGTATTATATATTTTTGTGTAGTAATATATTTTGTAATCAATCAAAGAAGAAGATTGTCATTTACTATAAATGCCAAAAGAAATGAAGACAGAAAAAGAGTTTTGTTTGAAGAATGTTAATATCCAAACATTGATGCATAACCAATGCAGGTCCATGGCTACCATGGTGTCCAGTTGCCAGCATTTGGATTTAATTTCAGATGTGTCTTGCTGACTTATCCATGCAACAGATAACATCAAAAATGTGACAACAGTGTGGCACACTACTATTGGAAATGGTTGAGTCACTCTCGAACAGTCCTGCATGTTCAATTCCTGGCCTGCTGAGATGTAAATTAATCCAAATGATTCAAGCTTAAAGTCTGGGGTCTGGAGTAACGCATCCAATTTGCCAAACACACCTGCCTCCACTGGCGGTCGTGCCTTGAGATGAAAATCAGACCAGGAGTGTTTCATACATGCCACCTTGAATATCAGGCCATACTCAGAGTGATTTATTTTTCTAAATTTCTCAAAACCTTGTATTAAATGCAAGCAACCTGGAGACATTAAATATACAAATACTTAAAACATGAACATAACCATGAGGTCACAGGGAGCATAATTGTGTCCTGTGTTAAATAAACCCTTAGTGCACACAGGAAATGAGCATGGCAAAGAAGCACAATGGTGGGTACTATAGGGCATAAATGCACTATTTAAGACCAGCTGACAAGTTAGGAATGAAAGAACTGAACAGGTCTGTTTCTCTGTACTTGAACGTATTTCCTGAGTGACTGCACTCACACAGGCTTAGCTCAACTAATGATTAATACTGGAAAAATGCCGAACATATAAGATCACCAAGACAACACTGCAGTTTGTTTACCAGCTCGACTTTCATCTCTACCTGCTGCTTTATACATAACAGATGTTTCTGGGTTCCATTATGTAATCTTGGTTAGGCTGAACGTGTGATCACCCTGATGGGTGACAGGGTAGGATATCATTCTTTTGATTTTAGATGTGAAATATCACATTGTAAAACATTTTTATTGATTTTTCTATAGAGTAAAAATGACTACCTTTAACTAGAAAAATATGCAGGTCACAGAAGTTCAAAATCTGACATATATTTCAATTTCAATTCTGTAAGTTTATGATGTATTCCATGATTTTATTTCACAGAACAAATAGACCTTCTCGATCATCTATGGCAGGTGGCCAACCACAGCAACGCATCTGTTTCACAAGAGGGTCACATATTTCCAGTCCTACATGTTGGCCTGTACTCCACCCTCTCGGTTCCTCTACGCCAGGTGTTTGGGCACAGGTACACACACTCACCATCCACTGACAGCAAACTAACCAAGTAAATAAATTGCTGGAAAAACTGTGTCATGCTGCCCTTAAGAGTCCGAACAATGCCAGCTGTGTTTTGGATCTTGGTCAACCAGCACAAGAAGTCTCCCTCAGCTTAACCAAGATGGCTTACCAACTTTTGATTGACTTGGTTTGTGTGGTCAACCTCACTCCCACAGCAGTACAGCTGAAAAAACACAACAAATCCTTCCAGAAAATATGAACCAATATGAGTGACCCTCTTGAAATTAATCATTTAACAAATGCAGCTAAGACAGATATATACATAGGTGGCCACGAAGTGATTTGCCGCTTTGGACAATTGACATCTTAAAAAATTACAATTGCGTCATTTCCAATCCTGTTTGACTTAATTTCTTCCGCAGAAAACAAAATAATGTATCTTTTCTAAGTTGGTGACCGTTTGCAGTGCTGCCAACTATCACGCTTTTGCCCACTCACCCACGCTTTGACCTGCTTTCACATGCACTCGTTCCACACAACCATTTCCATTTTTTTCATGTGGTGTGTTATAACATTTATGATAGAATTACTTAAAAAATTTGTTTAACAGCCAGTATTAATTGTGCCCAGTTATTAACCCAAATGGCCATAAAGACATTTTAACCAAAAAGCTTTTGAGGCAGTGCTACCTGTTGAAATTAAAATCATTAAATAAAGTCCCATCTTGGAAGGGAAAGAATCCTATGAGCAGTTTGGTTGCTATGCTGAATTTATTCATATGATTGTAATAGTTTTTGTCTAATCAGGAGAACTAGTAACTACATCATGGCATGGGTCAATATTTAGAGCAATGTTTGTGTGGAAAATAATACACATTTTGTTTTAAATGACCCCCAATTGACACATTTCATACATTTACAGAACTTTTGAAAATATTAATAAAAAATGAATACAAAAAATAATAAAGTGCATATTAACATAGTTGGCTGTTTTTTGTTGCTATTATTATGTGTTACACCCGTTGCCCTGTTTACAGCATACCTTTTACAACACAACAGGGCACCTCAATGTCTAAATCTGACTCCAAGCTGAACTCGAAAGTTGGCCGTTATGCGTTTAGTCCTACTTTTGTTTTCTGCAGAATAAAGTAAGTCACATAGGTTCGAAATGTCAAGATTGTGAGTAAAGATGGCCGACTTTTAATTTTAGGTGAACTTAACCTATATCCAAATAATGTAAAATATTACTTCACAAGAGGTTTAACCAACACTGATAAAAACACTGTAGGCTTTAATTTCTGTTTTAAGTTTTTGATTTTCTCAGTTGTAATACATAATGTAGTTTGCCTTTTTAATAAATTAATGTTTGTGATCTTTAGTATAAGACATATCACTTGCCTGGAGTTTATAGGGGTTTTTGTTTTAAACATTTCCGTTTATTTTCTTGCAAGTTGCCCATGCATGTATTAGACACATGAAATAGAAAGAATTTAATAATCAGAACAAAATATATATTCTATTTAAATTGAAGGCTCAACCAGAATTGCTTGAAACGCCTCTTTTATTCACACACCACCAACTGGTATGTCATTAAATTTAATGACTTAAATTAGCACACCAAAATGCTTGAGCAAACCTCATTGAGGGTTGTGGGGGCCACGGCAGACATGTCCAGGGCGATTGGTTTGTGGTTTTTCTTTCTCTTGGGCTTCTAAAAGATGAAAATGGTTAAAAATGTCTGGTTCATGTGTGTGAAGCACATTTCATTGATGATTGCTTTCTGAATACAGGGGGAGTATGGGACCGTCTTAGCCTGTAAACATACGTATCTATTATTAGAAATCTTTCCCATGTTGAGCAAGTTGACGTATTGGCCTTATCTTCTTCGTTTATACGGTGATTGACAAAGAGATACTGACAACTCATGTTTTCGCCTCTTGCCTGTCACTACCATTCTGAGGATGATGTTTCAAATTCGGCTTATGGGCATAACAATTCCGTTACTATTTGCGATATTCCGCCAATCACTACGCACTATTTAACCAGCCAATCAAACACACCTTGCTTTTAACGGAGATAAAAATGCTTTTCAGAGAGGCAGGGCCAAGAGAAGATATTAAATGTACAGTATGTGTCAACTAATGGGTTTCTAACCTTAAACCATGTATTCACATTGCATTACACCGGATACAAACAATAATATTGG
Organism: Triplophysa yarkandensis; assembly: GCA_033220385.1. Classification (NCBI taxonomy): domain Eukaryota; kingdom Metazoa; phylum Chordata; class Actinopteri; order Cypriniformes; family Nemacheilidae; genus Triplophysa; species Triplophysa yarkandensis. The sequence goes on from CM065666.1 coordinate 5,780,605, forward strand.
TTTTAGCACTGTCAAATTACCCCTTAAACCTAAGCATTGGGGGCATTCAAAGGGCCCAGACATAACAAGTATGCCTTGAAACATCTTTTATCATTTATTTCTGTGTCTTGGAAAATATCAGTTTAGCCTGCACACTTTTATGAGAGATCATGATCTTATGTTAAATATATATATGCATACTTTATTATATTTGTTTAATGATATTCTCTTTAAACCTCTGCAATCTCAATTTGTGTCTCAGGTTCGATGATGAGTTTAGTTTGATGCTGCGTCTGCGCAGCTCCCAGTCTGATGACCGCAGCGTGCTCACGTTCCTCTGTCCAGACGGACACATTTTACTGCAGATCCGTATCAGCGCTTATACCCTCACCTTCATCAGCACACAACAGCGCCACTACGAGTGAGTCTCCAGCCATTCTATGGTTCATCCTGTTTTCAGTTTAAGCAGATTTAACAGTTTTAACAGTTATGACGTCCCAACTCTATTCATCTTAAAATAAAAAAGACTAATTGTTTTGGTACTGAACAAAGATTATGTTTGATTTATGGCATTATATCATGTGGAAAAACCATCTGAACTCCAGTTGGTGATCCTGATTCATTTTTGGGCTTATTACTTGCCCATCCAAAGTCTTCACTGAGAAGAAGTAGATGTCCAAAGGGATGCTCTTATGTCTTTACCTCTTATTCGCTGTCGGTTGTTTTCAGATATCATTAATCTGTATTTAATCTTTATAACATCCTTTGCTTTCATTCTAATGTCATGAAGTTCTGTTGAATTAATTTTCTTCACAAACCTGCTGTGCGCTTCAGTTATTTTACTCTAACCTTCTGTGATGTTAGCCAAGTCATACACCTGATGTTTATACTGTAAATGAAGCATGGCATGTAACTGATGGCTTTTTAAAACTGACATTTGGACCTGCTGCCTAATTGCCCATCTGCAGAACGAAATAAGTGAGAGACATTTACCTGTACTCATTAATCACGAGGGTGACATGACTCTATCATCATGCTCAAGACTCTGTACTCAAGAGTTTAACACACTTATATACACAATCTTCTAAAATCATTCCATATTAAAACTTATAAGGATATCATTATCATATAATTGTTATTTATGGGAGCAGTACATTCCTTTAATGCTGAAGTGTAAAACATTAACCATAGTTTGGATTAAAACTTAAAAATATAACTGTACGTACTTCATATTACAAGAGTTGGAGTCCAACCGGACAATTTTTTCTGACAGGTCAATTTACAAATCATTATTATTTCATATAGTTGGAAATCGTGTAAGGGATGGAATTACCTTCGTTTTGTATGTTCTTCCAGGTTTCCTGTGGGAGTGCTATCTGATGGCGACTGGCACCGCGTGGCGCTCAGCGTCTCCACAGGTCGTTTGGCACTGTATGTGGATTGCTCCATGGTTGAGAGCGTGGACTGGGCTTACAAAGAAGGTCTGGGGATCTCAACAGATGGTCTGGTCATGTTGGGTGGAATCATAGAAGGATTTGAAACCCCATTTGAGGTCAGGATGCAAATTAATCTGTGATTTGTATGGCTCAAGCATACAAGCATCTCTCCACCACCTGTAGGATGGAAACAGTCGATAATCCCTCATCTCACCAGTACTAAACAAAAGATGTAAAGGGATTTCCAGACCAGTCCCTATTGACACCTAAACCCGAGTCAAGTTTGTGAAGATCAGTAAATCAGTGAAGAAGTTACTATGCCCAACATCTGTCTTTATACTCATCCTGGATACCAGATGGAACGTCCATCGAGTTACTGACAAGCGGATAAAGATTTTATGTGTTTTATGTATAATCTGTCAGCATTGTTTCCTACGTAAAATATATTTTGAACCTGAACATGGGTTTAATTTATTATATTGCCATAAATAGAAATCTAATGATAATATGATGCATTCGATGCATTTGATATTTAATTTTTTTTTTCATAAGGTGTATATAGAATCAGATTATCCTCAGAAGTGTGAACCCCTTCTGTATTAGGCAGGCGATGATATATTATTTTATGACCCCCCTGCAAGAGACCCACCTGAGTTTTTTTTTCTTGTATATTCATTGGTAGCAGGAGTTGGGTTTGGACAGCTGCAGAGGGTGGCAGGGTTGACAGGGTTTTCTTCCGTGGTTAAACGAAGAAAAATAATACAGCGTGAAATCAAGGCTGACGTCTCGGGGGGTGACATCATAAAAGTCCCAGATCCCCTTTAACATACTCACACTCAACTGACACATTGTGATGGTGTAGAGTTCACATTGAGAACATGTTCTACAAGTTCCTGATCCTTGATTATATGGACACACTCTTTTGTTTGATATAATAACTGTTTTGGTTGAGTGTTGAGTTTTTATGATGTACTTTGTGTGTGTTTTTTTATTTTATTTTATTGACCTACATTCATATAAAGTTGCTTGCTTCATGAACCCATATGGATTTATTCTATTCATCTGTTCAGGTGTAATATGGTTCAATTTGTCTCCGCAGGGTGATCTGACAGAGGTGACATTTCTGATGGGAGATCCAGATGCGGCGCGAGATCAATGCGGTGGAACAGGACAGAAACCGCCTCGCTCTCCACGCATATACACTCAGGAGGTGAGCATTGACCATTAAACATATGTTACAGGACTCTAATACTTTCACCCATGTTGAGAAACTAAATTCTCAATTACATTTCTCAGATTCAAATTAAATTCTAATTAGTCTTAAGTCTTTATAAACCCTTAAGCTTATTTTAAGCCTTGCTTTGTCATGAACATAGAAACAGAAACTGAAATTGCTTTAGGAAAAGAAAGGATGAAGGGAAGTAAGAAATGTTGTATTCGATGCATGCCACCACAATGATGAGGTCTGCATGAGAAGAGAAAGTTCTCAAAGTCTTTTTTAGAAAAAATAAATGAATAAAACACCAAAGACTAAGCTTGAAATTAAATTGCAGTGTGTGTTTGTGTCATTTCTTGTTTTCCTCTTTACATATTATTTTAACTGTATTCAATAATTGGTTTGTCTCTCTTCAGGAACTTCTGCTATCCTCAAATGACCTGGAGGACTTATTAGAGACGGCAGAGGATGTAGACTCTGTTCGTGCAACACTGACTGTGAGTAGAAGTGCTGCGTCACATAAAGTCTGTATTTATTTCTCACCCATGAGGTTAAGTTATATTTGATTAAAATTAATGGGGCATTTAAATGTAAGCCATGTTGAACAAATAAATAATCTGATAAAGTTGTAATTATTTTTTCAACATAAAAGCATAGATGATGGATTAGGTCAGTCCTTACTATCTGGCTCATGACACATTAAAGGTATAATTCACCCAGAATATAAAATTCTGTCATCATTTACTTACCTTTGAGGTGTTCCTAATCTGTATATATTTATCTGTATTTACGGACACAGAGAAAGATTTTTGGAAGAATGCGTTTAACCAAAAGGTCTTTGACCCCATTGACTACCATAAAAATGTTTTTCTGTTGAACATAAAATAGGATATTTTAAAGAATGAAGGACAACCAAAAGTTCTGGGGCACTTTTGACTACCATTGTATTTTTTTACTATAGTTAATGGGGTCTAAGAACTTTTTGGTTTCCAGCATTCATCAAAATATCTTTCTCTCTGCTCATCCAAACAAAGAAATACAGATTTTGAAAAGCTAGAGAGTGAGTCATTTATTTTTCCGAATATCACTTTAAAGGGCTTTGTCTTTGTCAATGAAACACAATCTAGTTTTGATTATAAACAGAATTGAATGTAACTGTTTTTGTGGCCCAAAACTTAACATGGGAATAATTTATATTATGTTAATTATATAATGTAAATGATTTTAAATGTATTCTGTCCGTGCTTTCTGTCTTTGTATTGAGCAAAGCCAAAAAAACATAGGGATAGGAAACAATTATTAGAAAGAAAAAATATACAACCGTAAATCTGCACATGCATACCATGTTCCAGTTGTCTTCTGTTAAGACCGGAGCTGGTGTGTGGTGTATCTGAGTTTGTCCAGCCCCGCTGGAGTCCGTGCACGGTCCTGATGAGGCGCCGGGTGTGTTTGCCAGCTGTGAACTATTTGGCTGGTGGATTCAGGGTCAGCGCTGGCTATGACCCATGTTTGAAAACTGCAGCTATGAATATTGATGTGCTCCATTTTCCATCAGACTCAAAACCAGAAGTGGTTAAAACATCTAGCGCTTTGCCATAGTCAATCACGTGTACTCCATTACGTTTGTCAAACAGTTATCAGATATCAAAGTCTTAACCAGTCTTTCTTTTTTTTAGAAATGACCTGCTTTATTTCTCCTGTCTCGCTTAAGGTGTAATCTCTTGACTGTGAACCTTTTGTTGTGGTTATTCCCTTTGATGTCTCGGTCGTTTTTGGGAAGTGTTGTCCTGCTGGAACAGTTTAATAAAAACCGCTGGCTCCCTTCAAGCCTTTTAAAATAACCAGAGGTCAGAGGTCATGACACGATGCAGGCCTGAAACAAATCCACCTGTATGACAGCTCAAGAAAACCACTAAACTAGGGATCGAGAGTTTATGCTAGTTTGACGGTACATGTTGAATGACCGACTTGGTGTGTGTGTGTGTGTGTGTGTGTGTGTGTGTGTGTGTGTGTGTGTGTGTGTGTGTGTGTGTGTGTGTGTGTGTGTGTGTGTGTGTGTGTGTGTGTGTGTGTTTTTCTCTTTGTCTGTCTGTCTGTCTGTCTGTCTGTCTGTTTGTTTTCATTTGAGGGATTGCTCTTTTCAGCTTGTGTCTCAGTTGAAAGACAGTGCACTGTATGTTTAAGAATCAGTGCAGGTCTCATGGGTTTTGTTTGGCAGAGGTGGGTACTAGTCTGTTATTGATTCTGCACCAAACGTGTTTGGGTTGGACTGAATCCTTCTCTTGGGAAGTATCGGAATCACTCAGACAGGCTGCGAGGAATTCCACAACTCCAGACGTGCCTTTGAACTTGGTCGATGTAAGAGTATAAAGTTGCACAGATGAATTTCGTGTATGAGTTGAAAGGTAATTTATTTTTCACTGACAAATGTGTTGACATGCACTGCCAGCTGTGTCCCCAGGGGGAGGAATTATCTACAGATTTTCTTAGGTTCACATGTATTGTGCGTTTTTAGGCAAGCATTCTTTTTTACAATAATGATATTATTATTATCATTACATTAATGAGTTTATTATTGTGTGTGCTACAAATATCCAGGAAGGCAAAGAACAAGATAGTTCACTTAAAAATGTAGATGTTGTTGTCGTTGACGCCCACTGTGGTCATGTCAAACTTGCATTATTGTATTTTTTCTGTAGATCACAAAATAAGATATTTTAAAAAATGTTGGTGGTTGAACAGCAGTGACACCCATTCACTTGATCTGGTAAACCAATGCAATTTTATGGGTGCCGGTTACCATCATTGTTCAATATATCTTTGTTTGTGTTCCGCAGAGGAAAGAAATTCATATGGGTGCGATGTAACAAGACAGAATTACTTTATATTTCAAATTCATCTTGACTTTTAAGTGATTTCAACATTTTTAACAGTACATTACTTCGCACAAAAACTAGCTGCCGTTGATTCTTTGATGTTGATATGAGCTGGGATCTTTTTTTTTGGTGCTGCTAACGGCTCAAAAATCATCTTAATAGGACAATGCTTCATACCGGGATGCTGTTGATATAGATTTGTATTATTTTTGTCTCTAAATGCCTTAAGACTCATCAAGACTCCACAAAGACTGAGCATGTAGAATGAGCTCATCGATCAGTTGCCATGCAACATCAAGGGCTTTTAAGAGCTTAGGAACACAACTGTCATCACCATATTAATCTTAACTTTACTGTAAGTTGCGTAACTTTTCATTCTTTTATGTAGCTAGATAAGACAAGTTCCAAATCTCATATATTTGTAGCCCGTTAAAGTGTTCATCGTATACTTACCCTCTTGACATTTCAATCCAGTTTGGCTTTCTGTCTTCAGCAGAACACAAAAGAAGATATTTTGAAAAAAATTGTTAAAATAAAACAGTTGGTCCCTTTTGACATTGGTCTTGTGTCCATATAATAGTTCAATGGGGACAGATGTTTGTTGGTGACCAGCATTCTTCAAAATGCTGTTTGCAGAATAAAGCCATACATGTTTATAAGAACAGGGTGAGTAAATGATGACAGATTGTCATTTAAGGGGAAAATCATTTTATCATGTCCTTCTGTATAATGGTATTGGTATAAAAATATACATTATCATACATATTGCACTCAAAATCATTTCTTAAGCTTTAAGCTCAGTAATTATTTCATCCATTTGCTCTCCATGTATGTTTTCTTTTACATGACAATGAAAAAGTGTATGTTTCTGTTTCTGCTGGACACCCGAGGGGTAATTATCAGTCATGATCATGGGGCTTTTGGCCCTGTTAAACCTCAGCTGTACAAACTGTTACATAGGTTAAAGCACTTATCTCCTGTTTGTATGATTATATATCATCGTGCAGGCATCTGTATCACTCGGTCTCTATGTCCTTGGGCAATCATAGACTGTTGCCATTGCCCTCAACTCCTCTGACTCTAATGATCAGTTCTGAGTCAGTAATTTAGTACCGTTCTTCCCCGAACCTCCCAATAAATCAAATGCAGTAAATGCAAAGTGATTTTGTCACGTAGAATTTTGACTGTGTTACGGTCTTTCTTTTTGTCCTTGATGCATTGACTTGTCAGGGTTGCGTTTCAAGTTCATGGTTAAGTTTAAGTTTATTTGTATAGATCTGTTACAGTTTTGCATTGTACAAAGTGTCAGTTAACAGAAGAATAGGATGATACTAGGATAATGAATGTTTTTGTTCTATTGAACACAAATAAATATATTTTAAAGAATGTTAGCACCTGAGAAATCTGGTGCACATTTGACTGCCAAAGTAGCAAAACTTATTGTGTTTTGTTCTCTTGATCAAAAGAAGATTTTGAAGAATTTACACTGAAATATATTACAGTGAATATAATACACTCAATATACCATTAAAAATATAAAAAAAATGTAAAGCTTCAAAATTAATTAAATATGTTGTTATATATGTTGTGTAAATTATACAAAATTAAATTGATATAAGTAATTAAAATAGTTTTATTAGAATTTACCAAAAATATTAGATCTATGTTGAATTTATGTTTAATTAATACTTGTTTATTATATAATAACTATTTATAATTGTTTTTAAAATATTTTTTATATTTTATTGCCCCACTGAAAAAATCTATTTAATTGTTTAAAATGCTTTATTAAAATTAATATATTTAATAGTTATTTTTGTGATGTTTTCTAAGCCATTTTACCTTATTTTATCACCATTGTAGTTATTTCTACAATGGTAGTACACAGTGCCCTAAATTTGTCCAAATATCTTTTTAAAGTTAAAAAGAGCAAATCCTTTATACAGATTTGATAAAACTTGAATGTGAATAATTCATGGCAGAATCTTCCTTTTTTAACTGAGAATTCCTATAGAGAAGTATACATTACAATACCAAACTTCAGATGGTTCTACAATACAAAAGACGATCTAATGCTTTTTTTCTCTAAGCATTTATCTCCTTCGCTTTGATAACCATCTGTTTTGGGGGATGTCCCCCTTACGTCGCATAGCTGTAGACATGAAGTCATTGTTGTGGGTTGGATGGCTCCAATTGACTCCCATGCTCACCAATACTACATTTTCTTATATTTTGTCTATGAGTAATTATGAACAATAAATGTGCAAAGTTTCTGTATTGTTTCTGTAAGTGTGAATGCTTATCTGACTTGGCAAGCATGTAATCACTTGTATTTGGACACTACAGGCATGCTATCCTGTTGTGAACCCACACACACAATTTCAGTTTTCCCAGAGGCCACATACTCAAACAGGTGTCTCATTGTGTGTGTGTGTGTGTGTGTGTGTGTGTGTGTGTGTGTGTGTGTGTGTGTGTGTGTGTGTGTGTGTGTGTGTGTGTGTGTGTGTGTGTGTGTGTGTGTGTGTGTGTGTGTGTGTGTGTGGGTGGGTGGGTGGATGGATGGAAAGTTTGTAGGTGTGTGTTATATACCTATTACACTGGTTTATCTCTAAGATCAGCCGCATTTATTTTTGGTGATGTTAGAATGGGTGAATGTCTGTGAGCGTCTGTGTGTACCATCATGAGGATCTGGATGTGTTTACTTTGCTGGATTGTGTTGGAAATAATGCGATTTGGAGTGCAGGGCCGTAGGATTGACAATCCAAAGGTATGGCTTCATTCGGCAAAATGTATGGTGGGCAGGGTTGACCTAACAAATCACAACTGATGTTGGAGGTCCACAACTCTCTAAAACTCTCTAAAAACAACACAGGAGTTGAAGCTGCCATGGCAACTTGACGATTTGTAAGTGCTAGTCTCTCTGTAAATTGCAAACTTGACAATTTATAAGTGCTAGTCTCTCTGTAAAACTTGTCGCGGGTTGGCCTTATATTTGTGAGGTTACTGTGGTTTGGATTATATGGGGAAATCTAGTTTCACTGGAGTGGCTTAATTCAGATTTCCACTGTGTTTTGGGTTCATACCGGGTTCATGTCTGGTGTCGGGCTGTTCGACTACTTTTAATAGGTCTTCAGTATATTTTATACACTTAATTTGTGAATAAAATAGAGAAATTGTCCTATCCGATTACCTAGTGTATATTTATGTACATTAATATATCTTGCAATAATATGTAGGTCTGTTTTATATTTTAAATAGCATTTACGATTATAGAATGAGTCTCTAAATGCTGTATTTGTATTTTATACTTTCTGTAAGTGTAGTTTGTGTAAGAGTCCTGAGAAAGGAGATGTATAAAAGAAGTTATAATTTAGAGATGTATGCAGCCATTGTTTAGGGAAAATAGCTGTTCTTTATTACAGTTTTTTATTATATTTCATAAAGCTAAATGAATTTCCCAGCTTGACATTTTAACACAGACAACAAAAAAACATCAGCTGTGGCAACAGTTTTATGACAAGACCAAAATAAAATAATGGATGAGACAGATGTATTAATTTTGCTTTTTTAACAGCTTCGGTTCCTTTGTGTTTACTCGTTTAATTTTCTTTTTCCCTTAAGAAACATCTTTTCTCCATATTAAACTTTGGAAAGTTTGTTTCCATTTCCCAATTCAGATATTCTTCAGAAGTCCAGGACATCAGATCGGGCATTATGTTATATCAGTCCAAATGCAAGATATGGCTGGTTTGACATTGCTCATATAAATACCTGTGTGTCTTTGATAGATTTCCAAACGGTCCTCTTTCATATGACCTCCATTGGTTTGGGCTTGTTTTTGTCTTTTTCTAGACAGTGCACATGCATTTTAAGACACAAAGGGAACACTGGATGTAACGTTGCATAATCATAGGCTATTATTATTATTATTATTATTATTATTATGCATAATTTTTCATCTCTACACCTTGTTTTGCATTTGCATTTACATTATCACCAGTAAAGGGTTTCTTGCACGTATACAGGGGTGTAAATAATCTGCGTCTGCTAAGCCCGAGGGTGCATCTGATTTTTGGGGAACTCCCTCCCAATTATCTATTATCTTGTCCTTTACCATGCGTCACACAAAAATGAAAATTCAGTCCTGAATAACTCACACTGGTCTTCCAAACCTGTATGCATTGATTTGTTTGGTTGAACACAAATAAAGATATTTGGAAAAATGCTTGTATCCAAATCACTGACTACCATAGTAGGATAAATGACAGTGGTAGCCAAATGTGTCCAAAACCTATTTGCTTTTTAACACTTGGTTTTTGCAGTGATCAAGTGCAACCCCATATTAAAAGAAAAATTGATCTGAGACATTGGATGAATTGTTTGGTTTTGCAACAAATTGTTTATGCTTTAGCATGTGTGGTGGTCCTGGTCAGAGGAAGCCCTCTTGTGGATGGATTATGTTAAAGGCGGAGGTTGCCTGGAAGCTGTTCTTTCCTGGTCATTGTGATCAGACTCTCTTTGGCAGGCTTTTAGAGGGTTATCAGGCTTACAGAGGGGAGATAAGCTGCTTGACAGACCTCAACAGCCAGGTGGAGATCAAGTGTCACTATATCAGACCAAAGCCACAAAAAGAGCCATTGTGAGCTGTAGTCTGCACTTATCCATGTTACCCGTCTTTCAAGGCCCCTTCCATCTGATCTTAAGGACCTTGAATAACTATGGTTAGGGTTTGTAAAATTAATATCCTTTTAATTTAATTTTCATTTGGTTAACTTTCTTGTTGTTGCAGAACATCTATAACTTCTTTTTGGTGTTTGAGATACAATTGTTGAAGGTGTTAGTCCTGGAAATTTAGCCTAAGATTGGAAAATATTGATGGATTTTATGTTTGTGTGGGATTTTTGGGGGAAATAATCAAGAGATATAGTTTTGCCACCTATTAATGTCACAGACGTCTTTTACTGAAATCTAAAAGGTCAAAGGTGTGTCTACGATTGTAATTTACTTGACAAACTTATTTGTTTTTAGTACATAATTATTTTTTTTGAGACTTTTCATAAATAAGCACTTAACATATACAGCAACTAGACAGATATACAGCAGTGTTTAAGTAGACATATGTTTCACATCAACATGTCACATTGATATAAAGCAACAATTCAAAACAATTGACACAGTAATGTGGCTGTTTTATGACAGAAAATGGCTGCTTTTAATTTCCCATCTTCTTATAAAGAACCAAAATCATATGACACCCTAGTCTATCCAAAAATCTGTAAATCTATAAAAAAAAACTGCTGTATTGAAATAGTTTAGGTTTTTCTTTCTTTTTGTTTTTTATATTAAATTTAGACTTACGAATAAGAACAAAGAATATAAATTAGGAATGAATATATAAGCAATAAATTATATTTAAGTGGCTTAGTAAGTATCACAAAAATATACAGTTATATTAACTTAATAAAACCTTCTAAAACATTAAATGGATGGTAAGTTCTAATAGAAATATTATGTTTAATCAGATTTGGCTTATTTATCTTAACTTTAAACGATAAATTTTATTATTTGTAAAGCTTCTAAATGTACTTTTTTTTGGAGTGTACATTTTTTTTCACAAAAAAAGTTGAATGCATTACTGAACTTGAATAATACTTTTTGCCACTTGTTCAGCACATTGAAAAATATAAACAATTGGTTCAAGAAAACAACTGTATTGTATTTTCCAATACAATCCCATACATTTTTGTTTTGCAATGGCCTTTTTCAATGGCAATTACATATCATACCAATGCAAGCAGCTAGATCTGAGTACTCACAAGTCTACCAGATGAGAACACAAATTACAAGCAGATTTAAATAATAGCTCATATTCAACACCTTGCACGCACAATCTATAACAAAAGACGTTGATCAGAGATCTCAGCTTTTTACAAATACCATTGTGTAAACTATCAAAGCCAGTCGATGATGAATCAAGTAATATGCTTATGTGTTGACAGGGTCTGCGGAGACGTGGGATTATACGTGGTGATGGCACTATGCCCACTGGGTCCAAACGTCCCAGTGTTGTGGGGCGTGGTGATGTTTTTGAAGTGGATGAGGATACGGACCTTGTGGACCAAAGCATTTTATCTAAAAATGGTGGGAAACCTTCCAAGACCCTCCCTACTGCAGGCAGCCGGGATGGAAAACCAGAATCCACGTCTAAGCACTTAGACGAAAATATTACCACTGACAAGAAAAAAACAGGAAAGGTTTTACCAAAGAAACCAGGGGATAACACAATTATCAATTTGGATGTTAGGGAACCTTTCATTTCACCGGAGAAGCCAGCTGGAGGTACTGAAGAAACCCCCACTAGTCCTACACTTAAAGAGGCCGATTTAGACCAGGGAACCAGTATGTCACCCAGAACTCCTGAAGTTTCTTTAGGATCCGACAGGGGCACAGAGGACGGTCCATCTACTGTTGTACTTGCAGGCAGGCACAAGGACCTTGTCCTAGGCTCTGACGGAAAGATGTATCGCATCCAGAGAGGCCATCCGGGCCCAACTGGGCTCCCTGGTGAGCCTGTGAGTATACATTTAATATAAATTCTGCAGATTGTCAACAATTGTCCTTTTTGTCTCATTCATGAAACAGGAAATTAAAAATGGATGCATGCTGTTATCAATTGCATTTGCGCATATGACATGCATTGTATATGTCAAACATTAGACGATAGCTTTATCATGTGCAGCGTTTAAATTAAAAGAAAAAATCTGGAAAGTTCTGTATAAAAATGAGCGAAAAACACAGTATGTTTTCCTTACACTGACAGTATTAACACACAAGCAGTTACAGGATTAAGATCTTTGAAGTTTCATGGGCATATGTGTGTATTAAGGCTGTTTAAAAGTAACACAACATACCACATACAGTATGTCAACACTTTCGCAGCAGGCTTCATTATAATTACTATGGCTCTGCGTACTATAATTTACAGCAAGCAGAATTAGAATCGTCTGTATCAAAATGCCACGTTTACCTGGTTTTACAAGTGACCAAACTCAACGGAAGCAAACCCAGATGTGCTGTCATCTGGAGGCATATGGCTTAAATCCAGCAGTACCGGTATCATAAAAAACCTCCATTAGTCCTAAAAACCTATTTGGGAGATGCATTGCCTGAGAGCATATAAAAATATAAACCTTTCGACTTTACAAACTAACACCTGGAATCCGGGAATAGGTGAAGATCAATGATCAAATGTATTAGGCCTTGACTTCACAGTAAACCCCAATGAAACATACGTCATTAATAAACATAAAAATAATTGTAGTACTGTGTAAACGGTCAAATTTCTGAAATATAAAATGTACAAATATTTTTTGTATGAAATACTTTTGTTATTTACACAAATGTATGTGTTATAGACCCAGCATTTTTTTGTGAATCCTATATGAAATATTTGAGTTAATCAGATATACTTATTTTTACTAATATACACAAAATTTAAACTCTATATTTCAGTAATATCAAAAAAGATTCAAAAAGCATGTAGTTGTGTATTTGTATCAGTCACATCAGTTACACACACCAGGTGTTGTCCAGCAGGAAGTGTGTTTACTGGGGATGTTTTGTTAAGGTTATACGGGATACGTTTAACTTTTACGATGTGCTCGTTTTACCCTGCTCAAAGAGTTAATAGGTCTTTTATGAGCTCAACTGTCATGCGAACTACAACTAGATAAACAGCATCATCCACGGTGTCCACAATACCTCCCGTTGTCACTTCTTATTATATCCTTCTACTTGTGAACTTTCCAAACTGCACCTAAAGGACATCTGTGTAATGTTCTTCATCCCCTGTGGTTCTTAACATGTGTTTCTCTTGCTGCTAGGGATGTCCTGGGAGTCCTGGCTATCCAGGAGCTAAAGGTGACAAGGTATGATGATGATTTACTAAAAAGAAACCGACTAGAACTGTCAATGGGTTGTCTCTGTGTTGAGGTCAAAGTGCTTGTATCACTAAAGTTCATGCACAGTTCACATGCCTGTGGGCATGACAGTTGACTCACTCATGAACTTCAGTGACCTCTGACACCTCTGACGGCTGCTCGCGTGTATTAGTCCCAATGGCAGGAAAAATGCTTTCTACGGCGTGTTTTGAATTTAAATGTTTATGTCAAATGTGTTCATTTGAAATAATATTATTTGTTTGAAACAACACCCAACGTAAAACTAATGTTCATATTATTAACAACATTGTAATATTTAATTATGAAATTGTGACCTGTATATTAACCTTATGCTAAATTTTCACAGCATTACACTAGAGTTTCTTTAAAATATTTGTGATGTCTATTGTGGACCGTATTGTTTTGCATTTTTAATATGTGCTTTTTTCTGCTTATGTAATGCAGCTGTGGATTTGGAATTTGGTTTTCTCTTTCCAATAATTAAGCATTCATCAGGATGTTATTTGTTTAAGATTGTAAACGTATGGCTGCGTGTAAAGTGCAGTTGATGCAGTCCATTCTGATGTTTGTAGGGAACCAATGGGTTACAGGGACGTCCAGGACACCCAGGGGTCCCAGGCCCCCCCGGGCCACCAGGACTGCCCACCCTCTACCTGTGGAGGAACACACCTGATGAATGGGTTGCGTTTCAGGTTAATTTCTCGTTTGAAGTCTTTGTTCCTGTGGGGGTTTTCCACAAGTTTTTCCAGTTGTCCATGTTTTCCTGATCTAGAAATCTCCGTCCTTGTCTGTGTTTTCTATGTCTATGGAATTAAACTCCATCCCTCATCTCTTTAAAGTCACTGTCAGCGCACAGCTGTAGTCGAGACTGAATAAAGATGCCCTCGGACAAAAAGAGAAGGAAGGAATTCTCTTCTGCTGCTGTAATGGATTTTTGTTTCATACAGTCTTTGAACTGGCCAGTGCTGAACATCCACGCTTAAACGTCTGTTGAACAAATGGGAAAACATTTTCTTTACTTTTTAAACAAAACATTGAAAACCTTATAGAAAAGTACTTGGTCAAAATTACATGTCACTAGTGATAGGTCTCCTGTAAAAGTTAATTCCGTCATCGTTATCCTTTTTGACTTTCTGTCTTCTATAGAAAACAATGAAGATATTTTGAAGAATGTTACTCGCCCAGAGCCCTAATCCCCATTGGCTTTTATTATATGAGCACAAAAATAATGCATATAAATGCAGGCCAAAGGTTTTTCGTAAATCACTCTGAAAATATTATTATGACTTCTGTGCAAATAGAAGGTCATTCAAGTTTTATATGTGAAGACAGTGACTAAATGACTATATTTTGGATGCGCTGTGTATGGTTTTCAGTTGTCAGTTGTGGCCTTGTGGTAAGAGAGTTGGACTTGAGCAAGACACCTGTACAATTCACACTACATGTAAGTAGCTGTGGATAAAAGCGTCTGCCAAAGGAATAAATGTGAAAGCAAATGTAAAAGTGCACTTGTGGTTCCCGTCCCTAGCGTCTTTTGCCATCCCCACTTCCCTGTCCCTGGCCAAGTGGTTTCCACAAAGCCAAAAGCTGTGGTACAAAAGTTAAGAGCTGATTCCCTTGTTACCTCTGTATCCCATGAGCTCAGGAGGTATTCCCGTGACTAATAAGGAAAGTGGAGGAGGGGTATCGTTTTGCTTGAGCTGAGAACAAGGTCACCTTAGCCCAATCAATCAGCATCACCTCACATGTCACTTCAACATCTTCTCCTTACGCATAGGGGATGCCAAACCTCCGTTGAGCATTCTCTAATTGAAAACAGCCTGTAACCTTCTAGCTCATTTTTAGGTACCTGCATGCAAGATGTTGCCTTTGTGAGTCTTATAAGTCAGATTAGGATGGATCATTAAGGTTTTAGTATAACCAGAATAGACCTTTAATGGCTTCTGCTTTCACTAAAGTCACTTGTTAAAAATAACAGGGGATAAAAGCAATGAAAGATCAACACACACACTCACACACGCACACTAACTCACGCACGCACACACACGCACGCACACACACGCACGCACGCACGCGCACACACGCACGCGCACACACACACACACACACACACACACACACACACACACACACACACACACACACACACACACACACACACACACACACACACACAGCTGTGATGTTTTAATAACATGTATCTTTGGCCTTCTCCAGCAAACCTCCTTCTTCCAGCTTCTTCGAGCAGGCTGGCCTGTAAGTGTACTGTAGATTTTGAGGCATTTCCCACAAAGTTTTGTTACGAATGGAATATTCCTGATTCTGCTGTGTTTTTCTGAGCTTGTAGAGAGCACAAGGTCCACCTGGACCTGAGGGGGAGATGGGAAAACTTGGGCCACAGGTGAGCCAGATCCTGTCTGTAATACACACACCCATACGTATATCCTTAGCCTAGGTAAAACCCCTTCTAAATTTGGATCTCTCTCTCTTTCTATCCATTTTCTTTGTGCCTAGGGGCCACCTGGAGAGCCAGGTGAACGAGGGCCACCAGGACGCATGGGAGACATGGTATCTATTTTTTCTTTACTTCTATTTTTTACTTTTCAACACTCCTATTTTGTATTCTTGTTGTGATGTGATGTAAACAAACAACAAAATGGAAAAGGAGGAAGGGGATAACGCAAGTGCAAATGATACAAATGTTATACTATTAAATTTGAATAATTTCTTCTTAAAGGAGAAGTATTACGCTTTTTATAATGCATTATAAGTGCTTTTAACTGTTGAACATGTTGGGTTGTCATGTTCGATGTGATCCATTTGTTAAAAACCAAATTAGACGCATTTATATGCTCAATACAGTCATTTTATACGAATACGTTATTTGTTGTTGGCCTTTGTTATATATTTATTTATTCAGAGTATTAGTAGAAGTTTAATCATTTTATTTCAGCTTTAACATTTCATAGTTTGTCATTTATGTAATTTCCACATAATATTATAAATAAGTCTCTTATTCATTTTTTACAGAATTCCTTAAAGGAGATGTATAACACACACAGTTTCTGACACTCTTATGTTCATCTTGTGTACCCGTAATATAGAATCATGTTGTTGATCTCTGAAAAGATTTTGGTTATGTCACATTTACAGAATACAGATACAACTTTACAACAGTTTCCAGAAAAGGCTGAGCCCCTGGAATGTTCACGCTGATGCTCTTTCTCATCCCCGCTCTCTGATTGGTGCATGGGTGGGATTTTACAGGAGAATGGCCAATAAATTACTTGTGATCTATTGATGGTGAAAGGTTGAATATTTGCAAAAAAAAATTCAGAAGCCTTTGGCTGCAGGGAGAGTGAAGTGTTTTAAGCACAGAAATACCACATCATGTGTCTATCTAGGTTTTTATCAAAAAGACCACGTTGAACCCAACAACTCAATATATTTAACCGTCTTAGGCACTAATAATGCATACGGCAATGTGATGCTTCTTCTTTAATAGTTTTTTTGTTTTGAAAACATTTTTCATCTTTTAGTTTTTTTCGTGTTTTCGTGGTTCATCATCCTCTTGTCACTTAAAACCTATGTGAGTTTATTTCTCCTGTAAAACACAAAAGAAGATATTTTGAAGAATGTTGGTAACCAAAAAACATTGTTCTCCATTCACTTTAATTGACACCACACAAAACCAGTGCAAGTCAATGAGGAACAATGGTTTTCTTGTACCCACATTTTTCAAAATAACTTCTTTTGTGTTTTGCTGAAAAAGTCATGCAAAATGACTTGAGGGTGAGTAAATAAGGACACCATTTAATTTTGGAGTAAACTTACCCTATTAGGAAATAAAAACAAGGAAAACATTTACAAGTTTTCCTATATCAGTTGACCCCTCGTAGAAAGCCAATTTACCATTGAAAAATAAATCAACAGCTGCATTTGCTAATATACTGTATTTGTCAGAGCTGTATATAATCTTTCCTTCAAAAATAGGCAATTAATCACAGGCTGCCTTTTATTTAACTGTGTGGTTGAACAAAAGTTATAAGAAACACAGCTCCTCCCGTCATTGCTCAGGCTTAACCACAAATATAAACAAAGTCATATGAATCCCCATTGCGGTTTGTACAAGTTTATATGATGGTGACACACTGTGTCTGGCCTTCTCAATAGCATCAGATGACACTTAGATTAACCTTAAAATAAACACGGATCTGTTTTTGTACTATGGGCATATTAGATGGCCTATACCAGGATTTCAATGAAATCTGTGCTGTTTATTATTGCCACTGGTACTTTAGGTATTTGTATTCAATGTGACCCATGACAAATGACACAGTAGGCCAATATGGATATGTGTTTGTGTGTGTGGTCCCTTCAGCTGGAAGCACATGCCTCATTTTTCAGTCTCTGGCTGCATTTCTATTGTATCCATCACAGTGAAAGATCACACACGCACAAGATCTGATGAATGTCTCCGGGGATTCCTTGTTTCTCAGGGCTAGCCAAAATGATATCTCAAAACTGTCAAAGCCTGTTGTGGTTTTGGGTAAAACCTACATGCATCAGGCATAAGAACATTTTGTTTCATATCCAAGACGTTCCAGGGTTTCTTTAAAGTCATGGCATGATCATCATTGCAATGCATATTTTGTTCTTTCTTTTATTATTTCCATTTTAAATCCTCACTCTTCTACAGGGTGATCCCGGCCCAAAAGGGGTTGTAGGTAGAGCAGGTGTCTATGGAAAAGATGGAGATAACGGATTGGATGGACCTCAGGGGCCTCCAGGGATTCCAGGACCAAAGGTCAATCAATGTTTAACATAGTTTGTGATGTCATTATAGACTCATGACTAAACTATATAATGCCATGAGAAACTCACTCTGTGTTGAACAACTGCAATTTGGTAGTTCTTTGCAGAATCTTTGTGTTTTTTTCTGATGCTTTGGAATGGTTAGCAGTTTTTATCTTTTGGAACTCAGGGCCCTTTGGGATATAAAGGAGATTCGGGCTCACCTGGGGAAAAAGGGGAGGAGGTAAGATGGATAGAGATGTGTAAGATAAGTGCCTAAAATGTAGTTTTAAACCCCAGTTTTAAAAATTTTATAAAGTGGTCAATTCATCTATCTCAAAAATGTTCTTAATACAGGGCCATATGGGACCAGAGGGCCCATGTGGGGATATGGGAAAAGCTGGTGAGAAAGTAAGCTATGTTTAAACCAAAGGTCATTAAAAAACCCATTGTTTATAATCTGTTCATAATCTATGATTTTTGTATATGTTGCCATCCAGTGGTTGAAGAAAGTATAGTTTCCTATATTTTTGAGCAAGTTGGTTTGGTAATTGTGAATGTTTATGGTGTTATAAAGCCTGTGGTCTATATTTACAGGGTTTAAAAGGAGCACCAGGCCCTCCTGGTCCTGTCGGCCCACCTGTAAGTTCTGCAATGCTTATTAAACTATTAATGCTGTGTTGGAAAAAAGAATAAAAACTCTTTAGTGAAAATGTCTTTGTTTTCACTTTTACACTGAATTACTATTGTTTTATCATTTTCATTCTTTGCCTATTTGTTTAGGGTCCACATGGCATCAGAGGGCTGGAGGGAGCTGAGGGTCCTCCAGGGTCAGATGTAAGTGATGTCGCAATATCTATATGGTTCATTAATTACACAAAACATAGTTATAGAAAACATATATAATATATTGAATAGAAAATAAAAAAGAGAGATAACTTGCATTTATATACAGTATAAAGTACATGTATATTGTCTGTATTTTTGCAGGGGGAAGATGGCTTTAATGGAGCACCTGGTCCTCCAGGTACACCAGTAAGTAACACACAATGTTAAAAATAAGAATTGTGTCGTTTTTTGCATATCATTTTTAGGACCTGATCAGGAAATCCAGTATTTGCAAAGTTGATATGTATATGTGTTTTTAGGGACCTCCTGGTTGGACAGGTGTGGTTGGGGCGCAGGGGCCTAACGGGTCTCGTGTGAGTTTTAAACATCTCTTGTTTAATTGTTTTTTGGAACGGCAGTCTGTCAAACTTTAAAATTCACACAGCCCATTTTAGAAGTACAATATGAGTTTTGTTTTTTAGGGGGAACCAGGACCTGCTGGAGCTATTGGTCCTCTGGGTCCACAGGTGTGTTATTTGTTTTGTGGGGCAGCGTAATGTTACTTATAAATGCCATTTTTATATTTTTTTTACATTTTATGTCATGATTAGGGTCCTCAGGGTCTAGAGGGACAGATTGGACCTCCAGGACCCAGGGGCCCACAGGTAAGTGTTGTTATCTGCTAAAGGAATACATGTAAATGTAAATGTATTCTTGCCGTTATATACTCACAAACTAGTTCGTGAGAGATTGGTGAATAGAATTATATTTTTGTATTTGTATGTTTCTTTATCAGGGGCTATCAGGCAGGGAGGGTTTACCTGGCCCAAAAGGGGAACCTGTAAGCCACTAAAGCTCTTAAACCGTTTGGTGATGTATGCAATTTGTTTAGCATTAAAATCATAAATTTGCATTAAAAAAATTCTGTCTGAAATTATTATGCAGAATCTATAAATAAGCAACTTCTATATTGATAACCTGAAAAGCATCAATGATATAGTTTGATCAACTATATTTGTTCGTGTGTCCTCCTGACTGTAATTCATGTACTCATTTGGCTCTCACAGGGACCTGAAGGCCCTGTAGGTCTCCGTGGGGATCCAGGATTCGAAGGACTAAAGGTAAAACTCAATTCTGTTTAAATTTAGTTCTGTGTTTTACACTTTTAAAATAAGCTGTCCATCATGATAAATCACATCCAGAATAAAGGACAGTGCGTCTCAGTGTACTGTTCGTATTTGCTTTATATTTACAAACACATACGTACATGAATATTTCGAAACATTTTGATTAATTAATTTATATTTGGGTAAATGTAATTTAAATGTAAGTGTTTTTTTATTTTCCATTTGATATTTTTCTTAAATATATACAAGTATGCATATACACAATTTATATCATGATTATTTATTACTAAACAGAAAACAAAAACAATTGAAGACCTCTTATTATCTTAGGGCCTATTATTTATTTGTAAAGGTGTAAATAAGTATACTTTGCAAAATGATTGGCAACAAGAATCAATCAATATACAGTAGTAATTGTGAACAAAACTCTATTTTATATTTTTGAATAAAAAATATTAACATTGTGATTCTTATGAGATCATCTTCATTCATTTTAGGGTTTGTTGGGATCAACGGGTCCAAAGGGATTAACTGGCATCAAAGTAAGTTCATGACATCTCAGATATCTTCTAAATATATATCTACCTATTTCATTCATCACATTACTGTTTTGGTAGGGCAATCAAGGACCTGAAGGTGACTTAGGAGACATTGGACCTAAAGGAAACAAAGTTAATATTTTACATATTTGACTCCATTTATTTGTTGTTAGATGATAGCCATTTCATAATAAAAGGCTATTCATAAAGTATTTTATTCCTCTTTCAGGGTACTAGAGGTTCCCCAGGGATTCAGGGCATTCAAGGTGAACAAGGACCAACCGGCTTTCCAGGTTTGCCGGGCAACAGAGGTTTACCAGGATCGCAAGGGTTCCAGGTATTACTTACACTCATGTTTACCTATAGATTTAAATTTTTTCCGTTTATGAAGTGTTAGTTGATGGGGAATATAACTGTTCCCTAACCCGCAGGGTGAAGATGGTGAAGCTGGTCCAAATGGCAAAGTAGGCAAAGAGGGGTCAAAGGTCAGAATTAATTTTCCTTACTACAAAGACTGCGAATCACCAAATCCAATATTTTGTAACCTCATATTTAATATTTAATTTTATGTTGGCTTTATTATGTTCTTCATTTAAAATGTGCACTTTTGGTTTTATTGAAGGGAAACAGAGGTCCTGAAGGCCTTCATGGAAAGCATGGCCCGAGAGGCCAAAAGGTATCTTAAATATTTTCTTGTTTTTAGTACAGGAATAAATTTCAGTACCCTCAACAATGTTTCAATCACATTTTCAGGGTCGAACAGGGCAGAGGGGTCACAATGGCATGCCCGGTCTTCCTGTAAGTGTCCTAGAAACAAACAAAAAAACAGAAAGCAGGGCAAATCTGTACAAAATTTAAGAAGCGCATGGAGTTGATGATATCAGTTTTACATTGTGTTTGTTACAGGGTCTACCTGGCTCACCAGGACCCATTGGAGCTGAAGGAAAGCCTGGTACACAGGTTCCCATTCTATATTTTAATACCATGACAACTGTAAAATGTATTTATATATTTTTCTTTATTTGTATTTCTATCAAGACACTCAGCATTTTTATGTGCTTATTTTCTGTTCACATATGAATTTTAAGCCGTAACTTCATAGACTTCACTTCGATTGTTTGTGATCAAAACCAGTTTGTTTACTGTAAAGATTCTTTAATGAAACAGCCTTTAATGTGTGGTCTCAGGTGGACCAATGTTCTTCATTTTCATAAAATAAACTAGGATAACACTGTAGTACTAAAACAGAGTATTACTTTGTTGCAATGCAAAACAATGAAATAATGAAAATAAATAAAACCACAATTGCTAATTTTTGTAAAAAGTAATAAGGAAACATACTGCACTATCGTTTTTAAATGGCACAATGTCATAAAAACAAGAATGTCAAGATCATAGCCCTTTCTTTAGTTTTCATAAGGTTTTAACTTATCTTGTTCTTTCTTATGTTTCAGGGACTGCAAGGCCTTCTGGGAAATGCGGGAAGTAAAGGACCAACGGTGGGTGTAAACACTTGTTTAAAAAGTCTATATTACTTGAGGTTGATACTATTGCATCTATACTTAATTTCGATACAATTCAAAAGCGTTTAAATAAAGCACCTCTAACAGACTTATCTGTGAGCACTTTTTAACAGTAAAATAAGCTTTATATACAGTTATCCACCATCCTACGCTTCAATGGAGGACATTTCAAAATAAATGATCACATTTATAGAGGATGGGCTGTGCCTTTTATGAATCATAAATAGGTTATACAAACAGAGGCGGCGTTCACAGTGGGCAGCAGTGTTTTGTGATGTGTCAAGTTTTACACGCACCCTTCCAGCTATAAAAGACTCCAGTAAAATGCAGTGGGCATTGAGAGTAATAATTCACTAACATGTGTACCGATCTTAAACCTCAGGGATTACAAGGCGTTGCAGGAGAACCTGGTCAGGATGGACCACCAGGGTCTTCAGTAAGTTTCCTTCCATGTTCACCATCAGTTTCATCACTACTTTTAACAAGCATTTTTAACAAACATTATTTATATATACTGCATTATTGATATTTTCCATCTCGAATCTTTGGATAAAAGCATCTGCTAAATGTAAATATTTAATATGTTAATATTTACGATAGTAAATATTTGTTTCCATAAGGGTCCACCTGGACGAGAGGGGCCTCAGGGTAGTCCAGGACCACCAGGTGAACGGGTATGCTCATGGATCCATTGTTGCTCTCATTTACAATAGATTCAATCTTTTCGAAAAATGTTTTATAATGTGTGTGTGATTATTTCTCTCAGGGCTTTACTGGAAAGGCAGGACCTGGGGGACCACAGGGCCCTGTTGGCATGTATGTAAGTGACCCCTCCACAGGGCTCTTATAGAAAGGAAGGGGAAGAGTGATGAGTAAGGTGATGTGTGTAGTGGCTTATTTTGTGCGTTCTCTTTAGGGATTTCCAGGAAACGTGGGCATGAGAGGAAGACAGGGCAACACTGGAGAGAGAGTAAGGACTTTCAGCATTAGATATCACATAATCAGTGCCTGCACTTAAAAAAAATAATATTTGCGCATCATTTCCTTGATTGTTTGAACACGTAGGAAGATATGAACAGACAACACTGACCCCATTGACTGCTATTGTATGGACACAAAACCACTGAGACATTCACAAAATATCTTCCTTCGTGTTTCACAGAAGAAAGATATTTATATAGGTTTTTAGAATTAAAATACTTTTTTTAGGTTTAGGTAACTGTCATTTAAAGAGATACTCAGCCGAAGAATGAACATTCTTTCATGAAAGAATTTGTTCCAAAGCTGTGTACATTTTTTGATTCTGTTAAACCCAAAGGGATATATTTCAAATAAAAATTTTGCAACTTAAATTCCCGGGAAACACGGACTTCCAAGGTAAACCAATTATTGCATATTTATCCAGGTTATCTTCTAAATATATTTGTTAAACAGTTAAAGAGGCGATGGTAGTCAAGTAGTTTAAGTAAAAAACCTTCTTCAAAATATCTTCTGTTGTGTTTGACCAAACAAAGAAATGTTTACAGCCTTTAAAGGGAGATTTCAGCCCAAAATAAAACATTTGGTTCCATTTCAGGCAGCTCTGTATAACAGCTAGTCTTTTTTTTTTTATAGGGACAGTCTGGTCCTAGAGGTCCTCCAGGACCTCTTGGGAAGCCTGGACCCCCGGTATGTGTGTGACGTAATCTGATCTAATTAATTAAAACTAATATTTACTCCTGGTATTCAATTTCATGACCCGGCACATGTAAAATATCTATTTTTTATTTAATAGAAAAATGCAGTTTGGTTGTCGTCATTCATTGACATGTCTTAAAATCTCAACCCTTCTTAGGGTACCAATGGTCCAGCAGGAGAGAGAGGCAAGCCAGGACCTCAGGTATATACCACAAATTAAAATTCTAAAGACTCCATGACATCTCATTGTGACAGGTTCAGTGGAGTTTGCTTCTCATAAAGTCTTTCTGAAACCTTTTATTTCCTGCAGTTATATAGTTAATATTTTACATTTCCACAGGGCCGTCAGGGAGATCCTGGACCACAGGGAACAGATGGACCTTGTGTAAGAATACAATCAGCTCTTTCATTTACATCAGCATTTGTTACGATTCAATTTTTAATTGTTAAATATTTTTTATATGATTTCTTGTATATTAAAGGGACCTCCAGGACTGCAGGGAGTCAGTGGGGTCATCGGAAAACCAGGACCACATGGAAGTAATGGACCCCCGGGGGACCCAGGGACAAGTGGACCCTTGGGTATTCCAGTGCGTATTAACTTTTGTACCTGATGATTGATTTTAAAAGTATGATTGATGGACATCAGATTAACATAGATTTTTCTGTTTCTAAGGGTCCTCAGGGGGAAAATGGAGGGCCAGGTGTGGACGGGGAGAAAGGAGAGAAGGTGCTAGTGTTTGAAAAACATTGAAAGACTCATATATTGTGCTCAGTTATGGAATGACTAAACTGTTTCATGGTTTTGCAGGGAATGATGGGTCCTCCTGGAGAAGTTGGGCTCCAGGGACTAGAGGGACCTCAGGTTAGATCGCTACAAATTTAAAACACAAGCTTACTTTACCCATATTATGTATGTTTGGTGAAGAGGTACAACTTTATTACAAATTGCTTTGATTTTATTTATTAAGTTGAGAATGCATGTTACTTTTGATTCCTTTGTAGGGTTTTCCTGGACCACCGGGTTTGGAAGGACCTTTTGGATGGAAAGGGGATAAGGTCCGGTAAAAATGCAAAAAGAAGTTGTAACATCATTGTCAATATAAATTTCTTGATAAACATGTGAAAAATTTGAATATATTTACATACATGCAGGGGGACAGGGGTGTCTTTGGAAGGGGTGGTCCTCAGGGACACAAAGGAGACCCTGGCCTACCAGGTGCAAAAGGATTATTGGGTCCATCCGGCCCAGAGGGCAGAGAAGTGAGGGGTTTATTATGTACTTGACTGTCTTTCTCAATCTTATGCCATCTTGTGAAACATTGCTTTTGGTCTTTCTTGATGAAGGGCGATGCAGGTCCTGCTGGTGTTTTTGGTGACCCAGGTCCTAAAGGAGAAAAGGTTATTATACCAATATAATCATTTCAAAATGTCACCATTTTTTAGTACATTAAGCACATATTACCAAGAGAGTGATAATGAATTTTATTGTGGTCATTTTATTTCAGGGTGATATTGGGCCCCTGGGTTTTACTGGTTTAGAGGGATCTTGGGGAGATGTGGGAGAACAGGGAGAGAAAGGACAGAAGGGATCCAAAGGTCAGACTGGACTGCAGGTGAGCAGCATTTAGGCCATTTTACATTCAATTTCTGTTCCATCAGTGTTTTCCCAAATGTGTTTGTTATTTTAGACTTGTTATACAGTTTATGTGATCATAGGCTTGTTTTGATTCAGGGTGAACCAGGGCTCATGGGTGGCGTTGGTCCTGCAGGTCTGAAAGGTGTAGAGGTGGGTAATAGTATGTTTACATTCTTTCAGAATTCAGGCTTGAAAATAATGGCAACTTAAAGTTAACATTACTGATTACCTGTTTCTGGTTCATTGTTTTTCAGGGTGGCCCAGGTCATCTAGGTCTGGTGGGGTCAGACGGACCTCCTGGAAGCAAGGTAAATCAGCATTATAGAATTAATAAAGAACTATTTAAATTTCTTGATTTAACACTTAGATTGTTTTCAGGGAGAGTTTGGGCCCAGTGGTTTACCCGGCGAACCAGGAGATGCTGGATCTGAGGTGCTGATTTAAATAAAAAAATGTCACATATGTCTGTGTGAAGAACATACATTAAAATGATTGATTATCCTTTGAATCCTTGAAATATGCTATAAATCAGGGATATGCAGGTCCCAAAGGTGTGAGAGGCGAGATGGGAAAAGGCGGACCACAGGTAGACCTAATTTATCTCTTGGATTTTTTGTTTCCTTTTGAGCTGATATGAAATATCAAACCATGTGTCATGTTAAGTTTTATCGTACTATAACGCTTGACTCTTCTTCATTGTTATATATTGTCCCGCAGGGGGGTGTTGGCCCGATCGGTCCTCAGGGTCCTTTGGGTTCAAAAGGTCTTCCTGGACCTTTAGGAGAGAAAGGAGATCCGGGCGATAAAGGAGAACCAGGGGTCGAGGTAAGGTTGGAGTGACAGTCAATAAGCTTGACACTTTGAAAAAGCTTATAACACACCTTATATCTTTTTCTAGGGACCAGATGGTCTTCCAGGCATTCAGGGACCACCAGGACTACCTGGTTTAGAGGTACAGTCTATTTAAAACCCCACACTATTTGGTGCATTAGCAAGCATGTAATATTTTTAACCTTGATTTTAAATTTAAATCTACCAAAACAGGGCCCACAAGGTGAATCAGGGTCAGAGGGCTTACCAGGTCAACCAGGATCTCCAGTAAGTGACCTATCGTTCTTGGTTGTATAATTAGATATAGGAACAGCAATGTGAAAAGAACTGTTTTAATTCCCATGCACGATTGCAAATCAGTCCGTATTTCAATTCAGCTGCGGGTGTGATTGTTGCAGGGTCGCACGGGTAACACAGGACCTGAAGGAAGGGAAGGGATGAAAGGAGAAAAGGTAAGTTCACAATGACTATGCATTGTTGTCAGATGATAGAACTGTGGTTGAGGTGGCAAATTCGAATACAGATATGCTCTTTTCCCGCAATTCAAGTCTTCTTGATGTCATTTAAAGGGGGATGATGGAAAAAACGGAGCGCCTGGAAAAGTGGGTCACATCGGACGGAGGGTAAGATAAAGCTTAATTGTGAAGTTTAATGGACTGAATTACATTTGTATGATTTCATTTCTAGTTATGTGTCATATAATTTTGTTCTTAGGGTAAAAGAGGAAAGGCAGGGCTGAGAGGAACCAGAGGACCACGAGGAGAAAAGGTCAGAGATGATACAAACAGCACTTAATTTACATTTTATTCAGAAACATGTTTTGTTTATGAATACCAAGATAGTTAAATGTTTTTTGTCTTGATGGTCTAACAGGGTGTGAAAGGAGGCATAGGAGAGAAAGGCCTTTCAGGATGGGGTGGGAGTATAGTAAGTCAATATATGAAACCATTAGAAATGTTCTATTACACTTAAATTGATAGTTCCCCAAAAATTAAAACTGTCATCATTAACCTACCCTCTTGTCATTGTATGTATTTTGTTTTGTTTTTGAGTATTCTGTTTATCTTCTCCCCATCGTGGGTATCTTTGTGCCATGCTTCACGACAATTATGCACACCTTGATATGGGGTGTTGATCTCCTTGGGCTACACCCTCCCTCGTAACACAAATACACATCACCTGATAAGCATAAAATCATATAAGCATTCGAGTTTATAAAGCTTGGAGATAGAAATTATGGATTAAATTATTATATGGACACAAATGGATACAAAATGAATGAGTGCCAATTACCAAAATTAATGAATATCAACTCAAGGGAATGAGTGCCAACTGAGTGCAAATCTTCAAAATATATTCTTTTGCTTTCTGTGGTATAAAGTGAAAAATTGTAAAAAGATAACAGGTTAAGTAAATGATGACACAATTTCATTTTTGGGGAACTATCACTTTAGTTTTGGGCACATGATGTTTATATGTTAAATCACTATTCTTAATGCAGTTTATATTCACGGTCATAAACTATGCTTTGTCTGTTGTATAACAGGGAATTCCAGGGATAAGAGGAGACCCGGGGGACAATGGTGTTAAAGGAGCTGAGGTATGATTAAAATGCTTCTGGAATTACTTTTTCTATATTATAAAATAAATTATTTACATACATCTACTTTTTATATTAGGGTGACAAAGGAGATCAAGGGACACTTGGTCCACCAGGAAAGGATGGCTTGAAGGTAGATTTTCTTGTAGTCATTTTAAGGGAAGCAGCACATATAAAATATGGTGGTTTGATCTCTTTTAGGGAAGTCTAGGGCCTTTTGGACCTTCTGGACCTCCAGGGCCAAAGGGAGAACAGGTAAAACGTTAAAGTTGTTGTTTTACTACAGTTGTCGATAAAAAATATGGAGTAAATATGGATAAAAAAATAAAGATTAAATATGGATAAAACTGTATATTTTTCTTTAAGGGGAGTATTGGCCCTGCTGGGCCCAGAGGAATCCTTGGAAAACCCGGACTGCCGGTAAGTGTGATTTGTTTAACATGTCCCAATTGTTAAACTAAGAGAACAGTTAATTTAACCCAAATCCTATGTTTCGTACTATCACACCTCCTGCAGATGTATAATAATACAGTCTGTCCTTTCAAGATATGGAAGCATGGTTAATTCTTTTTTAATGACACAAGCAGGGGTAGTGAAATGCTTTATCACAGACACATCCCCCTGTCTTTTTGTATAAATGAGCATGAAGATCATTTCTAATTTCTGTGTTGTTTATCTCTTCTATCCCACAGGGCTTGTTTGGAGACAAGGTGTGAATTTTAATTTACAACATCAATTGAAACACAGCCAGTAAAGATGTAATCGTTTTTTGAGCAAAGTTAGACAAACATGAGATTAAAAGACAGATTTAGCCTATAAAAAAATTCTGTATACAGAATGTTCTCTACATTTTTTATTCAAGGGGCCTAAAGGTTTTCAGGGGCATCCTGGTCCCATTGGACAGAGAGGCTTACCAGTGAGTAAACTTATTTTATTAGGGGAAAAAGAACCGTGTTGTGTTATTTTGTTGTATTATGTTCCGCCTCCTGTTTGTTTGCTGTTTAGGGACCGCCAGGGCCTCCAGGACCTCCAGGTCTTTCTTTAAACATGACTCTCACCCAGATGAAGGCAAGTTGTTCAAAAGCTTTTGTAATGATCCCTTTTTTCATTGCTGATAGATTGAAACATGTTTGTTGTTTTAAACCTTTTCATTTTAAGAAAACACTTTCCTTGTCCTATTTATATTAAATGCAGTGACAGAAGAACAAAATTATAACTTTTTTAGTCTTTGTTAAAGGCGGGATAAAGGATTATTTGAAATCGACAAAAAAATTGCATTGCTCCGCCTTTAAACACCATCACTTTTTCTACAATCTGTCTAGTGCCTGTTTGCCCTTTCCCACTGACAGAGTTTCGAAATCATTTTATTACCCCACCTTTAAAATTTCTTTTTTCCGACAGGACCTGATGTACAGTTCAGACAAGCCCAATTATTCTCTTATCCAGACACTGCTGGACTCGCTGTATCATGATCTCCGGTTCCTGGTAGACCCTCCTGACGGCAGCAAACAGCATCCAGCCTCCACCTGTCTAGAGCTGTGGCTGTGCCATCCCAACTACACCAGCGGTCTGAACTTTAACAAACTCACGTCCATAATTCACCAAAATATGACAATTCTGTCATGATTTACTGGCTCTCTAGTTGTTCCAATCCTGTATACGTATATTTTGTTCTGATTGGCACAGAGAAAGATACTTGGACGCACGCTTGTGACCAAACAGTTCTAGTAAATATGACCCCAGAACTTGTCCTTCATTCTTCAAAATATCTATAATTTTATAGTTTTTTAAATAATTTTCCTGCAGAATGAAATATATATATATATAATTCTTTTTAAGAGTAAAACCATTCATACAGATTTTAAACAACTTGAATAAATGATAACAGATTTTTTTTTTAATTTTGTAGAACTCTTCCTTTAATGCAAAGTGGTTTTGTTTTTGTTTTTCTGTAGCTCTGAAATGTGCTATGAGTTATGCGATTCAAAATAGATGATCCTGTGTGTGTTATTTGTCTTTATAACGTAACTGTTGTTGCAGGTTTCTATTACATTGACCCAAACCAAGGCAGTCCTATAGATGCTCTTTTGGTCTACTGTAACTTCTCAAAGACAGGAGCTGAGACCTGCCTTCACCCCAGAGATGCACATGTAAAGTCCTGCTATATATTTCACAAGTGTCTCTGTGTCAAAAGAGTCTAAAAATAATTCCAGATCTTCTACTATTTTCATTTTCAACAGCTGCCCACAAGACACTGGCTGAATGACTCTGGGAATAACAGCACGTTCTTCTGGTTGAGTTCACTGGAGGGTGGCTTTAAAGTAAGATTGATTTGTTCTTTTATATTAAAACTATTGATGTCTGTTTGTGGGTTGTGCTTAAAGGGACAGTTCACCCAGGTATTAAAGGTCTGTGAAAATGTTGCTTGCAGTTTCTTGCTTTGGTACTGTTGGTACTGCAAATGATGCATTTTATGTGATCAGGATAAGTGCCGGGACTTGTGCTGTATTTTAGGAGTGTCATGTTGCATTTAGTTGTCTGATGTATCTGTTTGTCAACTTATATATATTTAAATACACATATGTAGCTTACATATTTATTTATTTGTCTATTTATTTATTCGTTAAAATGATATCAGCATGCTCAATAAGATATGTGATATATGTAGATATTCTCATTCTAAATATTGATATATTTAGTTATTTATAAATATTAGGCTATTGTTATTCAGGGAAATGTACACGATTAAGCTTCATCTATATAGAATTATTAGCTGTGTTTTATTGTATTTGGTAACAGTAACAATTATCCAAACAATTGAATATTAGCACAGGTAGACCTTTACTCATTAAAATATCCCCAAATTCTCAATCGTTAACATATTAACTGATCTTTTTGTTTTGGGTCAGTTTGAGTATCCAGCCCTCAGTGTGGTCCAGCTGCGGTTTCTAAGACTGCAGAGCAACAGAGCCGAGCAAAGAGTGACGTACTCCTGTTACCCCGGACAGAGACTGGGCCAGACACAGCGACAGGTCCAGTTTCTCACTGATGCTGTGAAGCAAAGCTATTTAGGAGCTCTGCAGACTTGTGTGGTATGTAGCTTGTGATTCCTTTATATAAAAATGCTTTGAATATTGTCATCACATCTAATGTTTTATGAATTTTAGAAACACCCAAACATATTAAAACTACGAAAATCTCTCTATATTTTTTTACAGTGTGAATGCATTACATTAACATATATTTAAATATAGCACAGTTATTTTTTTACTGCAACAATCATTATGTTTGTGTTGTTTACCAGTCTGCACAGGAAATGGATCCCGGACCAAGAGAGTCAGTGTTCCAGTTTGAGGACATGAACCTGCTTCCTCTACGGGACATAGGCGTATTTGGCAGCAGCGGGCATGAATTTGGATTCACCATCGGCCCTGTGTGCTTCAGTTAGAAATGTGCTGACTGGTGGGGATCAAACCTATGCTTTTCTATAACGTACAACCTACAAAGTGTGCAGCCAGATAAAACGGGCACTTTACGGGATTGCATTAAAGGAAAATATCCTACATTGTTCCTTTAAGGCAGTGACTTCATAGAATGCTGTCTGTTCGGGTGCAGACGGTCAAACGGACATTATGCTTTTGTTTACAGAGACTTTTGGTTTTGTAACTGATGTATTATTGTGTACTTAATTTTAATTTTTTCACTAGCTGGTCTTGTAATAACATTGTAGATGAAGCTTGGATTTTATCTTCGTGTAATTTTGCATCCTCAAACCATTACTGACGGGTTCTTGTGCAACCACTATGTGGTCGCGTGGTCCACATTTGAATTGTATTCTGTATAGATATTATCTATAGGATTATAAGGCAGGCTATTTACTTCTGAGAGTCTTTCTCCTCTCATCCAACATTCAAACTTGAATATGAACAAAGAGTCCTTATATGGACACCGCTCACTTTTTCGTGTTGTTGCCATACGAATCATCTATACTTTTGTCATATGTTATACTAATATGTCACCAAAAATTTTTTTAAAAATTTTGGATGTTTTAGGGGTGCTAATATTCTCAACACTTTTAAACGGGAGTTTTAAAAGGGAATGTTACTATGCAATGGTACTGCATCTGTCCTATTATAACTATGAGACTGACATTTTCAAGAAAAAAACAGTGTCCTTAAGTTCATATTTACTGTATGTAGGTCTCAGGGAGCACAACGTTAATAAATACTAATAATAAATACTTATGACCGACCAAGTTGAGATAAACATTTCTATACGTTTTAAACTATTATACTTAGTGAGATCATTTCATGGAATTTGAGAATACCATAGATTTTTTCACCTCCCAAAAATCTTGATTTTAGGCAAAGGTGCTTTACTTTACAAACTATATTTCGTTCAATTACATTTGGTAATGTATATTGTCTTTATGTGTTTGTGGTGATATTGAAAATCGTATGCTGGTCATCTGTTGGAGTATCAGCTCTATAATAATGTATCATTTATGTCATGTGGATCCATTTTGTATCTTTGTCTGAAACATGATGTTTCTTTTGAGTGCTTATGAAGTTGTCTTCCCAGACCATCAAGTCAAGATAAGATAATAAATGTTAAAAATAGACAATTCCTCCTATGTATTGTTTTAATATAGTGAAGCTTTGTGACAGATTGTTAATACAGAAATCGAATAGAAATGATGGTTAGAAGGGAACTTACAGTAAATGTTCTTTTAATAGAACCATAATGGAAATAAATGGAAACACTGCTTTTCAGATTTATAAATACTTTTAAAAATAAACTCATAACTTTATTTATACAATTTATATATACACTATATTACCAAAAGTATTCGCTCAGCCATCCAAAAAAAAATAAAATCAGATGTTTCAATCCCTCTCACTGTGAAATATCAAGATATTTTGGACAATTCCATGCTTCCGACTTTGTGGGAAAAGTTTGGATGACTGTGCACCTGTGCACAAAGTAAGGTCCACAAAGACATGGATGACAGAGTCTGGTGTGGATGAACAGTCCGGACCTCAACCCAATAGAACACCTTTGTGATGAATTAGAGCTGAGACTGAGAGTCAGACTTTCTCGTCCAACATCAGTGTGTGACCTCACAAATGCTCTTCTTGAAGAATGGTCAACATTTCGATAAACACACTCCTTAACCTCATGGACAGCCTTCCCAGAAGAGTTGAAGCTGTTATAGCTGACATCATATTGAACTCTATGGATTAGGAATGGATGTCACTTAAGTTCAAATGAGAGTCTGTGTATAAAAACTCTGAAATAAAAGGAAATAAAGTCATCTTGTTTTTATATTCTCAGATTTATATATACTTTTATTCACCCACTCATGATCAAATCTCAAAAAAACAACACAGGAAATAAACTCAGAAATATTTATATCATATATCATGATATGTTTGAATCATTCTTATATTGTTCCCACAAAGTCGGAAGCAGGGAATTCTCCAAAATCTTTTGATATTATTAATAATTCACAGTGAGAGTCATTGGAACACCTGATTTGATCATTTGGATGGGTGATAGATTTTATCATATATTATCATAACTAAAAAAAAAAAAAAGGAAATAAATTCAATGTTATTTCTCTCTCTCACACACACACACACACACACACACACACACACACACACACACACACACACACACACACACACACACACACACACACACACACACACACACACACTCACTCACTCACTCACTCACTCACTCACTCACTCACTCATATATATATATATATATATATATATATATATATATATATATATATATATATTTTTTTTTTTTTTTTAAGCTTTTGATCATGAGCGGGTTAACAAAACTACATATAAATCCGAGTAAATAAAAACAAAAGTTTATTCCCTTTTATTTCAGAGTTTTGTTAATGAACGGGTTAACACAAGTGGGCGTGTCCTCACAATGACGCGTTCGGTGCGTGATTACGTAAGCTCTACGGAATGCTCACGTAAACATTCCCGTGCACGCGGCTGTTTGACTATAACAGCTATAACGCGCTTTATATTCATACATGAGATTACCAGGAGATGATTTAACCATAAAACCGAGCGTTTTATCACCTCCACGCGCGTTTTAAAGAGGACTTGAGCAGGAGAAACAGAGATGACGTATAACCGGAAGAGAGCCTCTTCTGCACACATATTAATACATCAGCTGACACTGCATGGGCTGCACTGCTTCTCTCTCTCTTTCCTCCCTGGAACTGAGTTCTCTTACTAACAGGGATCAACCACAACCAGATACAGGTAACCATGGATACCATGAAGGCCATTCAATCCCATAACATGTAGTCAATATTAAAAACATCTGACATCATTCACTCATCTTCAAGTGGTGCCTTATTATTATATGGAAGATATTTGGAAGAATGCTTATAGCCACACAACAGAACATTGTCTGCCATAGTAGGTACATCACTCTGCATTTAGTCTTCTGTTAAAAAGAAAATGAGATATTTGGAGGAATGTCACAAACAGTGCTGGGTTTCTCTGAACTCATGTTTCTTCATGTGTTGGTCAATGAGGTCCAAGAACTGTTTCTTTGTAATGTGCACAGGTTTTTTAATCCATGACAGAACTTTACATTTACATTTACATTTAGGCATTTAGCAGACGCTTTTGTCCAAAGCGACAAAATCAAAGAATGGAGACAATGAAGCGGTAAATAGCGGAGATGACAAAAGTTCCAATAGTTAGTTACACAAGGCAAGATAAAACCTGTAGAAAAGATAAAGATGAGGTTTTAGGCCGATCGGTCCATCATCGAGGAACCAACAGAATTTTTATTTATTGGTAAACGTTACATTTACATTTATGCATTTAGCAGACACTTTTATCCAAAGCGACTTACAAAGAGTCGAGGAGAATTGAAGCTGTAAATAGCGTAGACAACAAAAGGTGAAAAAGTGCCACAACAAGTTTACTAAGTTACACAGGGCAAGATAAATCCTTTAGGGGGGAAGAAAAGATAGAAAAGGTTTTTTTTTAAAGAGTAGGTAGGTGTGGGAAGAGGTTCAAGTGGGTTAGGTGTACACAGAAAAGATGAGTTGTCAGGCCGATCAATCCACCGTAGAGGAACCGATACAGGGAAGGTGCAAGCTATTGCTTACCCTTCTGGGATGGCATCACAAGACGTTGCTTTTTTGCAGAGCTCAGAGATCTGGAGGGCGCACACCTGTGGATCAGTCGGTGGAGGTGCCTGGGTGCTGTACCTGTGGTGGTCTTGTAGGCTAAGGAGAGCTTTGAGTTCAACTTGAGCTGCTTTGGGAGGACAGTGTAGCTTGATGAAGATAGGTGTGACATGCGTTCTTTTCGGTGCCTTAAAAACGACACCCGCAGCCGCATTCTCTATTTTCTGTAGAGGTTTGGTTGTATACACCAGGAGTCCAACAAGAAGATCATTGCAGTAGTCCAGCTTGGACAGGAGGAGAGTCTGGACTAGGACTTGTGTGGCATGCTCCGGGACGAAAGGTCTGATCTACCTAATGTTGTAGAGCGTGAATCTGCAGGATCTGGCAGTGCCAGCAACATGATCTGTGAAGTTTAGCTTAGTACTTTTAAGTTTCTAGCTGTCCTAGAAGGCACAATGGTGATGATGCTTGTTAAATAGTGAGGCCGTGTAGGGTCTTTGGATAGGCGGAAATGACAATAAGTTCAGTTTTTGAAGGGTTGAGCTGTAGCTGATGGTTCTTCATCCAGAGCGAGATGTCACTTAGGCATTCTGAAACACGTGCCCCAATCGTCTGATCTTGAGGAAGAAATGCGAGGTGGAGCTAGGTGGAGAAGCCACGCGTTCAATTGACAGATCCCAATGATGTCATGTAGATCAAGAAGAGCAGCGGTCCAAGAACTGAAACCTGAGGTACACCGGTGCCACGACATTTTAAAAACTTTAAAACGGCTTTAAAACCATTACAAAATTCCCTGCTGTAAAACTAATACAGAAATTCTATTGGTTTCCATACAATACCTTTAGGACCCATCACATGATTTCTTTTTTTAGTGGTGTTTAAGATTGTTTATTCCAACGGGATATAACATCCAGCCAGTAGAATCCTTCAAATACCAGGTGGCCATTATAGTTTCCATTAAAACCATTACAAATCCCTTTAAAGCCTTCTTTAATTGTTTTTGTTCTTTATTGTATCAAGGTTGTATTTTGGACCCCTTCCAGCATGATTTAATGGTGTTTTATTGGTCCCCAGCCACAAAATAACATCCTGAACATATTACCAGTTGAGACCCATGGAGATCAGCCCATTCAATTCCCATCATAACCATTAAAATCAATTAAGTATTTTTTCAGCAGCGTTGCATATTAAGCACAGGTGTCTTCATATAGTCTAAATACCGCCTCAATAAAGATCTTTTTGTTGTTATCCTACCCTCCCATTACACACTTTCAAAAGATAATGTTACCGTGTTCAAGTTTGTTTTCAGGGCAATACACAATAACATCCCCTGTCTTGCATTGCAAATGTGTGTCATCTTAGCATGTGTCATTTAATCCATCATATCCAATAAGCTCAGGTTGGTATAACAGAAACAAGAAGGATTCATACTTATGTTTCTAATCCCCTCTTACATTGCTGTCCTTGTAAAGTGGTGTTCTGTAGTTCCCAGATTATAGATGCTTTTTGTGCCAAACTTCCTGCCCTGTTGTGCTCCAGATTTCGGCTGATGGTAGATAATCTTGTGAACAGATCTCACTTTTACACCTCAACACTCTTCAGGGACCTGTTAAGAATGAGGTTGCCCGAGCAACGGCCCTTTCAGCTAGCGTTTCTATTTTCTGGCGCGATAGTTATTAGGAAATTCACTTGATATCTTCATCACTTACAATCTGTGTTTTGTCATTTTTCCCCTATTTGATCAAGTGTTTTTGAGCGGTGGATTGTATTCGGGATGTTCTCACCTCAGAGGAAGGACTTTGTCTCTCTGAACCTTGGAGACCAGCACAGCCGCGGCTACACCAACGGCAAACACCGGAGGAAGTCCTGCTGGAGGGTTAGTTTATTTACAAATCAGTATAATTGAATCTGTTGTTATACTTAGTTTGTATTTTACAGATATAAAATCTTAAAGGTTATGCATTATACATATTCAAGTGAATGAGTTTTGTGTAAATGAGGGCCATTCTTCAGATGACATGGAGACATCTAACTGTTACTCAGAGAACATCATGTTCAAACCTTTTGTCTTGTTGCATTAAATTGAAAGCTGGAACTGTAGCTTTGTATTATGCCCTGTTCAGATCATGGCTGTCACAGCTCATTCCCTCACATTTCATCTGAAAATCAAGTATATCATTTGTTATAAACTTTATTTTCTCCATATTTCCATATTGGCAATACTTATGATATTGATATTGTTAATTGGACATACATGATAAAATTGTAAAGAATAAATCACTATTATTTGATTGACACCTACATACTTTAGTGTTATTTTATATTAATAATGCCTGTTTTAATAATATAAAGTTGCATAAAAGGTTGTATTTTCAATTGTTTTCACTTTCAGGATTTATATGCATAATATTTTATGCATATTTGTCAACTACCCTGCCTGTTTAACATTCTTTTATTTAATTGTTACTACCTGTTAGTATTTTGAGTTTGATTCATTTCCCAAAATAATAAACTTAACTGAAGCTAAATGTGACCTAGTTCTATTACAGTAAATTCAATAGATATTTCAATAAAATCTGTAAATGTGACTCCCCTCTTCTATGGAAATAAAACATTTACAGCCTACCTAGCTTGAAAGGCAGCGACTTTTATAAAAAAAGTTACCCTTACTGTATTTATTAACCTGCTGCCTCTCAATTTTTCGGTGAATTATATACATTGACTAAATCATCTAAAAATCTGCCACGGAAAGAAAAAGATTTACGATAAGTTTTATTTTTGCTCCTCCTTTTATCACTTGGTTTTATGGTGTCATTTTATTTTAGTTGCTCTATTTATCAAGTCCACATCAAGCCATCAAACATAAAATTGCTGCACTTTCCTTCGATTGTCCTTGAGTTGTGTTTTTCTGGAGCAGAAATGGAAGCAGCTGTCTAGACTTCAGCGCAGTCTCATTCTCTTCCTCCTCGCGTTCCTCTTCATCTGTGGAATCCTTTCATACTCCAGCCTGACGGAGCAATGGAGAGGTACCCAAAATCCCATGTTATTTACACAAGGTAAAAACTGATTTCAGGTCAGCTGTCACTGCATGTAATTAAAGGTTTGATTCCTGCCATCTGTACTTCTGAAGAAATGAGAATTATTAATAACACACATGGTCATATTTAATCAAATTCTGGGGTCGTAAAAAATAATAAACTGCAGTTTTATGAAGTAATACTGGCGTGATTAATTCCTGTATGAAGTTATCATTAAGATTCTTGTTTATTAAACATCATTTCATTACTTATGATTTTCAAGGACTCTCCGACCGATCCATGAAAGAGGATTGGGTCGACATGGATAACAGGGGTCTTAGGCCCATCCCTCCGGGCCTCATACGGAAGCCCCCAGGGGCCGTCCCCGGGGTCATACAGGATATCCCACAGGAAGTTCTGCCGGAGCTTCAGAGGCAAAGCGTTCCCCTTCTTCCCAAGCCCCCAGCCATGGTTAGTGACTGAATGTTCTTCAGTGAATTATGTAGGATATTTAAAGCTGTGCCAAGATTTTTCACAGTTCCTGAAAGAAAATCCAGTTAACACCAGAATGTCAATGCTTGTCCTAGCTAACTTTTTTGGATAGGCCTGAACATTGTTGTCATCTGCAAAAATGTGCAGTTTAAGTTTTAGTTTGCATGCTCCTAGTGTTCTCAAAACTATTTTTAATTGTCATGTCTAGATTTAGACTTTTATTTCAAGACGTGTCAACTGTGGGAATAACTACATTTAAAAGCAGGTCATCAACATCATTTGTGTGATTTGATGTAAAATTTTGATCTAAACTTTTACAAAAATTATAATCTTACAGTAGGTGGGGGATAAAAGCATAACATATAATGTCAAGTCAAATTAAAAACAAACACAGATAATTGACAGACAAAAGAAAACAGAGGAGAAACACAAGCAATATATTAACCAAACAAGTCATATGTGGGATGCTAGTGAATAGCTTTAAAAAAATATTAATAATGAGTGCAATTAAGGATAATGTCAGCAGCCTCCTGATGGGTAATAAAAGGGCAGAGGAGCTGCGGCCAACTGTGGCGAGGAAAACAACTTCTAAAGGAGAAAAAACTTTGAGAAAAAACCCGACCCAGCCAGGAGAACCAGTTCTCCTCTAGCGTAACTGCTGCATCTCTATAAGCTTGCCAGTGCTTGCACAACTATGTTAAGTAAGCAAAAGAAATATAAGAGAAATTGATAAAATGCTACATTTAATAATACCCATTTATAATATTATTGCGGTAGTTGTACTTTTTATATTTTTATTTTATTATGACTTCTTAGTGTTTTGTGTTGGTCTTGGTCTAGTCTTGGTCTTGACAACCCCTGTTCTCTGTCTCAGTTTAGGTGACCTTGAGTAAAACACATGCTTCTGATTGATTTAACACAGCAAATATGTTTTTTCCTTAAATATAGCATACTATAAAATATTCTGCTTTCTTCTGTTGTCTTTACGTCTGTTGGTTTGTCTCTATAGAGGAAGCCACCAAGTAAACGCGGCCCTCCAAGTCTACAGAAACGAGTGAACGAGACCATCGCGCATAAAGACGGAGCAGCACCTGTGGTCGTGAAAGAACCAGATGGTGGAACAGAGGCAAAAACAGTCATTAGGTTTGTAGGCATTACAACAACTCGGGACATTTCTTCCTGGAGCATTTTTATAACGCTTCCAGGATTAGTTTGACCAAACGTGATATTTATTTTTTTGCTTTGTATTTGACCTTTGCATTTAACAGAGGAATTACATTTAAAAGTGTATTATGATTATTCGTCTCATTCGTGAACTTGGAGCGGCTGATGCTTTTATCCCCTTTGCTGGAACAAATGCACCTGCACACTGTTGTTCTTTAAATACTTATCTGAACACAAATTCATGAGGATTTCTCAAGGGGACAGCAGGGATGGAACAAAACAGTGTAGCAGGAGATGAAATCACACTCCTTTCTATGCTTAAAGGGCTTTGGGGATGCTTTTTATTAGCTGGGAGCTTATCATGCAAATTCTGATAAGCCTTTATTTCCTCCAGCTGTTTTTGTTCCAGAGCTCCGCCTCCTAATGTGATTGCCGTGGTTACCGTGGGGAAGTTAAATGATAAAGTGCAGCATCAAATGACCAAGTTTGGATCCGTTTTGGTGGTTGGTCCAAGCTTGATTACAGCAGTTAGAATGAGTCATTTTTAACATGAACAACATTGCTGTTTTTGGTGCTTTGGTGTGTTTTATCACTTGCATCAGGAATGCCTTTGTGCTTGCAGCTGGCGTGGGGCGATGATCGAGGCAGAGCAGGGGACGGAGCTTCAGCCAACCACCCGCGGAAAGGAGGCCGGGACACAGGCAGATTTTGACGGACCAGGTATAAGAATGCACACCCATCGTCCCTTCATTCAGAGCACATGGCCAATTTGAGTTTGACATTTTCAAAGGAAAATGTCAGCCGTGTTTGTTCTGCAAAGCCCAATGTTACGACACTACGTCGCTGTGGGAGTTTGGTGGGGTGTTGCTATGCAGTCACTTGATATCTTCATTCATGATCTTGTGGCCTTCTGGTAGAGGATGAGAATCACAGACACAGCTACGGGTTTAATGTGTGTTTATTGTTGGTAGTTTCAGCGAAGCCTGTGGACCGTGTGGAGGAGGTGAGGGACGCGTTTAGACACGCGTGGAAGGGTTACAAGGCCTTTGCGTGGGGTCATGATGAACTCAAGCCCATCTCTAAGACTCACTCAGAGTGGTTTGGTTTGGGACTCACTCTGATAGATTCGCTAGACACCATGTGGATATTGGGGCTAAAGGACGGTGAGTGTCATGATGTAGCAAAT
This sequence comes from Triplophysa yarkandensis, assembly GCA_033220385.1. Lineage (NCBI taxonomy): Eukaryota > Metazoa > Chordata > Actinopteri > Cypriniformes > Nemacheilidae > Triplophysa > Triplophysa yarkandensis. Next base: position 5,821,673 of record CM065666.1, read on the forward strand.
TTTCTGCCAATCTGTTTTTATAACAAACCTCTTTGTAGAATGTTGTACTATCAGTAAACACACTTTTCAAGTGTTCAACCTACCAATTTTCAATAGTGAGCCTGAATTTTATTTCATATTTTAAGCTTTCATGTAAAATTTTGCAGGAAATGTTAACACCACAAGCGTGTAAATAACTTTACATTTAAAACCAGGAGCATTTTACCCATTGCATGGTGCATTATTTGTGTTATTTAATTTAATATTTTAGCTCAAATATTTTACAAAAATCTAAATGTTACAGTAGGTGGGTAATAACATTCATTTCTGCACAATGAATCTCCCAAGTCATATTTTTATACATTTTATTATGACCTTTTAGTGTTTTGTGTTGGTCTTGGTGTAGTCCTGGTCTAGCCTTGGTTTTGGTCTCGGCTAAGGTTCAGCCTACCAGTTTGGCATAGAGAGAAACTGAAAGAAAAGATTTTTAAAATTTTTGCGTTTTTAATTATGTGTGAAAAAAAGGAGCTTTTTTAAGGTAGTGCACCTTGTTATAAAAGAGACAAAATTGTCAAAAAAGTGAATGTTTGCTTAACTTATGATTTTTATTCAAAGAAGCAAAATTAAATGAATTTGTATAATTTTTTTAATGCGTATTTTAAAGTGTAAAATAATGAGAGCAATGGTGCCATCTGCAAAATCTGTAAAAATTTAAATTATTTACTTAATATATTTATAGTTATTATAAATAATTAAATAAATAATTAAGTAATAAAACAAAATTTATATTATCCCATAATTTCTGTATCTATGTGTTTTCTTTTTGTATAGAGTTCGAAGAAGCCAGGAAGTGGGTAGAGACCGAATTATCCTTTTCGAAAAATGTGGATGTTAATCTTTTTGAGAGCACCATCCGTATTTTGGGAGGTCTCTTGAGCACGTACCACCTGACCGGTGACACTCTGTTCTTGGACAAAGCTGTACGCTTTTATATCTTCATTTAAATAATAAATATACAATTTTCATATAAACTCAATGCTTTTGTCTGTTATATAGAAAGATATTGGCATCAGATTAATGCCTGCCTTCAATACCCCATCAAAAATCCCCTTCTCTGATGTGAACATTGGCAAAGGAACAGCTCATCCTCCTCGTTGGACTACAGACAGCACCGTGGCAGAGGTGACCAGCATTCAGCTGGAGTTCAGAGAGCTCAGTCGACTCACACAGGACCCACAGTACCAGGTAGGACCAGACTTCAAACCATCATGTCATCCTGAAAGGGGCCAGGAGATGACATTTCAGAGCAGATCTTACAACTTTTCCTTTTTATTTTCTTCTCAGAAAGCAGTGGAGGAGGTGACGAAACAGGTCCATAATCTAGAAGGGAAACATGATGGTCTGGTGCCTATGTTTATTAACACAAACAGTGGGAAGTTCACACGCAGAGGGGCATTCACGCTGGGGGCGCGTGCCGACAGCTACTACGAGTACCTGCTCAAACAGTGGCTACAAGGCGGCAAAAAGGAAACCGAGTGAGTTATGCTTATATCACATTTACACATAAACTTCACAAGCGAAGCACTTGGATGGTGTTAATTCACTCCGGAAAGTCACAGGTCCTTACCAAGCCTAATGGACTATAGATGTCTTCGTCAAATAGATGTCTTCGTTATGTCTAAGTTATGCTTCTGGTCCAAGATGGGGTGGCATGATTGATTAACATCCAAGCACTGATTGGGTATATAGTGTTAAGATGAGACTTTAGGAACCACATCTTGTCCAAACAAATTTGCAAAAGCGTAAGACGCCGCTTTTTTACTGGGCACTCCGAGGATGACATCATTTCCTGCAGAAAATCAACGTTAGCCTTATGTGTAATTACAGTATTTTAACTGGACTTTTGGGTGCACATACTTTAATAATTCCGTCAGCTTTAAATAATGCAAGAAATTACCACTCAACATGCATTTGCATTATCTTAAACAAACTATTATTTGAGTTGAAAGTGCTTGACTGATATGCATATAATAAGGGCACGTGTCCGTTAAGGCATTTTTACATGGCTGAAAACGTTTGGCACTAAATGAAAATGCTGGTTGTGGGCGTTTGAACAGTGTTGAAGCGTACCGTTTTTCAAATGAGATGCGCTGTGGTTGCTATGATATGAAGTTTATAGAAGTCAAGCATTTTATTTTAGGGCTGAATATTGATAAGTTTAGGTTAGCTGTAAGCAAGACGCTAAAGGTACTGCTTGTATTAAATAACATACGCATTTTCAGTAAAACATCCATCCTATATTGTTTTTCCATAACAAAGTTATAATAGACCGGTGGAAGAGATTTGGCGAAGACATCTATTTTCTCATTCATTGTTGTCATAAGCCTTCGTATAGTTTTTATCCGATGTTGAAAGTAGCCTTGGTCCCGCTCCTGCTGCACTGTGATTGGATTGCTGTATAAAAAGTGACATTTATGGGCTGAGTGTTCTTCCCCAAGTTGAACATTTTTAACTCAAGCAAAAGCTCAAGAGTACGGGCACAGTGCGTGGAAAAAAAGCTGAGTGCCAACGATGAGTGCTAAAGAAAATGAATAAGGTTTTGTTTTAAAATATGTTCTGTGCAACTTAATTATTACTATATTACAAAATCTGGTGTAAAATTGTATAATAATTTTTAATGGACACATTGTTTACTTCAGTTAAAAATGTTTTTGTCAATGTTCGTCTGTTTTACAACATTCTTGTCATTTTTTTTTCATTGCAGTTAACATTTATCACAGATGAAAACTGCTACAGAACGAATTATAGATTGGAATTGTTTCTCTTGAGGCTCTTACAACCAACATGATTCATATTACAGTCAATGATTTAAAATTATGTTTAATAAATGTAATATCATGAATTAAATCCTATCATATTATCAAACTTTATATTGATCTATCAAAGTTTAAGTGCTTCTTCATAATATGTAACATTATTAACTATATATATTTGGATATGTATTTAAGAAAGAGAGTCGTCACAAAATGTCCAGCATATTTGGCGAACCCTGGTATCATAAAGTTTGAAAACCCTTGCTCTTCGCTATTCATGTAAGGGGGGGTTACCACTTTATGAAACAGAAAATTCAAGCCCTAGGATTCCAAAGTTTAATATTCATTTTCAGATCCTCTCAGGTCTTGTTTTCAGTAAAGTAAACACCAGATGCAGGTGTAGGGTGCACTAAATCCCGTACAGAGACCCTATGGATCAAAACAGACTTTAGTCTCATTGTGATGCATCTCAACGCTTGTCCTCACACCTGAGGTCTGTTACGCTCCCCCTGCTGTTGTCATCACATGCACTTGCTCGTGCCCTCCGTCCTGGTTTTAAATGTGTCTGGTTTGAATAATACAATAATGGGATGTCTACTGGAGTTCAGAGTGTTAGTGAGTTTGATAAATATCTCTGCTCTGCAGATGCACTCAGGACAGGAACGATAATTATGTGCCCACCAAGAAGATAGTCCGTTTAAATGACATCCGTGTTCAAATGTGTTATCTGAGAGATCTGTCTCGCTAACCCTTCTAGTGTTAATTCCAGCAGTATTTTACTATTCCAGCAATATTTTAGTATTACATCATATTATTTAATGAGAATATGTATGATACTACCATGTGGATGATAATATAAAATATTGAATATTAAAATATTATTTTATATGCTTATAGTATCTTATAAAATATTTTGTTAAATAGTATAAACAATATTTACTTTAAAGTGATAGTTCATATAAAATTCCCAATTCTGTCAACATTTACTCACTTTATATCTTAAAACTTTATATCTACTTTCTTTCTTCTGTATTACATGAAAAAAGATTATTGGAAGAATGCTGGAAACTGGCACCCACTGAATTGTATTGTTTTTGTGCCCATAAAATACAAGTAAACAGCTGCCACGGATATCCGATTAACAACATTCTTTGAAATATCTTTTTTTGTTTTGCAGACAACAGTGTCAAGATTAAAATGGTCACAGGGAGAGGAAATGAGGACACAATTTTGTGTGATCTATCACTTTAAATCTTGGTCTTATTAATATAACAATCAATATGCAGTAGCTTACTTTTGACTCTAGAGGGCAAAAGAGTTCAGTCACAAAGTATGTTTTGTTTGTTTTTGCAGACTTTTGGAGGACTATCTTCAAGCTATAGAAGGTGTCAAAAAGAATCTCTTAAGACAGACCTCTCCTAGCAAACTGACATTCGTTGGGGAGCTGTCCAACGGCCACCTCAATCCCAAAATGGTGGGAATTCTAAATCTGCTTTCTTGTTTCCAGATGTCATTTAAGCATTTTGAATTTTGTTTATGAATATTTTGCATCTATATCCTGCAGCATCTGTTTCTGTTCACCAGTTTTAAATCTACAGACCTTAATAAAAATTACTCATCGCATGGATGGAAACGGACTAATGTCGTGGAGTCGAAATAAAGATCTTAAACATGTGTGACCTGTGCCGGACTTTATTACTTTCCTGCTTTCAACATTTACTCTCTCTCTGACTTATCCAGGATCATTTGGTGTGTTTTCTGCCTGGCACGTTGGCTCTCGGTGCTCATAACGGTCTGCCTTCTGATCACATGGACCTGGCTGGACAGCTGATGGAGACGTGTTATCAGATGTACGCTCAGATGGAGACCGGTTTGAGTCCAGAGATCGCTCACTTTAACATGCAGTACCTTACAGGACGAGACATCGATGTGAAGGTGTGTTGAAGTTCATTGGAAGTGCTGACAAATAAAGAGTTCACCAGAGCTCGACATTTACAAAAACCTTTCGACATTGTTGTTACATTGCATTGACATCTCTTTTCTTTTTAATTGATATGTTTAGCCCGCTGACAGACACAATTTACTACGGCCTGAGACTGTGGAGAGTCTATTCTACATGTACAGATTCAGTAAAGATGAAAAATACAGAGACTGGGGTTGGAACATACTACAGAGCTTTAATAAGTACACAAGAGTGAGTGAAAACACAACAACTGTCTTTAATAAGATTGTACACAAGGCATTGTGTTTGGACCCTAAACAATGTATAAAGAATTGCGCGTTACATAACATTACGTTTTTCCTGAAAATTTGTACTTTAAAATCGTTTCTTGATATATTCTTGACCAGTGCAATGACTATATTTTGAGGCGTTACTTAAAGGGAACATTCACCCAGAAATGAAAATGTTATCATTGACTCTTCCTCTTGTCATTTTAAACTTGGAGAACTTTTTTTTTTTCAAAATGCAGAATTTGTTATTTTGAAGAATGTTGGTAACTGATTAGCAGTGTATGTTAAATGAACACAAACCAATCCAAGTCTCCCATTATTTTGTTACCAGCATTCTTAAAAACATTTTGTGTTAACGTCATACATGTTGGAACTGACAAGAGGGTGATTAAATAATCATAGAATTTTAATGAGTAAATTATGATTTTCATGTTTGGGGGAGCTATCCCTTTAAGTATCCAAACTGATTTACACAAATATTTTAACTTCACTCTTGTCTTAGGTTCCCAGTGGTGGCTACACTTCCATAGGGAACGTCCGTGAACCAGACAACCCCATGCCAAAAGATAAAATGGAGAGTTTCTTTCTAGGAGAGACGTTGAAGTATCTCTTCCTTCTCTTCTCTAATGACACAGAGATCAGTCTGGATAAGTATGTGTTCAACACTGAAGCCCATCCTCTTCCCATATGGCCGTCCACCTCCTGACGCGAGGGGATGGACACATTGGGGTTTTAAAAGGAAATGATGCAGGCTTCCAGAGGAAGCAGATCCTCGTAGCTCATGTATTTGATGGATTCTTTCAGCAGGCTGCTCTGCAGAGATGACTCTGAATAGAGATGGCGAGCTATTATGCACTGACCTTTAACTGTGCACAAGAGGTTTTTTACAATATAATGAGAGTTTTTTCACTCTTTCTGAAGGATTCTATAAGACGGATTTGGTGGAGGTAATACTCCCTGTGGGTGGTGGAAAGCAAGGGGTAAAAAATCACAGCCAACCAAAACCTCTTTGAAGTCATGTCCACTTACAATTCTTGTACAAAGTACAAAAGGACAGTTACGCTTCATTATAAGGTTCAATTTGTTAACATTAGTTTATGCATATCATAAACAAGCAATGAACAAGTATTTTTACAGCATAGTTTAATTTTCACGCATCAGTATATATGCTGTTAAGTATTGTTAATATACAGATATAATACATTCAATAAAACTATTAATATTTCTGAGATAAATGGAATATATCAATATTTTAAATGATAAAAAACACTTATTAATGCTGTGAAAATGTTGTTAATTGTTCATTGTTTTTCAGTTTTGTTTACAAGATGTGTTAATATTAAAGTGATAGTACACCCAGAAAAGAAAATTGGCATTTCAAACCCCAATGACTTTCTGACTTTCTAAGAGGATACATTGAATAATGTTGATAGTCAAACTGCAGTGGCACGTATTCACTTCTATTGTATGGACATCAAACCAAAACAACTGAATAGGTGCCAATCCGCAAAATTTTTCAAAATAAATTTTTTTAGGTCTTCGGGAGAAAGTCATACAGGTTTGAAATGACAAGGGATAGTTAATACACAAATGTCATTTTTGGCTGAACTGTCACTGTAACAAATTGAGCCTTATTGACCTCCTTACTTGACTTATGGATGAGCTCAAGAGAAGACTGCAAAGTGTTGGATAAGTCCGTCCAGGGACCTGAAACATCTTTCGAAACTTGAGATGGACAGTTTTCTGATGTCTCATATTCAATTTTTCAAAACAGGAACATTATCGGCGAAGTGATGTGTAGTGAAGTCACACACTGTGAAAAATACCAAGCACTTTCTAAAAAGAAGACTTTTATTTCTTTATACATTTCTCTCTATCTACATGTTTGACTGATGCTCTCTGGTGTGTCATTTTTACAAGCTGTTACAAAAAGACACTTTCCACATCGGGTTCTCTATAGCTTTTCAATGTGCAATAGGGAAAGTATGTATTTATCAGTTTGTCTTAAGATGTATTTTGTTTTTTTGGGAATGGTTTGGCACCCTGCAGCGTTGTGAGTTTTTCTGTTATTTAACTTGACTTTACTGAAAGTGAACGCTAATGATTTGATGTAGCGAGGCCATCGGGTGCCCTGCTTGAACAGCTACGCTGAAGATCAACACATATTGTTAGAGGTTTCACAGCACTGGATGCTGTGATGCAACATTGAGTACAAATGTATATATATGTTCTGTAGTTAATTCAATTTTCACAGGCGATTAAAAGCTAAATAATTGAAAATGTTGCTGGAAGGAGACGGAATGTCTCGTCAGTAGTCGAAAGGAGTACCAGGGAAGTTGTTGCTGCTATTAAATTTGCAAATTCTTGTCATTCTGAAACATGTTGCCAGTCTAAATCCGCATGTTGCCAGCTGTTACAATATGGATAAACAATATGGGGATTGTTAACAGGTGGGCAACTGTTAAAGGAACAGCTTATCAAAAAATACGCATTTTTTGAGAGAGATGTTTTGAGAGACTAACAATAAATCAGCACTATAGTTGTTATTGTACAGCTTAAATTCCAGGGCTTTGTGTCACCATGTATTTCTCAGAGAAGCAGACCCAAAAGGAAGTTTTAAAGGGATTGTTCACCCCAACATGTCAGTTCTGTTGTGATCTTTTTATATTTTATATGTTTGGTTGAACACAGAATTAGATATTTGGAGAATGTTTATATTCAAATGGTTATTGGACCCCTTTAACAACCATAGTGGGAAAAATAACAATAGCCGTTCGAAGCGCCCCAAAAATTAAAAAAATAAAGTCTTCAAAATATCTGATTTCATGTTTAACAAAACAAAAAGATTATCAAGTAATTCATTCTGCTATGGTTGTCAATGGTATTCAATAAGTGTTTGGTTATAATATACCCCTTTTTTTTCAAATTAAGAAAAAAATGGTTTTAGATACTTAGATTTTTCCTTCAATCCCAATGAACTTAAGTTGCATGAGCAACCAGTCTAAATTTAGGGAGTGAAGGTAAATAAATAAACACGCTTTACCCGTTCCTTTAGGAACTTAGGCCTTTAGAGGAATTTCATTGTGAATACTTAAGCCATGTTAAGCCATGTTAAAGGGATAGTTCACCCAAAAATAAAAAACAGGCTTTATTTACTCTTACAGAACACAAATAAGATATTTTGAAGGATGTTGGTATGTTAAGAAACACAGCTGATTGCCCCAGTTTTGTGTCCATACATTAGAAGTGACTTGGTGCTGCCGCTGTTTGGTTACCAACCTCTTTCAAATGATCTTTTGTGTTCTTGGGAAGAAAGTCCCAGAGGTGATAAATTACAAAAGGGTAGGTAATGACTTGGTTTTCATTTTTGGGTGATCGATCCCTTGAAATTTATTTGCTCTGTCAAGTGTTTTCCTCTGCAATCATCCAACAACACTCAGCCAATCCATCCAAGCTTTCAAAACAAGTCAGACTTCCTTCAAATAGTCCTTCACTTAAAACAATGCACTTCCAAGGTGATTGACTTTGGCTTTACAGTACCTCTGTTACATGTCAAATTTCTTTGCTGCTTGATGATGTGATGTACAAATTTGCATCTTGTGTGCCTTTCCATTGACAGAATGGGGATTGATATGTGTGATAATGACAGATTTGTGTCTGATTGCTTCTCGCTCTCTTTGCTGCAATCAGCTCTTTGTGATTACGGTTTGTACTCGCCAGCGAGTGTTAAATGAAAGAGTGGACTCACATCTGATGAGGCTTTGTGAAGGTCATTGTGTTCCATTTATTAAGATCCGGCACGCTCGAATTGTATTCGATCATGTTAAAGTTTTGATAAGAAGTCTTGTGCTGTAAGACAGGAGCGAGTCTCTGGAGTAGTTAAAGTTTTTGTATAAAGATGAAATGGGTTTATTTATGTTAAGGATTTGTTAATGGCAGATTTTTTGTTAAACTTTTATGTAAAGAGCAAAATGCAATGTTTTTTTTTAGAACTCTATAGTGCACATATTTTACTTTTTTCATTACGTACATGATTCCAATGTACATTACTTATTTAAAAGCTATGTCGAAAATAAGCTTGCAGATTGTGTATGCTATTATTGTTTATTATAAATATCATTATCCTGCCAAATGATCTCTTCTTAAAGTAAATATTATCTGAATATTGTAACTTGCTTATTGTCATTCCAGTTTCATCTTTGTACTGTAAATAATCCATAACCTGTCTAACCACCTTGACTTCAAAAGCTGATCTAATCGTATCTTTATTTGCACTACAGCTACACTTTGTACAACTTTTGTGTATTGTCGTGTCGATTGATGATCGCTACATTAAGAAAATAAACAACGTGAAGTTAATGAAACACATGCAAGAGTTGGTCTGTCTCCGCTGACACGGTTCATATATCAGTACAGGCCAATACACTGTCTGACACCAACTGAGATGCCAACCTCAACTACGCACTTGTTATCTCTCTCTCGAATTCCAGTCGTGAGATTTCAATTTCCGCTGTGTTGCTGGTTTGTCTTGAGGCTTTTCTTTTACACATTTCTGTAGGTGCTGATGTAAGGGAGAGTTTTAGTTGCCCTCTTCTGACCTCATATTTCAAGCATTTATGACAGGCCGCCCAGACACGCTTCTGCCCAGATATACTTTGTACTTTATTTTCTCCTGGGTGAATAGAACTATAGCTAGGGCTGGATTACTGACCTCTGGGTTCGGATTTCGGACATTTTATTGAAATAGAAAGTTCCATTTTACAGTTCATGGGACTATTAACATTGATTGTTTGTTACAGTATGTATCCCTTACAGAAAATCTTACAAAGAGCCAAATTGTTTTGTAAAGGGTTGGTGAGGACTTGATACATTTTTAACCCTGGGTTCTATCATGTTATAATCTAGCACTGATCATGTTTATTACTTTTACATCAGTAAATGGTGATAATGTTTTATTTCTTAGTTATTATTATTATTGTTGTTATTAACATTAAGGTTATTACCTTGATAATTATTAATAATAATAATCATTATGTTGTTGTTTTAACAATTACACAACAATTACAATGTTATTAATATTAAATTAAATACAAATACATAGCATACTACAGGAAAAACAGGCTGTTTTCAAATTAATGATAATTCTAAGATTATATAAAAAATATGATAGGACAAAATATGGTGAAGAAAAGCATTTAAGTGTATTAATTCACATGTTGTTGTTGTAACTGCTAACATGGTAAGAACAAAATGAACCTTATATTTATTTATGAAGAACATGGCATTACTCTAGATTTTACCTCATTATATCATACGTGACACTGCCTTTAAAACCCAGATAAAATAATTTTTTGTGATTTACTTTTTATAAATAAACCAATCTACACAGTGTTAGGTATATTATGTGATAACGTTACATTGATGTATTTAATATTGACTGAGTAAGACCATGTCAAATATTGAAATCCTATTAAAATTAATAGGTAAAATCCAATTTCAGTTTCCCACAATTTGAATTTTCATACTTGGGCCTGTTTTTTTACAGGCAGGGTCACAAATATAGGTTTTAGATATAAATAGTGATGTTATTCCTTATTTAGAAATTACTGTAGATAAATACTTGTTGGTTGAGAGATGCCGTGGACCCAGTCTCTGTCTCGAGCAGAGCTTGAAAACTACAGTTCAAACTTATTCACCTGTTTGACCACAATATGGTTGGACTAGAGCTGTGAAATGCCTGACCGGATAAGGTTCCTTGAGTTTAATTTGTTCACAGCTTGAGCTCAGCCAATTTTCTGCATGACAGCGAGCTATGACAGACCCATTGCCATTTCTTACCCACTGCTGAATATCTGCAGTGTAATTGGCTCTCATCAGCACCAGTCCTGCATCTTCATCCAACATGGCTTCCACTCCACTGAAAAAAGAACACATAGTTAAGGTAAGATGACATTCGTCTTGAGAATTCTTTTATTCAAATCACACACACCACAAACTTTAAATGATATCAGTTTATTTTGTTTGAACTTGTATGTCATAAAATGTTTCCCGTATATGTTTTTGATCAACCTTCAAGATATGCAATATTGCACAATTTTTGTTATGTCAACACAATATAAAACTACTCTATTAACTGAAAAAGTTCTGTGTCTAAATATGAAGATGCTTTATAGGCGAATCCAGTTGTAGGAGTGATAAGGTTTGTTACTTGGTGATGAAGGTTACCATGGAAACTTATATTTCGGATATTAAGGTGGAAGTCTCTAATGCTTTGTGCACTTTCAATGGCCCAACCAAAGGTTTGTGTTGAGGTGGATTTAACTTTAGAGAGAAATTATACAATTCTGTAATGAAATACTCACTCTTAGTTGTTACTGAACAAAGAAATTCCTACAGACTTTGAACAAGCCCACGTTCAACCGAGAAGTTCTTTGACCTTATTGACTACCATAGGAACAATTACAAAGATAATTAAAAGTACCCCAGAACATTCTACTTTCTTAAAAAATCGTATTCTTCAACGGAACAAAAATGAAATTACTACTACGGTAGTTAGTTAAGTCCAATAACTATTTGGTGACCATTCTTCCAAATATCTTACTTTGTGTTCATCAGAACAAAAAAGTATTTTGATTTGGAACTACTTAACTCTGAACAAATGATAAAAGAAAATTTGTTTATGTGTGAACTATCCCTTTATCCGTTCTTTATATTTTCAACCATATGTATATGCATATTTATTAAATATATATTTAAAAATATATGACATATTAATAAATATGTCTATAAAATGTAAAAAAAAATTTTGTTTATGTTTTAAAAATGTTTATCTGTTATTCAAATGATAAAAAATATAAATATATGTATGCATGGGTGTTTATTCTGAAAAGTAACATACCCTCATACATATTTTATGTGATTTATCAAGATGATTTAATCATCTAACAGCCCCAGTTTAAATGTGTGTGTGGTTTTATAACTAGCTCTTTTGTACCTCCGTCGGTGAAATTATAACACTAACAAAGAGAATTCTTTAGAATACTAATGGTTACTTCCCATAGTTTCAGCTAAATGTCCTCATTAAAGTGATCGATTTTGAGTCCCAGCTTGGGATACAGTGTTAGGGTGTGATGTGAGGGAGTTAGACAGACCCCAGGGTGTGGTTAGGGGGTGCACACGGCGTTCTGCCAGCGCTCCAGCTGGCACGGCTGCAGGGAATTTCTTTTGGATCTACGGTTGAAACTTGGGACGCATTAGCAAAAGCTTGAAAACCGTCTGAAAGCCCAGGGCTAAAGAGCTGAGCTTGAAGGATCCGTCTTGGGAGGAGCGGATTGATTGGTAGCTGGGAGTGTAATTGACGATGTTTTTTTAAGTTGTTCCCCTTTGACAGTATACTTGTTGAAGTAAGCGAACAAGTATTCTGAGGGGGTTCTGGAAGGTTGACACAGAAGAAGTAGTAATGAATAGAATTGCATGTGGCATGGGAAGAGCAGGGGAGAAATTGAAAAGATAGCTGGGTCGGAATTGTGAAAAATGCTGGCTTGACATGACTGAATACTGATGTGTCAGTGTGGTGAAAACCGTTGGTAAAATTGTGTTGAATGGCAAAGATTTTTATTGTGGGAGTCACTGGCAATCCATTTGAGATGCTCCATTTTGGTGTCCTTCAGCAAGTCACCAATAAAGAGCGACTAACACTAGTAATGCTGAGCTAAATGGCACTCATAGGTTGCTATAAGAGTCTTCTAGACAGAACAAGAAGACAACAAGGTGGAAAGCAAGACAGGATGAGGAGGGAGCTTGCAACACAATGGAAGACACATTCTTTGGTTTATAAGAGGAGGAAATGGTTTTAAAAATACACTCCAGCAGCCCTGGAATAAGCCTGCTGGTGCAGGTACGGTTTAGATGAAGTGTGTTTTGAGTCTGAAGAGCGCCTGTGGTGCGTGGGTGGTGTGCGTCACTTATAGTCCCCGGTGGTCTGACAGCGGCCCCCTAGGGAAGGACTGTCGGACCGACGATTAGAAGCTAAGGATAAACACAGGCAATCCGAAGCAGGAGCGCTCAAACGGGCTGACAGGTGCATGGTACGCCCACGCCATTGGCACTTTAAAAACGCTCCAGGCAGACTCATAAAACAAAGACAGGTGATGCTGAAAGACATCCATAATAAAAGGAAGGTTAGATTGAGGAGTTTGGACCATACAAAGGGAATCATCAGTATGCATTGTATACAGCGTTTTGCTATATGGCCGAATTGACTATGCAAGTTCATTTTGAAATCGATTATAAGCCCACAGCAGGTTTGCAGGTGTTTTGAAAGGGATATGCTGCTTGAGATATTGAGGATTGTGCTTTTTAATGTGTTTGCTGAATTGTCATGTCTGGGAGTTTTGCAGTGACAGTGAGAGGATTTTCCAGAGAGGTTGATTTGAAAATTGCTATTGATTAAACCTGGGATTCAGACTTTGCCAAACAAAAGATTGTTGTAGGTTTAATGTTTTATTTTTCTAAGTGGCGTATCTGTAAGGGCATGATTACTGTTAGGCTTAATATTTTGGGCATTAATAAAAATTATCATTCATTTTCATAGTTACATTAAACAATTTAATATATTAATATATAAATATAATAATTACATATATTGAATTATTTAAATATATTAAAGTTATAATGTAGATGTAACGTGTGACATTTCATTATCATAATGGTTATATGTCCCAAAGTGGAAATGTATTTCATTTAATTGTTTTGACCGCCATTAAATCAGTTGCAGATACTAAAAAGACTACTTACGCTAAAGAGAGGATTTTAGTTTTGGTTTTAATGAAAAGTGTATTGGTGTCTTTTGATGTGTTATGAATTCTATTAGTGGGATGGTAAATCCTGTCGAAATAATGCCCAAAACAGATACATATATACAGTGAAATCTGTTCATCTGTACAGTAGTTGTTATTCCAGTGATCAAGGACGTTGTGTTTGCATGATTGATGGTTACCTGGTAGAGTAAGTAGGAAAATAATTTGTATTATTAAATTTACTATTACCTGCCTTTTTGGAATTCCCACAGTCTCCAAATTTGTATTCAGTGCCTGAAAATTCTTATGCTAAATGTGCACATGGTGCTTTTGAGTGTATGCGTGCATGATTGCAAAGCGGACCAATTTCACACAGGACTCATTAATCGGCGCTTGTGCATAACAGAAGGCCCTAATAAGTGGCGTGTCGAATGTATTCCAAGTTGTTTCCTTGTCTCCATTAATTTCATGCCATAAGGAAGTGCCTGCCATTTCTAAAAGGAGCAAAGCAAAGGTCACTCGAAAACCAAAGGGGAGATGTTGAGCACAGCCGAAAGCTGTTTGTCGCAGACTAATTCTGTTTTGCCAGGCTGTGCAGACAGAAGCCCTGAAGCTGTAAACAACACGGCATATTAATAACTACATACATAAGCTCTTAACATATGCATGTACTGTATATGCAAAGGTCCAACCCACGCTCATGGAGCTCAACTTAAAGCTTTAAAGGTTACGGGGCTTGCAGGCGTTTCCATATGGCAAGTGCTGTTGAGATGGTTGACATGAGGGTTTGCCAGCTTTGAACATGTTGTTTACGATTTGCATTGGGTTACTGTGTACTGTAGGGTGAAGACCAACATTCTATAAGACTGGACACTGTGGCATAGTGTAAAAAAAACGTAAGGCATATTGGGAGTCAGGCCACTCAATTTAATTGGGGGAGAATTGGTAGGGACCAAAATCGAGTAGTAGTCAATGGCAAGCTGGTAAAGTTCAAGGGTGTTCAGGGGAAAAGTGGTCTTTGAATATATGGAAAAGAGATCGGAGTAATCGTCTTGACCTATTTAGCAGTTTCTGCTGTAAATTGCTTCACTTACTGAGAATTAGACATGCAGAGCGCCAGTGTAACCGTCCGTGTTTTCATCGCTGAGAGTGTGGATTAGAAGGCAGTCATGTTTGCTTCACGATTCGGTGGTGTTTTAAGGCCATTAAAGAGAGCTGATGATAGGGTTTCTAAACAAAAGTGAAAACGGGGGAAGCAATCAATTCCTGTCATCATGGCTTTAATGGTATTTGTTACCACATACTGTTAGATCTATACGAGTAAAGAAACTTCCTGGCATATTGTATGACAACCATAATGCGAAATAGCTTTGGTGTGCTGCAAGAATTAACAAGAAATAATGTTTTTTGGTTGTGTATATACAGGAACGTTTGTGAGACCATGTGGAAGTTTGTTGTTTGAAGGATTGTGCTATGGGTCACGCAGCCTGGGGAGTTTATAGACTGAACATTTTTCTTATGGTCCATATCTGGTTCAATACCTCAAGCAAAATATACTGGCAGGACCACAATACGACGCTATGAAATGAATGATTTGTGGCGCACAGAATGGTGTCAGGTGGCCTTATGTCCCACAGTAAATAATGAACAATAAATAACAAGCGTAATATCAGTAATAATAAATGTTATGCAGAGAAACAAGTAGTGGTGGGTAATGTGAAGCAGTGCAAAATACATAATAATAAAAATAAAAATAATAAATAAAGTCTTTATGTCTATTTGTCCAGTAAAAGTAGCTAAACATTCATGTAATCAGTAACATAGTTGACATTTTTAAAGCATTTCGGGAATATACTCTACACTAAAGCGAAGAATGGCATAGCATATTGTAATATATTCTCATACATAAAGTTTTACTCCAAATTCCATAGCTAAAATTACAAAATAAAATTTACAACAATAACTTCTGAGTAACATTATTGACAGTTTATAACGCACACTCCACACACTTGTTTGCTATTTAAACCAATATTTTTGTACAAATATTAAATTTGGGGACAATTCATTCCTTTTGGGAGAAGTTTATGAGCGAGTAACAGAGTTTACATTTGTTTCTCAAACATGCAAAAAATACATAAAAATGTGGTTAAAACGCACTCAAATTTCTTGTTTGAGCAAATTAAACTGAAAACAAGTTGATGAAATTAAATTAAAATTTAAACATGCATTTCTATCTGTGGTTATTTATATGTAAATAAAAATGTACTTCCTTTTCAAAAGTTCATTTTTGATTTTATAAACATTTACCATTGATTTATATGGATGACAATGCATTACAAATACTGTACATCCAATGGATGTGATATATACTCACAATGACCCGGGTGACCCCTTTGCTAGAAAGAGTCAGTCCAAGATGAATCAATTAAGTATAAAATCACTTGAATATTGTCCTTGAATGAGACTCAGAAGTGACCCCTAACTTCCCAAATCTATTGTATTGTACTCCAGCCTAGTGATACAGCATATTAAGATATTGACATTTTGCACTGTATATCAAAAAGTGCCCTGCATATCCCAAACCGCCTGAAGGACAAATAAATTGCTATTGAAAATGAGAGACACTGCCAAAGAAATAGATCAGGATACCGGACCCATTCATCTATCTATAAGGCCAGGGAATGCAGACTAATTTACGTTAGCAATAAAACCAGCGACTTCCACGTTTCTCCTCCGGCTCCAGCAGTCTCCAAGATCTGCCACTGATAAATTGCCCTTGTAGTTCAATGACACCTGAGGTGCTTGAAGAACTAAGAAGTGACCGGCAAATAAATGATATCTATATTGAGAACCCTCATATCACATATCTCGCAGATATAAATTTACAGTCAATTGCGGGACATTGTCCTAAAGTCTTACTCATCCAAGTTTAGATTGAGGATCATGTAGAATTATGCAGTTTTAATGTAATGCAACTTATTGAGCTAATAGATAATTAGCAGACTGGGTATCACAGTTGAGAAAAGATTTCAAAGATGCTGTTATTTATTAAACATGCCGACACAAAATCGGATTTTCTTTAGGGCTTTTATTATGGCCCGTGTTAGGCCACCTAGAGGAACGCATGAAGCAGATTCAACCTGATTCACTGTTTCCTAAGCCTATTACATAAAGTACTTAGAGTCTTTTTTCAATACAGAGATTAATACAGTCGGTCGGTGTGGAGACAAATCTCTTGTGTCTCATTCTGGGCTTATGTATATAAACACACTCCAAAATGTTTTACTGTTTTTTTTTCGTATAACAATTTACAGTAAAAAAAGAGTTCATTTTAAAGCTCTGAAATTCATTATGTATACTTGAAAAAAAGGTCTGTATTTGAAAAAAATAAGTCTGATTAACTTGCATATCTCTATTAGAATTAATCAAAAATATTGGTGTACATTACAAAACGATTTTTTTATTACATTAACTTAAAAAATATATGTTACTTTTTGAGAAATTAGCAGTTTCATTATAAATCAATTATTTTAATGTATTCCACAAAAAAAAATATTGTATTACATGATAACTGTTTACTTTTGTGAAGTTTATAGGCTACATGAAATGTTTTACAGTATTTACACATTGTATCCTTTGCATTTTTGTGCACATAACTCATTAGTTCCCCAGCTATCCGTCCTATCGTATGGCGTTTTAATGCCACTGTGCATTTTTTAGGCATGTGCAAAAAGGTGAAGCACTATAATTCGCAAATCAAACAGAAACCAAAACCATTAGCGATGCTCAAGCAGGCAAGAATCGAGGATGTAGAGAGTTAATTAGTTATCTCCTCCGGTGCCTAGCAGCTTGGAATTCACGGTCATTGTTACCCCGTCCCTATCCAAATCGGAGGCCTGGCAGAATAATCATGTTTACCTTGCTATCTTGTTGCCTACACACAGTAACTGCATTAATTACAGCCATCAATCACTCACTGTCACTCTCTATCTCCCTGACCTGTGTGTGTTTGTCCGTCTCTGTGTGTGTGTTTCCAAGCCTCGAGAAGCACACCACACTCATCCCATACAGTTAAACTTCAGAATATCTGATTAAGGCTCTGTGTGCGGCTTGTTTGTATAAAGCTCAAGTGGGAAAAGATTCAGTGTGCCCTGCTGTCAATAAGAAAAGCTTTGGACATGCTTCAATATTGAACCCTTGCACGTGCCAGCAAGATACCCTCCGTTTGGATGTGTAAGTGCTGAGTCAGTGTGGATGGATTTCAGGGTTGTGCTTTAATGGGATCAATTGTGAGATGCTGTATATGATTTAGATTTATAGTCTTTCCGTTATGTATAACTGTAATGTGCGCTGTGCAAATGTGATCGGAGCTGTATTGAATTTTACTGTAGATGGGCTAAACATGATTGACCGATGCATTAGAAATAAGGTTAGTTTAAAGCTTTGAAATTAATTAAAAATACTGTTTAGATTTTGTGTATGTGTTGGTAAAAAGGTAAATCTGATTAAGTAAATATTTCACCAAATAGAATTCACGTAGAATATTAGGTGTAGAACCCAAATACGTATGTTAACAATCTTATTTTTTAATTAATAAATGTTAACTGTGAATGTAAAAAAATAAACTGATGGGTTTTTGATCAAATATTTTGATCGATCAAATGATTTAAAAAAATATTGCATGAACTTAACACAACTGTTTGTTTTTGTGATATATACAAATACACATACATTTTTAACAGTGTGATTAATTTTGTTCAGATTGAATAGTTTAATAATCGGCAACCACATATCACAGTTCTCTTAAATGTACTCCAGTAATTTTGTAATGCACCCCAAAACCAACTAAAACATAATTTAATGTTCCATTTTAGGAACATACTATACAGATGGATTATGTAAAAGAGTATGTACACTATAGACAGATCTATGAACATACTATACAGATGGATTATGTAAAAGTGTATGTACACTATAAACAGATCTATGATCATACTATACAGATGGATTATGTAAAAGAGTATGTACACTATAAACAGATCTATGATCATACTACACAGATGGATTATGTAAAAGAGTATATACTCTATAAACAGATCTATGATCATACTATACAGATGGATTATGTAAAAGAGTATGTACTCTATAAACAGATCTATGATCATACTACACAGATGGATTATGTAAAAGAGTATGTAAACTATAGAGAGATCTATGATCATACTATACAGATGGATTATGTAAAAGAGTATGTACACTATAAACAGATCTATGATCATACTACACAGATGGATTATGTAAAAGTGTATATACTCTATAAACAGATCTATGATCATACTATACAGATGGATTATGTAAAAGAGTATGTACTCTATAAACAGATCTATGATCATACTACACAGATGGATTATGTAAAAGTGTATGTACACTATAGAGAGATCTATGATCATACTACACAGATGGATTATGTAAAAGTGTATATACTCTATAAACAGATCTATGATCATACTATACAGATGGATTATGTAAAAGAGTATGTACACTATAGACAGATATATGATCATACTATACAGATGGATTATGTAAAAGAGTATGTACGCATAGACAGATCTATGATCAGACTATACAGATGGATTATGTAAAAGTGTATGTACACTATAGACAGATCTATGATCATACTATACAGATGGATTATGTAAAAGTGTATGTACACTATAAACAGATCTATGATCATACTATACAGATGGATTATGTAAAAGTGTATGTACACTATAGACAGATCTATGATCATACTATACAGATGGATTATGTAAAAGAGTATGTACACTATAGACAGATCTATGATCATACTATACAGATGGATTATGTAAAAGTGTATGTACACTATAGACAGATCTATGATCATACTATACAGATGGATTATGTAAAAGTGTATGTACACTATAGACAGATATATGATCATACTATACAGATGGATTATGTAAAAGAGTATGTACACTATAGACAGATATATGATCATACTATACAGATGGATTATGTAAAAGTGTATGTACACTATAGACAGATCTATGATCAGACTATACAGATGGATTATGTAAAAGTGTATGTACACTATAGACAGATCTATGATCATACTATACAGATGGATTATGTAAAAGTGTATGTACACTATAAACAGATCTATGATCATACTATACAGATGGATTATGTAAAAGTGTATGTACACTATAGACAGATCTATGATCATACTATACAGATGGATTATGTAAAAGTGTATGTACACTATAAACAGATCTATGATCAGACTATACTGATGGATTATGTAAAAGTGTATGTACACTATAGACAGATCTATGATCATACTATACAGATGGATTATGTAAAAGTGTATGTACACTATAGACAGATCTATGATCAGACTATACAGATGGATTATGTAAAAGTGTATGTACACTATAGACAGATCTATGATCATACTATACAGATGGATTATGTAAAAGTGTATGTACACTATAAACAGATCTATGATCATACTATACAGATGGATTATGTAAAAGTGTATGTACACTATAAACAGATCTATGATCAGACTACACAGATGGATTATGTAAAAGTGTATGTACAGTATAGACAGATCTATGATCATACTATACAGATGGATTATGTAAAAGTGTATGTACACTATAGACAGATCTATGATCATACTATACAGATGGATTATGTAAAAGTGTATGTACACTATAGACAGATCTATGATCAGACTATACAGATGGATTATGTAAAAGTGTATGTACACTATAGACAGATCTATGATCATACTATACAGATGGATTATGTAAAGTGTATGTATACTATAGACAGATCTATGATCATACTATACAGATGGATTATGTAAAAGTGTATGTACACTATAGACAGATCTATGATCAGACTATACAGATGGATTATGTAAAAGTGTATGTACACTATAAACAGATCTATGATCAGACTATACAGATGGATTATGTAAAAGTGTATGTACACTATAGACAGATCTATGATCAGACTATACAGATGGATTATGTAAAAGTGTATGTACACTATAGACAGATCTATGATCATACTATACAGATGGATTATGTAAAAGTGTATGTACACTATAAACAGATCTATGATCATACTATACAGATGGATTATGTAAAAGTGTATGTACACTATAGACAGATCTACGAGCATATGAACATAATTTACAATATTGCAGTGGATGATAAAGTGCATTGGAATATTACAGTGTTTAAATGGATTATCAAGTGTTACTGAGTGAACAGACAGTAGTGAATCTAACAATTGGTTTATAGTTATGAATATTCAAAATAAATAATTAATAAGTCAAGTGTAGTGTTGAAGAAGGGGATACTTCTAAAACTTTATACAGTGTACCCAAGACGTCTCTAATTCCACGACTCTATAAATAGCCACGTGGGCACTTGCCCTCCCCACCCGTGTGTTGTTGGTCTCTTAGCAACTCACGCGCTCCACATCAGCTGCGTCATTTCCCGTGCAGGGGCGCACTGGAGCTTGTTCTCCTCAGACAGCTGAAGGCTGGACGACGACTGTCGAGCTCCGTGCGCTTTGCTTTATTTATCCGCGACAAAATGCGCTAAAAACCTCTCCAACCTGTTGGGTTTCCAGCCTTTGGGATACATGAGGTGCGCTCCCGGGACACCAGTGCGCTCCGCAACTTTCCTTTGGCGCATTCGAGCTTCCCAAATGGAAAGCAAGTTTGGGTTGTAACTTGGGTGCCAGGACCCCTGTGTCGCTGAATTTGGGGGTTTGGTGATAGTTGTTTTTATTTAGGGAGGACAGGAGTCATTGGAGACGCTGTGGCCACTTGACCCTGGCACCACATCCACCCACAGCCCACATTCAGACAGGTTTGTTTGTTGACCTTTGAACTTTGCTTGTTTGTTTGTAAACAACCATAGTTGTTTGTTTGTCACAGGGATACTGTGGTTGGTGAGGCTGGTTGGTGATGCCAGGCAACATTCGGGTGGCGATGTGCCATGCCCCTCTCTCCAGGCTCCCATAGACCCCAATGCTGTCCGTGCCTCTCCACTTCATCATGGCTCTGTAGTCCATCCCAAGAGAGAGAGGATGAGCACAGACCTGGAGCGCCTGTCGTTGAACTCCTCCTCGGGTAACTCTCTGGCGTCCAGCGCGCGTACCCTGTCCTCCAATGTCAAGAAGCTCCACAACGCCCTCAACTTGCTCCTCAGCGACTTCGAGAGAGAACAGTTCATCCACTGCCTCAACGTGTACCACTCCAAGCGCAATGTCTATGATTTGGTCCAGACCCTCAAGATCATCCTCAACGTCCCCAGCAAGCGCCAGCTCCTGCCCATGCTGCGTCTTGTCATCCCACGCTCCGATCAGCTTCTCTTCGATCAGTACACTTCGGAGGGTCTCTATCTAAAGTCCGACGCCCCTGCAAGAAATGGTGACCCGGAGGGTGCCCTGGACGCCTCTCATTCGAGTCCGACGCCCGCCGCTCGTTTCTCGGCCCAGTCTCAGGTCGGGTTGTGCGGGTCACCAGACAACATCAGCACCAGCAGTGACGGGACAACCACCCTGATTCCTCTTCTGGGGAGAAATTTCTTACCGGAGCCCCCCGGAGAGGTCAGACAGGTCACCCTCAAACGACACAAGAGCAACGAGGGTTTGGGGTTCAGCATTCGTGGAGGCTCTGAGCATGGGGTCGGGATCTACGTGTCACTGGTGGAACCGGGTTCACTGGCGGAGAAAGAGGGATTGAGAATAGGAGATCAGATTATGAAAGTGAACGACAAGGTGTTTGATCGGGTCACACATGCAGAGGCTGTAAAGGTAAGCTGCAAGCATCTTTGTTGGTTGTGTTGAGCTTTGGTGTTTATAAGCAACCTTTCCAGGTGGTGTTGTTGGTTTTTTTCTTGTTTTGATGCGAATGAGCATGTTTGCAGATGACAGAACCCTGTGTTGGTCACAAGACTCTACCTGGTCATTTGACCACAGAGGAACCGAAGGAAGGCAGCTCTCCTTCTACCAATCGATTATTTATGTGCTACAAGACGCCCAATCGGTTCCTTTACCCCACATGGGTGATAAATGCTCATTTCTTTGAGATCAATTAAGCAGATAGGTCCGTACAAATGTCTATTTTATTGACCAGTTTGTATAGACTAGATGCAGTTCAATGAAGACACTTGGCTTGAAGATTCCGTGTCATTGCGTGCTGTCCATGGTGCTGAAATGCACTCTCGTAAATCCAGTCTGCAGCTTTTTCTCCAAGACACTTCATCATGATTTTTGTCCGCAGCGTTTTATTTAAGATTAAACCAGACACTTTAACATACCACACTCTTTCAGATGTCCTGTAAAATATCGCAGAGACTAAACAAATTTATATTTCTGGGCAACAATTTCCACCTTCCACTTCCCGAGAACCCGTTGACTTGATTGATAGAACATGTCAGTAGCAACGTTTCTGTTCACTGGAATTTGTAAATGCATAAAAACTGATATTCATGTTTAAGGATATGAATGACAAGTACTGGTACACAGCTTTGGTCACTTTGGATCTGTCGTAAAAAGCTTTCTTAGGGAAGTTGCCAACACTCCTTAATTCTCTTGTTTGTTAATATCTTTGCCAGGGGAAAATGAAATTTAACAATTAAGAATTAAGTGCCAGCTGCCTGTAACCCAAATCTCCTCCAAGAGAATCATATTGATAATATTGAGTGTTAGGACAGGCTGGAGTTGACCTTCTGTTTGACTTGATGCTGTTGTTTCTGAAGCAATGAGCAAACTTTTGCTTCCTAAGATAAATTTAGTTCAGTATACTTCTATAACTCCATATGCTTTTCATTTTTCTATCCGATTCAGAAACGGATGGAATTTCTTCAGGGCTGGGTTGACCTTTTTGAAATGTAAATGAGTGTTCACTGTTATTTTCTTTCTTACATAGAAACACCAAAATAGTATATTACTTATATCAGTCCTGAGAACTTTACATTTTTGCTCAAGGGTTGCTCTGTAATGTTTCATTTAAATATTCATTTTAGATATTCCGTAAGGTGATAGTACACTCAAAAAAATCTGTCCTTTTCTCGCCCTCTTGTCACGTTTAATCTATTTAACTTTATTTCTTCTGTGAAACACAAAAGTAATTTTAAGAATGTTGGTAACTGGCATAACGCAGTTAAAAGACTGTTTGATTAACATTTTTTTATTAAATATCTTTTTTTGCATGTATGTGAGGTGACATGAAGTGACGTGACGTGTGGAATTTGTGTACTACATTTAACCCATCTGATAAATGAAAAGGCCTTTTGGTATCCCCTAATCACTTGCCTTAAGCATGTCCACACAGATGAAACAATCTGTTTTTATTCATCTTTCGGTCATATCATCCCATTCCGTTTTTACAAAAGTTGGCACCTATCAGATTAAATTGGTCTGAATGAATTTTAATGCTGTTGTGTTTCTTATGCAGACAGACTGCCAGCCCGAATAACAGAGCATTTATTTTACAACCCACCATTGCCCCTCGTCTCAAGATTTATAAGGTTAAATCCCTCTTGCTTTTAGGTGAGCAAGAGTGAACCAAACCCTTCTCTACAATCTTGGTTAGAGCCTGGATAGAAGATTCATTACTGGGTCAAGCATCTAACACTCCGTGTCTAACGGTGCAGAGTAAAGAGCTGAGAGGGTGGTTTCAATTCATTCTGTATGGAAGCTGAGCGATAGGCTTGTGCAGGGAATTGTGGGATTGACAGCAGACAAAAAGTGTCAAATGCAAATGAGAGGTGAGAAAACTGCAGGCGGCAGCCAACCGCTGTGAAGGCAGTGATGTCTGTCATGAACGTTTTGAAATCCAGCAACAGTGCTGGGGTTTCCAATGTATTGAGTGCTTGAAACTTATTCAGTTCATGCCTTTTTTGTTGTGGCTAGTTTGTGATGGGGTTAACAAAATTTTCACTGAACAAAGTCAAGTTTGTCAACTGGCCATAACATGATGTGTTTAGAAAGCCATGCCTTTTAGAAATTTATCCCCAAGAGATTTAGAGATTTGACCTTCACATTGAGATGTTTCATCTTGTGGTTGTGTTTTTTTCACTTGTTAATTGATTACCAAGTTCTTTCTTCTTAAGAACATAAAAGATATTTTGAAGAAAGTCAAATAGGTGTAATTGATGGCACTATTGTCATTATTGGGTAAACTTTTGCTTTATGGAGAGTTTTATGTAGTCTGCTCTTTGGTTGCACACAAAAGGTTTCACTATTCATATGGTCTCTTGTGCCTCCAATGGTTTGAGAGCAGGTGAATGACTGTCTTTTGTGTTCTCCATCTTGATTTAGTTTCACTATAAAACAGGGAACATACACTGCCTATCTCCGACAGACCTCATCCATTTGAGGCAGGCCAGGATTAATGCACGCCCATTACACCCTGTTGGGTACCTGTTGATATACGGTTGACTTCGGATCATTGCTCCACATTTCTGCAACTTCAAGACCTCCCTCATTGTTGTGATATACTGATCCCGTGTCTGCCGCTGGGGTGACACATTGTGCTGAGGGGTGGATGTTTTTGGTTGATGGTCTTGGTTTGTTGTCCCCAAAGCGGAGACGAAAATTATGGTAGGGTGTGGTAGGAATTAAAATTTGGTTTTGGACAGGTGTCCCATAACCAAACAAACTACTTAATATAATAAAATTATTAATGGCACAAATTAAAAGGTTATATCCCCCTAAAATAAAAACCTTTTCATTCTTTTATTCATCCCCAGGCCGTTCAATTATAATCGAGTGTTTTTCTGTATAACACAATAGAAAATATTTTTTTAAGATAGTGTGCCCATATAATGAAAGTCAAAGGTTTTTTTAACATTCTTCAAAATGTCTTCTGTTACAGGTTTGAAAAAGCGAGAGTGTGTGTAAATGATGAAAGAATCTTTATTTTGGATGCACTTGTGAATGTGTCGTTTGTCCTTGCTATGTGAAAAATGGGAGAAATCCTGACCAATGTTTGGCTTTAGTTTGTGTATTTTGGCATATTACAGCTTGAAAAAGCACAGTGCAGTAAAATTTTGTTCTTTGCTTGCCAAAATTCCAGACATTTCCATGCCTCCCAAACCTCTTTTAAAAACATGTCCTTGTTTTAACATCATTCGAGATGAATGAATCACTCCAAACTGATTTTTCTTTACAGAAGTGCTCATTAAATCTATTTTAGATGAATGAGTCTTTTACTCTCTCTTGTACTCTCTAAAGCTCTGTTACTCTCACACACATACACAAGTGCTGAATTATTGTATGAAAGTAAAGCGTAACGCTCTGAATTGACGTGGCAGTCTCTCTTCACTGCAGCAGAGAGCTCAGAGGAGAGAAACACAGACAGTGCCTGACTTTTTTTTTTCTCCTCAGATAAACATAAATAGGAAAAATACACCACCATGTGAAGTCTGCAAAATGAAATGCGTCGGGAATAGTTGTAATGAAAAGGACAGTGGGGATGGTGGAATGTTGTGTTATACGGTAAATCCATAATATGTTGATGGTATTGTATGTTTAAAAACTAATACTTTAAATGTACCACCGTGTTACACACTTAAGGTCCCATTTGGATTATTTATTAATATTTTATATGTGCATTCAACATGATTGTTCTGTTGTGTAATATAAGCAATTGAAGTTTGTAGTAATTAATACATCCCTTTTTATTTTTGTCTTTTCTGTCCCTGGTCCTCTCAAGAGCCCTTAAAGAAAACAGTAATCAGATACAGTCAAGCCCCTCCCCCTTCCTACCAAACCCGCTTCCCATTGTCCTCTCAGGACCATGACCATCTGTTGCATGAGCTTTTGTGTTTTCATGACTGGTCTTAGAGACAGAATGGAATATTCTTGGTGTGTACATCTCTTATGAGACAGTATCAAAAACGTCTTACATTACATTTCTGTTGTTTAGTGTGTGTAATCCCTGCTAGCTGAATTAAAATTTTGGTGATTGGCTGATGCTTTGTTTGTGCTGGTAAATAATTGAAGACTCTTCACCCTGTCTCAATACGTTCACAACTTATGTCAGGAAAGGAGGAAACATACGGCATGTTGATATGTAGAGATGGCTTGCCATCTGTGTCTGTGTGTGGGTGTATTTGTGTATGCATTGTCGTTGATTTCTCATAAGAAATTAAGAGACCATTTTAAAGTTTTCTGTATTTATTATTTATGTATGTGTGTATGTGAAGGTAAAAAAAAATTTATTTTGAATTTTTACATGACCTTACTCAGTCAATATTAAATATATAAAGATCATATATTCAAAGAATGTGTTTTACATTATGTAGAATGATTTTTTGTACAAAACATAAAAAAAGACATAAAAAAGACTTTTGCTAGGTTTTCATCGGCAGTGTCACATGATCACTTTTAATCAACACAAATATTGTATATAATATATAATAATGTATATTTGTACATTTATTTATTAAGTTTAAAAATATTTAACATGATATTCTCTCAGTCTTTCACATTCCTGTTGGATGACTTTGTTCCTCCTGAGGTTTGATTTTGTTGGACTTTAATCTAAAAAATAAATCTAGAATCACGGATAAAATGATTATAAAATTGGAATGCTCTCTTAATTTTTAAATATTATCTCTTAACAGATTCTGTCTTATGTTTCACCAGCTGATTTATTTCTTATAAGTCTGCTTTGCACCAACGAAAAACTGTAAACAACTCTATAAAATTACATTTTAACATATACAAACCTAAAACCTTTTAGACTTTCATTTTCAACCTATTCTTTTTCAAATGTATCTACACAGTGCTATTAAATACAGCAGTCCCTCCCTCCCTCTCTCTCTCCCTCCCTCCTTCTGTCTTTCAGATTTTTTACTTCATTAGTTTTACCTACACGCATGCTCTGAATGCAAAATCTAGTTTTCCGCATTTTTCCAGTTTTTATATTCAGTTACATACACAAATGTGCATACACATGCACACATTTTCACAAACCCATTCATGTTAATCCAATGCTATAGCTTTTACAGAAGATTTTATTGATTCCAATGACATTTGTTAGGCCGTCCATGCATTGCCTCTGGGAACATTATACAGATTGTATGAGATTAACTCTAGCGAATATGTAGTTTATGTATTTACTGCCAGAGTGTGCTTGTTTGTAAAAGCATGCATACTATAACAGAAACTAATAAGCGCAACATGAAGCGCCAGGGTGTGGGTTTTGTTTTGTTTGTTCCATCTGTGACTGGTCTTTAGTGTTGGATACAGCTGACAAAGTAACAGCGGGAGTTCAGCTGCTGGGAAAAAAACATTAAGTGACTAAATGGCCGCCCCGCTCTGTGAGGAAGTTCATACTGAGTCTTAGTCGACGTGCATGTGACTGTTACAGAGTTGAACCTCTCTTAGCAGAAGTGGCTGCACTTGGCAATTTTCATTGCAGCATACGAGAAATGGCTGTAATTGACTTAGGTTACTTTCATGTAGTTTGTCTCTTTTATCTCTGTGCTATAGCATTGGTTACTGTCATCGCCTCAGTTGTCTGTACAGTATGTATTGAGTTTCTCTATTAATTATCCGCTCCAGGCCCATCGATCAGGATTTTATTGGCAGCGGATGTCGTTTTTTGATTTGTTGGATGGGGTTATAGTTGGCACTCTTCACCAGATGCATCTGCTATTTGACCCTTTTTACTGTGGCATGTTGATCTACTGGGTTAAATCGGCGGTAGGCGTTTTAGGTTAGGGCATCTTCTCAGTACCCAGTTTGCATACTAAGCATCTTATAGCCTTGTTGGTATTAGGTTTAAAGCATTTGTGTACATCCCTATCGATGTTTTCCAAATATTGATTAACATTAAACAATTATTATTTGGCACTAGAATAATCAATTTACATTTCAATGTTATGTAACAAAAATATACAGCATTAAGTAGTAAATAAACCTGACAATAAACCTAACAGTGTGCCATTCCCCAAGGGTTTAAAAGAGATAGTTAGGCCAAAAATACAAATGTCGTAATTTGCGATTCACCTATTGACATTTCAAAGATGTATGACTTTTCAACAGAATTTTTAATTTCAGCCCTCTTTCATTAATTTGAACCTGTATTATATTTTTTTTCCCTGAGAAAAAGGTGTTTTGCAGAAGAAACATATACAGGTTTAAAATGATAAAGGGAGGAGGATAAATTATGAAACAACCTTCATTTTGGCAAATCAGAATTGTAAAAATAACTGTGGAGTGGAAAATTCTTCGAAATATCTTCTTTTGTGTTCAACATATAAATAACAATGCTTTATTCTACTATGGTAATTAGTGGTCCCAAAAATGGTGTCAGTTGCTAACATTCTTCCCAATCTCTTTCTTTGCTTTCAGTTTGTTTTGTGCTTATTTCATTGACAAAACTTTTGTCAAATCAAATGTTATCTCATTGTTATTCATTAATTTTCACAGTAAAACCACAGTTAGATGTTGATGCGTTTTAATGTTGTGGGTTGAACGTTTAGTCAATCTAAGGCTTTTATATGCTTTTAATCTGTCGACACACTGGGACTTTGCTATGGAATAATGCTTTAAAGTTTATAATGCTTTAAGCTGCCGTCCTCAAAAAGAATCACATCTATTATCTTATTTAAAATAGTATGATAGGCACAGTTGATATTTTCATATCAGTTCATTTTTCCTTTGTTTGGTCCTACAGGATTTAGATTAAAAGAGATAATAAAGATGTTTACGAAAGATTATTAAAATTACTCTTTAGTGAGAATGTGCTGCTGTGAGAGCTCAATTTAATTCCCAAAACAGTGTTTGCCTCGCCGATATTGAGAAAAGGGTTCAGAGGCGTAGTGCGAGACATATGGAGATATTAATTCTGCACAGATTTGTCTGAGGTCAGGAAGGGCCGCTATGTTTTATTATATCTCTGCAGATTATGATGCAACAGCACAGGCTACCGTACTCAAAGTCTGCATCAGGTCCAGATAATTGATTCCGTTTTGAGATTTATGTTTCTGGAAAAATGAGTTCTGTTTGTGGATCTGATGTTGAGCCATCAAATCGAGTGTTCAAAGGCTGATAACTTGTATCCCATCCCCGAGCGAGAGAACTAGACCTTGTCGCTATAAAACACAACCCCCCCAAACAGCACAAACAAACTGATGAGATTTTGCCCGTGGGCCACTGCCAATAGAAGCGATCAACCCAGGAACGCTCATCTCTCGTACCTTAAAGCCACCGCATCAGGGAAAATCACAGCATCTGGAGGATATTCTGAACGGGGGGATTGAGTAAACAGCTGTTGAGATTTATGATTGAAGTGCGCTGTAATGAGAAAGAAGAGATTTGATAGGTGATATAATTGTTCTGCCACTCAGGATTACTAGAAGATATGCTCATATGTTTCTCATGGGCAGTGGGGGTTACTGACAGATACAAGCTTGATAATACAGTGGACTGACTGATGCAGTCAAACACTGACATGGTTCATATGTGCTGGATAAAGAGGTTTTGTTATATTAGACAGGGATTGTGTGTTCGGGTGTGGAGTTATGCTTTGCTTCTTGCACTTTGACGAGTTGTTAAGAACAGGTTTAAACCATCTAACCAAAGATGTAATATCATTTTAGAAGGCAGGTTTGGAAGTGATTTCAAACAAAGAATATTATAAAACATATTATAAAATTCAGCAAAACCTTGTTGATGCTTGAGCTGTTGTTTTCATACCCAAATTATGTCATGTCCTCCAGGATGATGTCATTAGGAAAGGGGCTTTTGTTAAGCATACAATAGAGATATATACTAGAACAATATTGAAAGTAAGTATACTATAGAGTCTGATCTCTTTGTCAATTCCACGATTCTTGATGATCTGCTCATTAAACACATGTGGCCGACTCCGTTTCCTTCTTTAAAATTCGACAAAAATCTTATCTTTTCCATCTACACCTAAAAACCTCTTTCCTCACCCTCCTCACTATTTTTTAAAAAAAGAAAAAAAAGTTCCTTGACTGCACTTGGCCCGTATGTTGTGTCTTATTTAACCAATTAAAATCTGAAACTTTTGAAAAAATCAGAAAATTCCTTGTTAGTTGTCTCCCAACACACCAATCAGAGAGCATGGAAGAGCACAGGCTTCCATGAGTATGTTCCAGGAGAGGGAGTTTGGACCTCACAAGGACCTCCGCTTGAGCTCAGCTTTATCTGGAAATAACATGTAAGCTATATCTGTATTTTGTCAGTGTGAGCAAAACAAAGACTTATATTAACAATGTGATTCTACACTACAGGTTGTCAAGATTAACATAAGATTGACTGAAACTATGTGTGACACCTCCCCTTTAAGGTAATGCAAATTTAAGGAGATCTAGATCTACATGTTAAGAAATAAAAACGTACTGCACAGAAAATGGGACAGCGCTGTGTATCCGCGACCTTCAAAGAGTGCCGTGACATAGTAGTTAAGACTAACAACTTGCTATCAAATGGTTGCTGGTTTAATCTCCGCAATAAGAGTCAAAAGCTTTGTACCCTTGAAAATGAAATTCCCTCAAGGTGTCCAAAAGAGGCTAAAAGCTAATGGTGTCCAAAATTGAATATTGACATTATACTTCCCAAATAAAGTTGCTTCACAAATAAAGTTTCATAAAAATGCATTCACTAATATTAAAAAATTCAACTACGCTGTATAGTCTTATGAAAAAGGGACCTTTTCATGTGCAAAGCAAGGTTGTAAGGTCATTGTCTTGTGGTTTCTGAGATGTTCTAATAGGTTTCTATTGTTATAGAAATGCTTAAATTCCTCTTTAGATTTGAAACATATTCCCACATGTTTTGTTAGTGGATAAAAAGGGAAATAATAGCACAACACAATTCTTCTTACAATCCCTGTAAGTTAAGTTAAATGTTTTTTCACAATTCTCAAAGTCTATACATTTGGAAAACTTGGAGTTAAGGGATTGTCTTGTTTTTAATATTTTGCGCAATAATGATGATTACTGATATGTGCAATTTGTTGGTTTTTAGTAGTTTGTGTTTATATTGTGAATGTCCTTTTGATGGACCATTGCGACTCTCAGCTTTTATCTTTCTCCTCTTGTGTTCACATTCTGGCTGGGCTTTGAGCCCTGGGGTTAATATAAATCTCGGCCTTGGTTATGACCTACATTAACCCGCCCACATGGGCTTGAGTAGGGTGCTAAGGGTGCCGAGTAAGTGTTTCTTCAGCTGTTTCTGCCTCTTACTGAAGAGCTAAAAAATTGCAACGGGGTTTCACATTGAACGGAAGCATTAGCTCAGTAGTTAGCCACCTGTGTCTAATATCTCTCGATTATAAAAGAAGCTTTAGCACTGAATTGGCTTATGAGGAACGGTAGAGAGACATAAGAGTGTATCAATCCCGCTCATTTTTCATGCGTATCATTTCTTTCTTTCAGCTGTTGTGGATCAGAGGCACGTACAGGATTAAAAAGGGGGGGAAATTCATGATAAAAATATTTCTTTGGTAATTGGCAGCTGGGTTTTTGATACTCAATGAAAGAAATGCTCATGATTCGTGAGTACAAAATTCCTATGGATTGCTAATTAACTTAAGTGTGTTTTTATGTGTACCCTCAATTGGTTTGCTTACTAACTTGACTCCCTCCTAGGCTTAAACCATATGATTTGAACCATCATGTTCATGTTTTAAACTCATCTTTAACATGCAGAGAGGCCTTTAGTTTCAGAAGAAATATAAGAAAGACACAAAGAGGAAATTTAAGCAGATGGCTTTACTGATGTTAACATTATGTGTTGTTATTTTAAGGGTCCGGTTTTTTGTGTTTTTTTTAAGCTTTGATTGTGTGAACATTATGCAATATAAAATCTGTTAATGTTTCACATGTAAAAAAAAATTTCACACAATTTACTTATTGTAAAGCTTTTTCGCACTTTCATAAAAAAGGATGATGACTTCCTTGTTCTGATGAAGGGCCTCCTTCAGAAATATGTAAAGAACATAAGTGAGGAGGATTTAGTAGTACCTTTGAAGGCTCAACTTTTATAACCTAAACATAGAACAATAATTTGCGTGGCTGCAGCTAAAACCGTATGTGGTTGAATAGTCGACAATAGGTATATTTATTAAACTTATCATTACAAACACAAACGATCGATGTTGTCTTTTGTCCAATTAGTTTAAATTACCATCTAGTTAACAAAGCTTAACAGCGTTGCCCTTTGTGTAATAAGTTATTTAAATACTAAAATACACTTATTGGTTCATAAGCAACACCTTCTCTAGACAAAGAGGGACTTCTCCATTTTTCAATAATAATATTTTTGTAAAACCTGCATTAAACTTATTGAGATTGAGGAAGCTTAATAAAAATAAATCTAACTTTGATTGTATTATTGTACGTATTGGAATGTTCTCATTCAGGACAAAACGTGAACATTTTTAAATATATAATAGTAATAACAAAACCCCAACAACAATTAAATCAATTTATAATCACATTAATAATAATAATAAGGATAATGATAATAATAAATATAACAATTATTATTGTGTAGTGTTATCAATATTATATAGCATTGATATTGTACTTACTATTAATTATAATTAGAAGAAGAATAATTACAATTATATATATATATATATATATATATATATATATATATATATATATATATTAATGCTATATTATTAATGTCAATAATAAAATATAAATTATTATAATAATTATAATAATTAATATCATTAAAAATGAATTAGCAATTAGCTCATTCAAAATAGAATAAAATGCTTTATTAATTACAGTAACTCTCAGAGAGATCACTGCTTCTTAATTTACTAAATTCTTACAAGCATGAAGAACGAAATGCAAACGTCATTGTGTCTATCTAACAAATGCTCACTACAGCTTATCAAAATGGAAATTTTGGCGCCTTACTGTACCTGAAACATGAAAGCTAACTGTCACACTGCAGTGTGGTGCATGCTGGGAAGAGCGTTGCTGCGGGGAGGTTAAGAGGCATTACATGCAGCACAGCTGCCGGCTTGAAGAGCTTTGAGTTACAGACGTACCCATGACAGCAGGTGCAACCCACAGCTGCCACCTCAAACCAGCAGAGAGCAGGGAGGAACAGAAAGAGAGTTTTTAAACCGACGTAGCATATAATTTGTCATTTCTGCCATTATACCAACAGCCCTTGAAGAGAAATGGGGGATTTCTAGTTAATTAAACCAGATTAGTTATAACCCGGGGATCGGCCTATTCAATTATCCTGCTTTCTTTTCTTTTTCCCACAATCTTGCTCTTCTCTCACCTACACATTTTCTTTGTAGGGAAAGATGTGTTCACTTTTAAGTAGAACTTAAAAGAGAGGTGCTTCTCTGGACAGCGGAAAGTTCTTTAAAGAAGAACAATGTAGCATGCATTAATCGGCTTAACCCACTCCCCTAACACAATGGTCACAATGGTCATTAACTTCGTTTAGTTCTCTGCCCAGAGAGCAGAATACTAGTTTTACCTTTACCTATCTTAAAAACTTACTAGTCCACACATATAGATGGGTGTGAAGATAGGAAGGTATTGCAGACATGATAAAGGGTCAAAAAGCCATCTCATCCCTTTCCATCAAGTTCTTGCTCTCCCTAAAAATAACATCTATTCCTAGACTCTAAGTACTATGTGGAATAACACATGGCCTCCTTCACATCACTTCAGAAACCAGTGTGCATAATGCCCCTTCACAACCATCCATCCATTCTTGTATCCTGTGTCAATCCTCCCACCCTGCTTTCTATCAGTTTGTGGTGGTTTATAATTATTTTCTACAGGATATATTGGTGAAGACTGTACAGAGCAAAAATTGCTCCAAACTTTGACTTAGATTCCTTCCATTTAAGCTTGGGTGGACAGCAGATTAATGTTGATGTTGTTTTAGATGGATATATATAAATGGTCAAATATTTTAGTCTAGTTTTAATTTGACTTCATTTAATCAGATTTTGATTTGTATATTAAATTCATGAATAATATATTTATACTTCAATTTTATCCATTATAATAAAAAATTACAAGGCTTAAACTGCAGAAAGCAGCATGGCTGCTGTAAAGCAACTGACTTGTTTAATGCTTTGACATTTATAGGTGTGAATTATACAGTGCTTGTCTTCCAAATTATTATATGACAGTAGAAGAAAAATAAAGAAAAATATGTTTTAACACAGACATGTTTCAATGGCATTTGCACTATTACATGACTAACAAGGAATTTTAAATTATATACTTTGTTCACTTAAGATGTAATGCTGCAACACTAGTTGTATACAACGAGCAAAAACAAGTGGAAATCTAAATATTTCTTGATGTTTTTAAGCTCTTGTGCATATTTTGAAATGTTTTACATAGATTTTTGGGGCATTTTTGCCTTTGTTGAAGAGGACTGCATATTTAGAAAGGACATGACTCTATAGGGTGTAGAGAGGGGAATTAGATCAGCAAAAAAACATAGGTAGTCAAGCACAGGTTATTTTAACCGTTTGACAATCATTTGACAGTTGTTCTGTTATGTTACTCTAAATATTGTCAAGAATTTTTCTCTTACTTTGTCAAGAAATTTAAGATATATGACTTTAATATATGGATTTATAGTTTGTATTCTAAATATAAAATGTAATATTATTTTAGTTTTTTGAGATTTTTGGGGGGGGTAAATTCTTATTATGTCTTATGTTCTATTATGAGTGTAAGAAGCTCAATAAAAAATACATATTTAAGTTCTGTTGTGAAAATAACGCGATTTCTTTGTCTGAATCTTTTTTTGATCCACGCGATTTCTTCGTCCAATTCTTTTATATACAATGTCAACCGATCTTGCAAGAAAGCCCTATTTTACCTCCACCGATGTGTTTAGAAGTAGATTACGCTAAGAGAAAGGATGCCATAAAATGGTTATCGTCCCCCTGATGTCCTCATTATGAATTGCTGTGTTAAGTCTTTCTCCATGGGGGACTGTTGTACAAGCCTTGTTTATAGGTCTCTCATAGTCCAGTCATTACCTAATTACTTCTTCATGGACTTTATGGGTAATGAGGGAGACTTATGTATACTGTAACTGAACGAAGAGAATTTTAAGAACCTGATTAAGCAGTCGCCCACATTCGACTGTCATAATGTTGATCAATGTTTGTGTGTGTGAGTTTGCTTAAAAACCCATGTTTATAAATTGGGAAACTGGAAATTGAGAATCGGATTGGGAATCTGATATTGACTTGGCCTTCAGTGTTGAAAAAGTGGCTTTTGTTGGTGAGGACTAAACAAGAAAAAGTTGTTTCATAATGGTTATTGATTAATTTCGGCTGCTCTTCTGTGTTTTGTAGTTATAATATTGTGCACTTTCAGTGTTTGTGTTTAAGTGATTTCCTACTACTTTGTCATTTCCCCAGCTGGATTCAGCCCTTGCACGCCGCACTGTTAGACAAAACTAAAGACAAACATTTACAGGTAATACTAAGCCAAACTTTGTGCACACTGTTCCTAAATAAAACTTGTGAAATTGTATTTAATTTAAGGATATTTGACTAGGTCATACAGAACATGTTGTTCTTTGAACGGTAAGCCTCATGCTAGGTAACTATGACGAGAACGGTGCCTGTGGAACGTACCTTCTTATCTCTTCATCCAAAAGGCTTAACATGTGCTTTGTAGTTGTAAATTTACTTACTTTACCTGACTTTTGTTTTTTACTTTCAGGCATGGTGTTGGTGTGATCAAGTCGGTTCACATTTCTTTATTTCGATGATTACAGATATTTGAAAGAATGCTTGTAACCAAACAGTGCTTGGTCTCCGTTGACCAGCATAGTAGGAAATAATTATTTTTTGTTGAATCCAATTTATATATACGGTAGTCAATGCAACGAAGAATGGGATCTACTATGATAGTCAATGGGATCAATAACTGTTTTGCAACAAGCATTCTTTCAAACATGTGCTTTTTTTGAAAACATATTTTGAACAACTAGAACAATTCATGACAAAGTTTTCATTTCCGGGTGAACTATTCGTTTTAATGTTACACATATATTGACCAGACACAATCCTATAAAACATTCATTACAGTGTTTTCTCTTCTGGTAACTAGTCATGACCCTGAGAGTGAAAAGGATCTGGTAAACCTATTGTTAGTGGTGCGCTTAAGCAGTTGGAGGTGAAATCGTTGGTGTTGATTGTAATCAGGATGATGTGAGTTTGGCTCAATGTGTGTGTGATGATGGCTGATAAAGGGTCCTCTGTCTCATCATTCAGACAGGCGATGAGATGTGGGCCACAACCCCACCGGATTGATGGTAATATTAAAGGAGCACTGTGAGAAGGGCAAGTAATTGAAGAGCTAAGTCAACAAGCAAGTCCATCTTTCCCTTTCTCTCTCTCTTTGTTTTTCTCTATCTGTCTTTCATTTTCTGTTTCATCTCGTTGAGGGAAGATGGGAAGAATATTGATCTATGGTTGGTTGTCTGAGTTGTCTTGGAAATAATTGCTCCAGATTGTGTTTCTGGGAAATGTAGAGGAGGCTTTAAAACTTTGCATTATATTTGATATACTTTGAAAATACAATAAAGTTGCAAATAAAACAAAGAACCTTATTGTAAATATTTTAATGAAAGAGTGAAAAAAAATTGCTATGACTTGACTTGCTATGACTATGTGCGCTGTTATTACAGTTTTTTGTATCAATACTAAGAATGTACAAATTAAAAAAATTATAAATGTCAACAGATATCAGTAAAGAAATGTTGTTTTGTGCATCTCTGTTTGTGCATGTTTATATATTCCAAAATCTAAATTTAATATTTATTTTAACATAGATCAAATTCTTGTAAAACCAATTATCATTAATGCTTCAAAATAGTCCAGCAGGTTTACTTTAGGTGGACATATGTATCGCACTGTGACTGAAGATCTTCAGCAGATTATCTCGTACTTTATATAATTAAATCTGGCTGCCATTTGCAATGTGATTTGATTCTGCAGGACCTGGCGTAGTTGCGCATGACTCACACGTCTGCTCCTTTCACTGTCAAGGTGGTGGGTGGACCATAATTGGACCTGGTTGAAAAGGCCACAAATGACACTGACAAACCACTAATGAAGTGATCCAGACAGTCAGCCCATCTATGTGCTCTCAATATTGGCCAAACCAGCAAAACTGGAAACAACACAAAACGTGTGATAGTGAAAAGTCACCGCTTATGGAGTTAATGTCTCAAGAAACGATTGCAAAGCTAATGGCTGCAGACGTAATGCTTTTTTTTACTTTTACTTATTTTTTTTGTTTTTGCTTTTTATATTTTAATTTATCTCAATATTTGTATCGTATAATAGCTTAATTTTTAAGACTGAGACATCAACATGGCCTGATATTCCTTTTTGTTTTTAATGGGATAGATAAGGGTTTTCACAATATGCCCATAAACATTTAGTATTTACAATAACATAAATAGGATATTAAATTATTTGTTATTAAACATGCAATGATTTATTTAATGAATAGTTTGATGAAATACATTTGTACTAAGCATGTGTTGTTTTCTACAGCAATAAAATATTGTGTACAAATGATCCAAAAATGAAATTCTGTCATAATTTACTCTCTTGTCATTCTAAACCTATATTACATTAACTCTACCACAAAACATGAAAATAGATATTTTGAAGAAAGCTGGCACCCATTAACTTTTATTTAAGATTAAAAGTTGTTTGACATTTAGTTTTTTGTATTTCTTTAAAATATCTTTCGTGTCTTGTCTAAAGAAAGTCAAACAATTTTAAAAATAACAGTCGGATGAGTAAATGATGACAAAATTTTGGGGTAAACTATCAGTTGAAAACTTACATGACAAACCTTGTTTTTTTATATCTAAAACTTTCTCCCACATTGCAAACAGATTGTTTTGTTTTTCTGACAAAGGGTTTTGGGATATTATGTGTGTGTTCTGTTTAAGCATTCCCTTTGGCAGATCGGCAGATGGTGAAGTTAATTTTACGCATAGGTGACCACTGAAGGTGTCGGAGAAGCAGCCTGCAGCAGTGTAGATTTAGACCACAGGCAACACTTCATCTCTGTCTACACTTCTCTCACATACACACACAAACTCTGAATACATAGACTTCCATAGAGAAAACTGAAAATCAGATTCAATCAGATATTTCTAAATGAATAAATTTAGAGCATCAAGATAGAGCATCACCAATCAGCTAATTTGAGATAAAAGAAAACAAGCAGACAGGGGAAACTGAGAGTTGAGTCATCTGACCCATCTCATTCTGGCCTGACAAGAAAACTCTTATTGAATAAGACATTTGATTCCAATTTAAGGTCTTGATAAAATAAAAGTGGTAAAATGGGCTGTCAATCCAAACCCAACTATTGAATAAGAAGATAGTAAGTCTTGGATCTTAAAGAAGAATGTGCTAAAAGTGTTCTTCTGGTGCCATAGAAAAACATTTCTGCTTACTTGAAAAACATATCCTTAAGAAAAACTTTCAAAGAACATTTTTATCAGACCATATCTGCCTAAAACAACTTTCTAAAACACTTCCACACTTTACTTTAAAATATCTAAAGTGGTGCTTCAAGCGACAATTCATGCACAATTTTCTGATGTCATTTACTCATCGTCTTTTCATTTCAAACCTGTATTATTTATTTTCTTTGCAGAACAATAGAGACGATACTGTATTTAGAATAATGTTGGTAACTGGCACCCATTCACTTTTTATTGATTTTGTGCCCATACGATAAGAAGGTAAATGGATGCCATTTCTTCGTTATCAACTTTCTTCAAATATCTTCTTTTGTGCTTTGTGGAAGAAAGTCATACGGCTTTGAAATGACAACAGTGTGGAAGAAAGTCATACGGCTTTGAAATGACAACAGTGTGAGTAAATGATGACCCAATTTTCCTTTTCAGGTTAACTATTACTCTCATAATTAGTTCTTTTGTACATTTGCTTTGGAAAACAAATCTCTTACTCTTGTACGTTATAATACTCTCTCTTTATAGTCATCTGTGTAGTTATCATTCAGCTTGTTCAGTTTTTCCCTTCATCTGTTTATTTGTTGTCTGAGAGTTGCTCTCATTAATGATCTTATTCATTTGCTTAGGACTTTAAATTCTTGTTTTTTCGTAGAATAGGAAATAACTTTTGAGACACACTAACTTTTAAAATGGGTTTGAAAAACAATGCAATGACAATTTTTGAAATCAGGAACAGTGTGAATGCGACTAACTTTTCATTTGTCGAGTATATTTTAGAAAAAAAGACTAAAATATGAAAATACAGAAAAATACCCGCTGTCAGGATTTAATAGCAGCGTAAGTCTTCCATCACTCTGAATCGAGCTTACTAATGCTGGGGCTAATACAGATTGCTTTTAGTCTGAGAAACTCAGTATTTCCAGTCCATTCAGCAACATAATAGAACACAGAGGAGATATGGCCAATAATGTGCTTTTTAAAGCACATTTGGACTCCTCCGGGAGCTGTTTGGACCATTGAGAAGCTCAATTTGAACTAGTGGCAGTATTAGGATTCTGGAAGCAGCATTTCAGTGATGATAAACACTTGTGCTATTGCTTTTGATTTAAGTGTTATCAAAATCTGCACAGTGCTTCTCTCTTCTTCTTCTTCCAGTCTTATTAGTAGGAAGAGTGATTAACTGCACTTTTTCTTTTAATAAAGGAGTTCCATGCATCTGTTTTCTCACTCTAGTCCTGCTGGAGGAGATGGATGGTGTTGGCCCAGGGTCAACAGTTCTTCCCAGCTTGCCCTCTATCTTCCAGAGAACAAATAATGAACTCGGGTATCTGTTGCTGATGGTAGAGAACGGGAAAGTGTAATTAACTGTGGAATACTGTTACGACCGTTAGGAATTGAAAAGTTTTTTGAGCTGTGCTGTTGTTAAGTTGTTTCTTTATGAAATGATTAAAAAACCGAAAATCTTGTTGTCATTTACAAAAATCTATTCAGACCTCTATTACTGTGAAGAAAATGAAAGAAGATATTTTGAAAAATTTTGGTAGCGAGGAATGGTGGTAAAAATTGATGTACATTTTGGATTTGCATTCATGCAGTTGTTGTTGTTTCGTGAATATCTTCCAAAATCTTCTAGTTTAGAATTTATGACATGATCTTGCATACAGCAACAATAACAACTGTTAATACTTTTTATATCGTTATAAGTATACTTATATTTAAGCTCAATTTAATATTAACTTACAAAGTATATTTATTGAGAAATAAAGTGTAACGTTAGATATTGTTGACATCAAACCGCTGAAGTTTTGTTTTCGTGTGGCAATGCTGTAGTGCACAGTAATGCCATCTTTTGGGGGGAAATAATGTGGATTTGGATTTGGAAAGACATGATAGAGACTTTTGTACATTTTTTCATGATGTACTAAAACATTTCATCTATGAATCCACATTTTTGCTGATGCATTGCATTAAAGACAGACACTCTTAAAACACTTGAGACTGTATGATGAGTTTAAAGGTAAAAATTGATGGCACGATTTAATATTGGAAGAATAAAGGCAATGTTTCAAGACATCTTCCCTTTGTTTGAATGTTTTAATTAACATGGTCAACTCTTTATCCATCCCCCACTATCAGTCATCTTCCCCTTCAATGCACATTGAAAAAAAGATAAAATTCCATGACCAAATATATAATATGGCATAGAAAATACTTTCAGTAATACCATTCACTAATATGACCACTGGAAGAAAATCATATTCATGATTGCCCACCAGGATTATATTCTCAGGTGTCTTCAGTTCTGATC
The DNA here is from genome assembly GCA_033220385.1 of Triplophysa yarkandensis. Classification (NCBI taxonomy): domain Eukaryota; kingdom Metazoa; phylum Chordata; class Actinopteri; order Cypriniformes; family Nemacheilidae; genus Triplophysa; species Triplophysa yarkandensis. Next base: position 5,863,372 of record CM065666.1, read on the forward strand.
TGAAAACTGTATGACTGCATTTTTTAAGTTCTGTTTTATGTCTGTGGTCGCCGTAAGTCTCTTTAGATAAAAGCATCTGCTAAATGACACGTAGCACCTTGAAACCTTTCTACGGCTCATTGAGGAGAATGGATCAGCTTTAGTTTGACAGTACTGCTGTTGGCTGACAGAGGCTGCGAACAGAACTTACAGCTTCACCTCCTTCAAGATATTAAGGACCCCACCTGATCCTGGATCAGTTCATCTGGTGTAATGTTCCTTCTGTGGGATCATTGATTTATGTTATGTGGTCTGGAAAGAATAGCTTACATGTGCCAAATGCTTATACATATTTGGCAAAATTATGGAATATTTGATGATAAAGATAAAGATATAGTAGACTTTCTTCTGCTTTTTAATCAGACTTTAGATATTTCACCTTCATATTTCTTTTTTGTAGTCTACACCCTTCAACATCCTAATATGATGTGATTTATTTACTTTAAAGGGATAGTTCAACAGAAAATGAAAATGTTTTCATCATTTACTTGCCTGGAAGTTGTTCAATATAACATCTTAAAAAGTGCACATTTCTTTTATTCTGATGAAAAAGCTTTTAACCAAACATGTCCTTGGACCCTATTGACTTAAACAGCAGGGAAATAATTTGAATGTGTTGTTCTGTTGAACACAAAATATGTTATTTTGAAGAATGTTGCAAAACGTTCACTGGACTATAAATCATTTTCATTGTCATTTTAAGTACTAAGGTAGTCATTGTGGACAAAGGACTGTCACGAGCTCCAAATATCTCCAAATAGCTTATTTAGATTTAAACCAATTAAGATAGAATAATGGTTTGGAACAACTAGAGAGTAAGAAATTCATGACAGGTTTTTCAGTTTTTTAGTAACAATCCTTTGAAAGGGTGTCTCAATATACTGGCATCGACCACTAATTATGATTAATAATATTGTGTTATAACTACAAATATGATAATAATATAAAAATAAATTCTAAATTACCGATAATTTATGTATTTAATATTCATATTTAAATATGTTTTTGATATTGATAAACTGAAATGAAAAAACTATCAAATTATATGACATTACCTTATATTATATATAATATAATATTATATTATATTATACAACATTATATTACATTGTATTTAAATATTTAATTCATCTTTATTGATTTATTGTTAGTTTAAAAATAAAACGATAATTATCTAGTTAATATGGGGTTTTCTCTTGTAAATATTTAATTATAATTGTAAAAGTTTGTTTTCTTTGGGTTTTCAACATTTATTTTCTTTTTTTGTGGTGTTTAACATTCAAGGAAGCCAAAAGTGCGATTCCACCTTTTTGTGAATTTTAAGCGGGCATTATAATGTTTATCTTGGCTCTTGTCAGCTTTGATTTAGCTTAATCAATTTACCCTGATGTAAACGTCTTTATCCAGCACTGAGAGATGTTATTGTTGTTTGTGCATTGGCATGGCCTGCTACACTTTGTTTGCTTTTGTTGTTTGCAAAACCTCATGAAATGTTCTCCCGAGTTTCAGTCCACAGGTAAGATTTCCCCTTAATCTTTCTATTGACTGAAGTACGAAATTTGCCCTTAAGTCAAGTGCTCTCTATGTGTCTCTCTGTGTTTCCATTTCTAGCATTCTTTGTCATGCCACCACAGTGGCAAGTTTTGCTAAATTACTCATAAATAAAAATGAGATGTGAGACAAGCAGCTGGAAGCTGAGAGAAGTGATATATGGAGAGGTTTGCAGTAGCAACTCACTGTTGTCAGATCGAACCCTGAAGCATATCACGCCACAGTTGTGGAAAGAATGTCATCGCTGTCCGAAGCTTTCAAACTATAGCAGACCTTACTGCCAGCAACTCTTCATCCTACAACACATTTTGACTGCAACATTTTATTTTTTCAGAGAACATTTTTTGTGGCACCTGTTGTCTCTCAAATGTAGGAAAGATTGAAAGATTCTTTAGTAATTATATTGATGGACAGTATTTTGGTTATGCGCTCATGCCCTGCGGGAGTGTGGGATGGTAATGGGATGTCACAGTGAGATGATCAGCGTGTGTATAAAGATGAGGAGACAGAAAGCATTGTGTACTATCGTAAATTTGAATTTTCCATCATTTTCTGACCAATTAGTTCTGTGTGTCTGCTCCCATTCCATTCATCGGAACAGAGAATCACCAAAAATAGTTTTATTGTAGCTGGGCATTCAATTTATGCCAGGTCAGAGGAGCTGGCAAATGTGCTGATTTTTTTTGACATAGAGGAAAAACACAACGGTTTACAAAACTAAGCCACCTAATTTGAGAACATTTTGCTTTTGGTAGTGGTAATGTCAGCTGATTTAGGCCATTATGTATTTACTGTGATTTAAATCGAACTGACTATTTCCCTTCTATTAATTCTAAAATGTTATTATTCTCAAAGTTGGTTCTTGTTTTTGTGAAGCAATTGTGTGTTTTAACCCCTTGCATGCTTTATGTTGTTCAAACATAACCCTGGTTGCCAGGTTCTGATATTTCATATTGTCATTTGTAAACTGAAGGTTAATCATCCTATTAGCATATTTATGATCTTAGTAGGATTGTTTGGACATTAAGGCATTCGGCAGGTGTGTCAACTATTTTGAGAATTGTTTGTGCAATCTGGATAAATGTCTTTTCATTACACGTTTGTTGTAGCCATTAAATATTTCATTTGAAAACATTCATATTATGATCTAGTTTAGATCTAGATCTAGTATAATTTGTTTAATGTTCAAGATTAAATTCTAAGCAATATTTATAATAATACTACTAATAATAGTAATAATAATAATAATAATTATAATGCTGGATTACACACTGAAAAATTAATGTAATGTTTAAATTATTAGTTGATCATGCATTACTTCAACTCAATTTCCATCATTGTTAAATATAAAAAAATGTAAGTGGATCAGGTTTTAATCTTTAACCACATTTTTTGTGTGTCTCCAAAAAAAAACATTCCAGGTGCACAGACATGTGCTCTTGTCTCCAAAAATGATGAATCTTTAATTCATCATATTATACTCCATTGATTCTTTAATATTGTTGACTCAGTGTCTTCCCTGGTCTCCATCCAAAATCATTCAATCACATGAAAACACCCTGCCTCTGTCTTTCAGCCCGTCTGCATAATCTCGTAATCACATTCTGAACGCACGCCACCGCTAACCAGACCCAATTACCCTTTGTGAACATCTAATTGGCCTCGTTTTGTAATGCTAATTCTAAGCAACGATCACAGATTGTCTGTTTATGTATGCGTTCAACACTATCCCCCTTACTTCAGTATCTGCGCCAGCTGGTCAGAGCACACCCAGCATCATGTGCTAACATTCAAAGTTTACAGCTTGATTTCTCATTCTGTTCTTGGATACTTTATTATCCCCACTGGAAATAATAAATGGTTATAGTGGCTGGCAGGTCTCACTGTGTATGTTGGTGTGAAGGGTAGGAATATACACAATGTTGCAGGGACTTCATGTTTGTACACCATAAGGAAATGGTTCAGAAATCAACCTAAATAATATGTTGTTTTTTGGTTGGATTTTTTATTTTGTTCTGTTTTTAATATTTATATTGTTTAAATAATTGTCTATGATATTTTCTATTCTATTCCATTCTATTCTATCTTTTGTTTTGTTTAAATTAATTATTTTTTTATTTAATGTTTTTTAACGTTGCAATTTGGTAGCATTTTGCATTTCGTCTATATCCATTCTATTCTTTTCTATTCTATTCCATTTAATTCTACTCTGTCCTTCCCTGTCCTATTCTGTCCTGTCTAGTGTTATGTATTTGTTGTTGTTAAGGGATTTCCTCTGCCACAAAAAAAGACTTTCCATTTCAGTCAGTGATATCTAGGCCACATGGTCAATAATGTATTGCCTTTTAACATTAAGCATTATGACACACGGTTTTACTAATTATTGTTGTTAAGCTGCTTCGATGCAATGTATTTTGTCTAAAGCGCTATATAAATAAAGGTGACATTGACATTGACATATTGGATAATATGAACCAATGGCATACTAGCTGTAAGTCTGTGTTCTGCACTTTCATGTTCATCTCCCCCACTTTGCAATCAGGTCTCAATGGTTAACATCCCAAACAGTTTTTTTGTCTAGTTGAACTACCTGTATTTATCTGAAATGGATCATATTAAGGGAGATAAATGGTGTGAATCCGATTACATGCTGACTTTAAGGACTCCATACTTGCACGTTTAGACTTATGTAAATCATGAAATAAGTTTCTCTGGCGTTATTCCTGATCTTGCAGGATCCGTAATGCTGCTGGAGTCTGTGGAGGATGCGGCAGACAGGAAAGATTTGTTACACTTAACAACATCACACAGCTAATGCACCTGAATTGACTCTTTAAATTGCAGATATACCGAAATGAATGATGGTGTTTTATCCTAAAAACTGAGGAGTGGAGCTATTTGAACACATTAAACCTGAATGGTAAATTGTGGTTTAAAAACGTAAGAATTTCACATGTTTCTTTAAATATTCTAAGTCCTCTTCATTTTTCGTCAACCTTTAACTAATTTGTTTTCCACACATTTTCTAAGGTGTCATTGTAGCATGCAATCTCATGTCTCCTTTACCCCCTTTACCCTCTCTTTCTTTCACAATGTTGTCTGCTCTACTCATATGTTGACACACTCCATCAGACTGTGTGACACTCAGCACTTTACACCAGAGATGGTGCATTTAGATCCGCACTGCCGGGCTACCTTTTATTTGTTAGTATTCACAGCAAGCAAAGAGCTGTTTTTTTACCTCTCGACCCTCATTCTCTACATTTTCCCTTCCATTTCCCTCTGTCATTTCATTTTACCGCCTTTCCAATCTACCCACATTTTGACTTTCCTCCAAGATCCCTTCAACGGTAAATACAGCATAAAAATCATGTCCAATGCAAGAGACCAAACCAGATGCTTACCGAGCAGATTAAGTCCGAAATAAATCCAAACGCTGGGCTTTGGAACATTTTTGGGATTAGCGATGAAGAAGCTCTCATTCATGTTTCCCTTTGATGGTCTGTGTTTTGGGGAATGAGTCAGGAATAAGCAATTTTATTTTGCTACACTTAGACTGTAATAGTTTGCCACTCAAAGAACTCAGTACAGATTGGGCAAAAGTAGGTCAGAGACGCACAACATAGAAATAAAAGCCAGAGGATGGGTAAAAGTCTGAGCTGCATGGGAAGTGCAAGCCAAGAACAGGCCGTTTCCTGAGATGAGCCCAAACAGTGTCATGGTGAGATGCGAGTGTTTAGAGCTGTGTGTGTGTTTTAGAAGTGAGAACAGTGTCATTTCACACTCAGTTGATTCTGCCGCGTCCCATGGTGAGAGTGCCACTAAACTTGATCTGTACAACGATAGTGAGCATAGCAGACTACCGGAGACCAATGAGCCAAACGCCGCAGGAGCTTTTAGTTCATCGCCACATTTCTCCATCAGTCCCGTAATGTCTGAGGAAAGATCCACCCGTGCGTGTTTCTTTGAAAGGTTCGATAGTCATTCAGTGGTCCTGACTGAGTATTCATATTAAAATACCGTGGTGGAAATGCATCTTTTTTAATGTGTTCGAAATGGTTTAGTAGTTTAAAGTGCATGGTTTTGTACAGCTGCTTGGAAAAATGTGACTCTGCCAGTGAAAACCAGGTTAAAGGATGAAAAATTCTGATAAAACGAACATTCAAATGACTTCACCTACTATTTTAATTATGATTTTAATCTTTGACATGGTCTTACTCAATCACTATCTTAAGATATCAATGTTATATTCTAACAGAATGTTATACATAATACATATACATTCAATTCATGAATAGAATTCAAAAGGAATGAAAGATAATTTGATTGCAGAATAAAGGTTTGTGTTAAGATAATATATTAGCATAATAATTTGGTATTTATGAACACATACACTTATACACACAAATAAATTAATGCTTGTAAATTATATATATATATATATATATATATATATATATATATATATATATTCTTAAATATTTGGATTCATTTATAAACAGTCATATACAGCATTCTTATGCATTTATTATGTAAGCACAAACCTTTCAAGGTAATCAAGTAATGGATTACAACATCCCTTAAGATAGATTATATGTATAATTGTTGTGATGTGCATAAACACATTAAAGTTTTACCATTGATTTATTTTCTGATGTGAAAATTAATCTGTGTGGTTCAGTAAATCTACTGGCAGCTGTGATTTGCAAAATGCTTGACCTTAAACACTCTTAACCACCAACCAGTCAAGCCACAAGTACACATTCGAGTAAAATGTTTATTTTTCTGTTGTTGTATTTGCAGCCGAAGAGAAAACACTTCTGCATGGTTGATGGAGCGTGTCATTGCATGGAAGAGTTCAAATTCTCACATGAATAACTCAAGAACACAGTTAACTGACTCTATCTCTTCTCTCTCTTCTAGGTGCTGAAGGGAAGCAAAAAGCTTTGCATGTCTGTACGTTCTGTGGGGCGGATCCCGGGAGGTTATGTCACGAATCACGTCTACACTTGGGTGGATCCGCAGGGCCGCAGCGTTTCACCTCCTCCTGACCTTCTGGCCGAGCATCGCAGTGCTACACTGCGACGGTCCAACAGTCAGGGTCGCAGTCACATGCAACTTCTGCAGGACGGAGATGAGAAGAAGGTGAATTCTGTTATTGATGACCATTGTGGAATTTATTATAGTATATAGTATATAGTATATAGTATATATATATATATTTATATATAGTAGTGAGCTTTCTACATGTGGTATATTGATGATGTTGAGAATTTATATTGAAAGTTTGTTGGTAACATTTGTGGCACGCTGGGGATTTAATACATTTTATATTAATGGGATAACACATTTAATGTAAAATCAACATAATCTTCTGGAAATCATTCAAGGTGGCTAAAGCTATGATATTATTTGTATGTTTAACTATAATTTAAATATTGCTTTTTTTGTATTACATTTTTACGTTTAACATATACGTGTTTGTAAAATAACACCCTCAATATACATTCAAACTACACACCCCGTAAAATATGTACGAATTCCCATAAGATCACAGCAAATTAACTAAACTAAGACAGATTTTTGCAATTCTGGAACATTTCTTAGATCTTCTCTTAAGAACATACTTATTTTAAGAATATTGTGAGTTATGTTTGGTCAATGCTAGCTTGTGAGATAAAAGTATAGCTATCTATTCAATAAAATTAATTTGTATAACATTTACATATATTCATTTGTAGATACTTTTTTCCAAAGCGACTTACTTTGCATTGTACTATTACATGCAAGCATTATCATATTCATCTCTGTATATATATATATATATATATATATATATATATATATATATATATATATATATATACAGTAAACATATGATGTGTTAAGTGGCATTAACAATTGAACATTAGCTATAATTTTAGCAAGCATATTTGTCAATAGCATCCAAACAGACAAATTTACAAATTGTACACAAAATGCATTTTGCAATGTTTTTGAAACAACCAAATACATGAACAAAACATTTTGAATTTTGAATTGTGAGACAACCATGAGGCTATCCTAACTTTAAGATGATTTTTAAGCTAACTTTTAATTTGTTTTTATAAATTTTTTGGTAAATCAATCTTAAATTTTAATTTTTTTGTTAATTTAAAATAACTTATGGCAGCTGAAAACTTTCTCAAGAAAATTTTGTTAGTCCAACCCCGGGTAAGTCTTGCAACCAAAGGTTAAAGCATTTGCATATCTTACATTAAGGAGAGCGACAAATTTCTGCTCTGAAACACAAAGATAAAGTGACGTAATTGTTAAGAACACTGCGATGTCTTATAATTAGAGTAAGCTTTCCCCTGGGCCACGATTAGTAGTTCAGCTCTCATAATACAAGTGTTTTAAACACTCAACACAGAAGTTTTTGTTGTTTACAGCTCATCAGCTTTAATTACGGCTGTCGATTTAGAGTTCTTGTGAAGTTGAAGAGCTCTGCTTCAGTATAGGTTGAGGGTTTTGTCATTACTGAGATTAGATTTCAGTGATGCATAAGAGGGGTGCAGATGAAAGATTAGCCTTGTCTTTTATGAAATGCAGGGTATGCTGTTTTTTCCATAAACCGACGCTCTCCATCTTATCTCCGCCAGCTGATGACAACGTCTTTGAAATCAGAGTGCTGCTGGACTGATGCCCTTTCCCATAAGTCATCATTTATCCACTGTCATATGAATATATCTGTGGACTAAATCTGTGATCATTTGCTGTATCTAATGGACAAAAGAGCATTTTAAGACAGATATTAATGCAATTCATAGAACTCTACCTGGTTTTCTATAAGACTGTAATTTCAGTTTCTCTAGCAGTTGAAATTTTAGGATGGGGTGATTTTATAGGAAGTGAACTTAAAAGGGTCCTACAAAAGGTCCTATAAAGAGATGTCATAGAAGAACCATTATATTGGTTGTACAGAGTATTATATAGGGATATAATAATTATTTGGGAATCAAATGTTCTTGTAAGATCAAATGTTTCTTGTTCCTTTCTCTAAAATGGCAGAGAACGGATCGGTGGATCTTTTTTCCTGCAAAACACTAGGTGATATTTTCAATAATGTTTGTATATGGCACTTATTTACTTGAACTGATTTTGTGTCCATAAAAAAGTTATGAACTTTCTTCTAAATATATTTTTTGTCTTAAAATAAGTAACTCATGAAGGGTAACAATGATTTTTGAGAATTTTCATCTTCATGCTAAATGACTTGTTTCCAAAAATAATCAACTGTGTGTGCATAACTTTATCTTGTGCGTGCCCTCTTTTTGCAATTTCTAAAAATCTCTTAGTAAACATGTGCACAATATGTACCCAGCAGATAAAGCCTCTGTGTTTGATGTTGTTGTGAGCCAATGAATTTTCATTCTGATCCAGCATTAATTTAGAACAATGCAGTCTTTTACAAGCAAATCCAAACCGGAGGATGAATGTCTGGGGTTAGGTTTTGTTTAATCCGACCATTATTGAATATGTATGAAACATTAAGAGGCCTTCTGTGCCGCCTCCATCAGACCTGAACGAAACCGAGATGTCTGCAGTTGCACACAAGTGCTCTGTTATGAATTTTAACCAATGTAAATGAAATATATAAATAAAGGAGCATAAAAACATTTTGAATGCACATTAGGCCTAAGGTCCTGTAAGCACTCAGCATTGGACAGACAAATTAAGCGATCAATCACGCTTTGTTTCAGACCACAGGGAAGAATTTCGTTCCATTCTGCCTCATTTTGAATGTAAGAACTTTTCGCCTTTTTCGTCCATACTGTTATATTCATTTCGCCACAGTCCCGTGTCCCGCTTCTCGACCTACCCCTATTCCTCATTTTGTCCTTTGTTCTGTATGCCAAAATTTGTTAAATGTGATTATAGGGAGAGTTTTATGACTCATTCACGCTAGTGTAAATCTGCCAAGGCCCTTTGAGAGCACGTTCTTTCATGGGCCGGCATAGGGTGGATGCGTCATCTCAGCCCAGCGCGCCGGCAGCATTTGGTAATGCACAGCGCAGCAAAACTGCTCTGCCTTGATTTACAGCCTTGTTTGCTCACTCTCACATCGTGGCAAAGCAATTCGCAGGGTAATTCTGACGAATTCCTGGGTGCTGAATAGTACTTCGCCACTGGAAGCCGTCATCTACAAAGCTAAATGTAGAAAACTTATATAAAGACCCATTCACAGTTCTAACGTTTACAAATGTGTGGCATTATGAACAATGACACACAGCAAATGCAGTACGGCCCTACGCCACTCTGACCTTTCAGGGATGGCTAGGGGTAACCTTTAAGCGGTGTTCTGGTGGGCGGCCGGTGCTTTTAACATCCCAGTGGGCACAGGGGCAACGGTGACACGGTGGACGGGGCTGTTTTATTGGCTCTTTGTGGTTTCTGTGATACAAGGTAATCATAGGGCTATTGTTGCTTGGGGAGGTCGAGGGTCTGTCACATATTGTTGTTTTGCTGGTTCAGCAGAACCGTAGGTGGGAGTATGGGTTGTCAGAGTAAAGAATTATGGAGCTAAGATGCTGTAATAGCTATTCTGTCTGAAAGGTGAATTTAAACAACTTTCGCGCTTGGGAGATATTTTATTATATGTCACCGTAACGTTTTGGTGATTCATGTCAGGGCAGGTGTGTGTACGGAAAATGGATGCCACCTCACTAATGGATGCACACTTAGTACATTAATTTACCGATTAAGGATCAGTTAGTCATCTCACCCCTTTTCTTATTTCCTTAATAGGTGAATCTGGTGTTGGATGATGGCCGTTCTTTAGGTCTTATGATTCGTGGGGGAGCTGAATACTCTCTGGGCATCTACATCACAGGAGTGGATCGGGGGTCTGCGGCAGAGTGTGGGGGTCTAAAGGTAAACTTCACTATTCACTATTTCTTTCATGTCACTATTTTTAACAGTTTCCTGGCACTCATAGTAATCATCTTTAATAGCATCACTAGTGGCTTTCGCACCGCAGGAATAATTTCGTAGTTATGGTTTGTTGGAAATGCTTTTTGTTTTGTTTTTCACTGCAGGAACCAGACCGATTTTTAGTTCAGCCATGACTTTTGAAGGAACAAATAAGCTTTAGAGCAGGTTTTGCTCAGAGGTCTTTATTACATGCCATTTATCACAAAATACTTGAAAATACCACAACTTTTCTTGCAGTGTCATTCAGTTTTCAGATGCCATACTAATGGCCGATTTCTCATTCCGCAAAAGCCGCTACAATTATTTGAAACTCCACAATTTGTCCTCTCATTTCTTCTTGACTTTTCTCTCTTTGTTTTTTGGGTTATATGTGCGTTCAGGTTTTAACACAACAGTCTGTTCTTTAATACAACTCTTTTAAACATTAGAGTAATAGTAAATCATCAAAACCAAGTGAGGGGTTAGAATTGTGTAGTGATGTATATACAATACAGCACTGTGAGGACGTCTTGGCATTCCAGTCCTTTTATTGGTTTAATGTCATAAGAAAATATGAATTTACTTGTTGCACATTTAATGCTTTGTTGTGGTTAAAGCTTTTGCAAATAATTTGTCATTTTGACCATGGAAGGCAATGTTTGGGACTTTGTGTTTTCAAAATGTGGAGTTTGAGTTGATGGATGCAAAGCAGTCAAGTAAAACTGTTGCAATGGTTGTCTGCTCAAGTTTTTTTCCCTTTCCTTTTATAGTATAAAAATAGATAGATGATGACACCAGATTTCTCTGTAGTTCACTGGCTTATGTCACACATGTGAACCGTTTTAAAACTTTGCTAAACATAAACTTATACAAACCTTTTATTTTTATTATCTTTTTACTTTTTATTATCAAATCATGTGAAATCTAGAGACTCCTCATTTGTATAGAAAAACACTAATATTTAATATGTTTAATATTTTAAAGAGTTTTTCCCAAATATAAAAATTCCATCAAAATAAAAATGTTTTTATAGTTAAGGTTATATACATACCGTAAGTACATGTGTGTGTAAGTGATTGTTGTTTGTTTGTTTGTTTGTTTGTTTAAGACGTGCAAGATTTGAGAAAATGATGGAGGTTTGGTTGCACATTTGCACTAGTGGTGGGCATAGATTAATTTTTTTAATCTAGATTAAATCTCACTGTAAATTTGGAATTAATCTAGATTAATCTAGATTAAAATGTCTAATTTGAATTCTGTCGAAGGCATTCAGAATATGTGTGCTACAAAAATAATGAACAAAAGTAAGTCTTACAACTTTATGCCGCGATCACACTAGACGCAAATAGAGCGTCAGGCGTGAGTCATTTTCATGTTAAGTCAATGCAGAGACGCGAATAGACGAATATCAATACATCTATATATATGACTTTTCCTCTGATAAATTGATGAGTTACCCTGACAGAAGACCCTCCCCCTGCACGAATGATGCGTAGGAAGCAAATGAGGCAAATTGTACACACGAATGAACTTAAACGTTCAAGCGTCAAACTACACTTGTGTAGCGCGTCAACACGCAAAATTTGCGTCTAATGCGAACGCAGCATTAGTCTTGTCCAGGTTTCTATTAGGAAGTTTCTTGAAAATAAACCCTGCGGCTTCACAGGTGCATCCATGTTAGCACGTCACGTGTGATGATGTCATTTCAATGTTGGTATACACACAGGTTGGAAGACTCGCTCTCGCCCCCACCTTTGTAAATTGCTTACGTATACATCCGCGCTAAAGATCAAAGGTGAAAGTCATCATAGCTTGCGTAGTATAGACGCAGCTCCCAACACAACTTTGAGAAGAGATTAACTTTATTTTTTTATCGCCCGGTAAGAGTCTCACTGCCTTAACACTGATAACGGCCCACCACTTATAAGCACTCAATGAATAGACTGTCTTTCCTTTTCCCACCTCATGCATAATAGACTGCACTTGGTAAAAAAAATGTTTCTTGAACTTCTTTTAAGTGTCCTGCTTGTTTTAATCTTCCCAGACTTCACGTTGTCTTTATAAAAGCAGAAGAATGCAAAGAATGTGTGACTTTCTCCAGCTTTCCTATTAGCTTGTACATTTGCTTTCGTTCTATTATTCAGTTTATTTTTCTTTGGGAGATAAATACCATGATCATAAGAAAGTTTGTGACGTTTTCAAGCTGACAGTTTGCATTGTGCACAACCTTCATGGTGGGATTGAGAGGAGATGATTTTCTGAAAGAAGAGTGATCCAGACAAGGTCTGTGAAGTGAGGCAGGGTTTGGTGTTTTATCTTCAGGCCAAACGTCTGTTTTGAAGAGAGATGAGAGATGGGTTTCTGGGTGCCTGTTTGGCAGCAGACTCTGTTTACAATGCCCCGGTTCTGCTGTGAGGTCCGGTAACATAAAACCAGCATGGCCTCCATTTATCATGCCACAGATGTGATAAATAACTTCCTGAATGCTGCACTTGCACACATGCATTAACAGTAAGGAAAATAAATCTACTGTACTGCAATTACGCTTTGTAGCTTGATGCAAAAAAATCTCAAAGATAACCAATGTAATAAGAATTGAATGGCATTAAACAAGGGATGTTGTATTGTGAGTCACAATTTCCTAAAGGTGCAATATGCAATACTAAGGGGACATATTGACAGAAATGCATAGCAAAATATTAATATACTTTGTACATTATGCACATAACAAAGCGTGTGTGGGTAACTTCGTCAAGAGTCATAAGGAACGTAAGGAACGGAAAAAAAATTTAAAAAAATTTCATTGTGTGAAGATGACAAGCTAATCAATTTTCTTTTTTTCATTTATGCTTCGATTTATTAATCTACACCTTCTGTACGTGGTTGATTGCATTATAATAAATGAAAGAAAATGTACTTCAAGGATAATAATGAAAATAATGATGCAGCATATATAACACAATTTTCCCATATCAAAGCAGACAAAATGCTCACAATTAAAAAGCATAAAATTGAAGGTTCTAAATGAACAACCATGGCATCAGAAACATGAGCAGACAGGGTCATACGGGGCACATTTATGATGTTTTTTGCCTTGTTTGTGGTAAGCTAGCTGTGGTCACTCCTGTCATTGTATTGTAATATGAACAGCGTATAGCCTTTAAAAACAATCCACCATTCCAGAGTAAAGAAAAAAGCTTTCATCCGGATGGTGTGACACTTGGAGCAATCGTGTTATTACGCTGTTTGCTGCTTGTGACCCTCTGACCCCACTCTCAAATATAGACAAAAAGAAGAAGAAATACATACTTGCACATCTATTTCTGAAAAGGTCCTGAGATAAGGAGAAAGTCAGAGGGACTGCTTAAAATATAAAGTTTCATAAGGGAAATTACATCCAAAATGAAAATTGTGTCATCATTCACTCGCCCTCTTTTTATTTAAAACCCATATGACTTTAATTGTTCTGTAGAACACAAAATTAGATATTTCAAAGTATGTTGGTACCCAAAACTGTTGGCCCCCATTTAATTTTGTTTTGTGTTCATACAATAGAAGTTTAGTTGCCAACATTCTTCAAAATAACTCCTCGATAAAAGAATAGATGTTTGAAATGACAACTGGGTAAGAAATGGTGGCACAATTTCATTTTGCACTTATTTTGGTGAAACAGATGAAAAGTTGAAGTGACAGATATATAATGAGTAAATTCTTGACCACAGGCATTTGCTATACTAATGTTTAATTGAATTACTTGTTTGAAAGGTGACTTTGCCAAACAGTGTAAACATTGTGTTGTATTCAAAATGGTCTAAATTTTTTAATCTGTCGTTACACACGTTACACAGAAATTACACGTTTTCCTAGAGTACAAGATAAATTGTGGGCTTGGAAGAATTTCAACGATGCTGCACATCAGGTGTGACTGACGATTATTCTCCGCTGCCATCAAGAAATGTGCTTATCGCACACCGGACACGGCAGTGATGGATGAATTTAATTCTATTTCTGAAATGATTATGGGCGCATTAACATTTTTACCCACAAGCAACACTAGCAACAAACATCTGCTGTCCATTCTAACGATTTCTACATCTCACATATAAAAAAGCCTTAAAGGCTGATTCAGTCCATAGAGTTTTAATTGGATGGAATAATGGGGTTGCTCATTGAGAGCTCTCTGTTGTCTAGATCTAAGAATGTTACTAAACATAAAGCCTCTGCTGACCCGAGAACAGCCAGAGTTAATCAGAGTGCATTCATTGAAACCTCTATCTGCATGGCTATTTTTGGCTTACTCCTATTAGATATGGTTTTCTTCTGTAATGTTCTTTGTGTATGGGAATCTATTATTTGAGTTTCTTCCTTATTGCAGTCTCACTTTGGACTCCAGCTGGTCTTCCATAACTTCTCTGAATGGAGAACGTGTAATAAAACTGGAACATATCTTGGCCTCAGAGCGGTAAAACACTTTAATGGGAGTGACAGCGAAGTTCTTAATGGGTAAATTACTAAAGTGCTAATAGCGTTAGGACCACATTTATTTTACCTTGATATTCTCCTGAAAGTCACCCTTCTGCTCATCTATTTGCTTTTATTGTGGACCACCTAAGACGGAAGTTTTAGTACATTGAAATATTTTTTTTTTCAAAACAAATAAACTAAACAAAACGTTGAAATTCTCAAAGCACTTAAGTTTAAATAACTAAAATTATTATAATTAATAATTGTAATAATAAATATTAAATAAATTAAAGGAAAGGGAAGTTAGAATACCCTCCAAAAAAAGCCATTCTAAAATATTAATAAAAATGAAATAAACATCAACCAAACCTGTAATAAATCTGCATGAAAATCACACAAATACATTTAAAATATCTAGCAACATTTTAATTTCTATTTTTCTTTCTATTTAATAGACTTTCTGAAAGCTTTGAAATTCTCTCAAATTCGAAATTACGATATGATGTTTCAAATGATTGGAGAAAAACAAACTGGTCAAAAATGATTTTGCACAATACTAATGTCTAAAATCAATTAAAAGAACAATTAAAATAATTATATACAGTAGAATATTATTTAAAGAAAACATTATGCCTGCATAATATTTTTTATTGTGAAATAGGTTTCATGCCAGTGACCAAAGAAAATTTTTTTAATGGTCAATGGCATTTGGTGATGTCCTTGTACATTGCCTATTAGTTAAAAAAAAAATTCAATCACATAGCGCTACTAATTTGTGTAATATGGGTATTATATTTAAATGACCCCTAAAAATATATTTATGTGATTTGCTGATGCAGATCAATGGAATGTGATTTTTCTGCTTAACATTTTACAGCATGTGCGTTAAGAATTGGGAGCTGTCAAGATCTTTATCGGTCTCATTGAGTGCCGGCAAATTCCCTGTTCCGCCATGTCAAGTAATGCTAAATCACCTTAGTCATTGAGCAAAAAGTCATTTGGCCTGAAAACTTTCTCACAGTGCTCCCATTGCCATGATATATAAAATTTGTAAAATATTTTTTGCTTTTATGTTGTTCCTCCCTAACCAGGAAGTACAACGACTTGCACACAGTCTTAGAAGGGTGTGCATTTATCATTTGAACAAATCCCCCCAGACTTATAAAAGCCTTTTAGACTGTGAACGAGACCACTTCTGCTCATATGTAATCCATTTTTAAACGCCTTTGACTGACAAATACACTTCTTTCAACCAGCAGTGTAGGAGGGTCTTTACTTTGGTCTGTCCGTATAGATTCTCAGACCCTGAATACTGCTGGTGTAGCTGAACGTCTTAAACGCTCATTAAATGTAATGATAAATAAATGGACGGATGGGCCAGGCAGTGCGGTGTCCATATTTAAAGCACAACCATTCATCAGAGAGAATGAGAAGAAGGAATGATGAGAGAAGGCAAGCAAGGAGAGGAAGACTAAACGGAAGAGAATGGATTGGTAAATTTTAAGAAGACAAAGGAATACTGTGAAGTTTATAAATTCGGATAAACTAAATATATTATACATTTATCATATATTTAACCAGATGTCTAGTGTATTTGTTCTGTTGTCACATGGCACTTTTATCTCACTTTAAGTAAAAGTTTTTTTTTTAATTGAATTAATAACTTTTTATTAGTTTCATAAATGCAGAAGATCAGGTGACTGTATATTTTAAATCTAGTTAAGACTTTATCTTTTAACTTAATATAATACCACCCATAAATGTGATTATTTTGTAATTTATTATATTGTTTGATGTTCTTGTAGCTTAACAGGTTTCAACACTTATGGAACATACAAACTCATATTCTATGTCTATTTTAAAGTAATAGTTTACAAAAAATATAAATTTCTGTCATTGTTTACTCATCATTTCAAACCTTCCTGATGGGCACAAAATAAAAGCAAGTCAATTTGAACTGCCATTGCTTGGTCACCAACAATTTGAAAATATATTTTGTGTTCTGCAAAAGAAAGAAAGTCATACAGGTTTGAAGTAAATTATCCCATTTTCGGCTGAACTATCCCTTTAAATCCGCTGTCACTTTGGGTCTGTCAAAGCAATGATGTGTTTCATATTGAAATATGTCATTCTTTGACATTAGGGTTATATTATAATAAAAAAAATCATTTTGTGTAAATAACCCAACCTTTCTGCCTTTAACTATAATATACATAGTGCTTGAACACTCAGAAAAACTAAGGAAAGCAAGTGTGCTGTTATCTTCCGCATCGATTCAAACATCTCTCCTGTGTCCACGGGATAACAAACCCATATTATGTCCAAATTGATCAAGTCAATAATTTATAAATATTGTGATTACCTCAGAGACACTTTAATTACCCGCAGGTATCTTCAGTGGGCAGGCATTGATCCGCAAAGAGAGAGAAAAATCCCACAGTAAGGGCTTTACTAAGAGACACATACATATTACTCCTTAGGAGTATTTTTTAGGTGGAGTAACTGTGTTACTGTGGATGCTCATAAGTGATATCTGCATTGCTTAATATGTAAATACAGTCTGCAAATGGTCTATTACCAAATGTGTTTAGGCCTCATTGACTCGCCAGACACAAATTCCAGAAGGATTACCGACGTTTCCGATATGGACAGGATTAAAATCCCAGAGCAGTTCTGGTAATTATTTATATTCCCAGACCACTACTTATACAACTAATCCCATCTGAATAGAGCTTTGGAGTGACAGGAAAACTTGTTATATGACAAGCACTGAGATTATGGGAAAAGAATCAGTGTGGATGGAAGGTGTGGGAAGATGAATGAATGGATCTCACATAACACCGCCAGAGCTCATCCATTTTTTGTTTACCTTAACTCTTAAAACATTTCTGTTTTCCGCACACTTGACCCCACTGCATCATTTTATCCAATGTTTGATATCCAGTCCACCCCACCTTCATCTCCACCCTTCACAAACCGCTGTCCTGCTCTGCCTGCGCCAGACCGCCCACCTTCTCCTCTCTCCGCCCTGTCATCTCCACAGGTAGGGGATCAGATCCTGGAGGT
The DNA here is from genome assembly GCA_033220385.1 of Triplophysa yarkandensis. Classification (NCBI taxonomy): domain Eukaryota; kingdom Metazoa; phylum Chordata; class Actinopteri; order Cypriniformes; family Nemacheilidae; genus Triplophysa; species Triplophysa yarkandensis. The sequence continues at coordinate 5,881,444 of CM065666.1, forward strand.
GAATGGACGGAGTTTTCTAGGCATCCCGCATGACGAGGCCGTGCGAGTGCTGAAGTCTTCTCACCATCTGATGATGACTGTGAAGGATGTCGGGCGACTGCCTCATGCCCGCACCGTAGTGGGCGAGACTAAGTGGATTGCCAGCTCACAGATCACAGAAAGTTCTGCTAGCAGCAGTGTTACAGGGTGAGTATGTCATATATAGAAAAATACATTTTAGTTTTTTGTGTCCGATTACCGTGGACTGTAAAAATCTGATCTTTAGATCATTAAAGACAATATTGTTTGGAGTGTTTGATTTTGTTTGTGTGTGTGTGTGTGTGTGTGTGTGTGTGTGTGTGTGTGTGTGTGTGTGTGTGTGTGTGTGTGTGTGTGTGTGTGTGTGTGTGTGTGTGTGTGTGTGTGTGTGTGTGTGTGTGTGTGCGTGTGTGTGTGTGTGTGTGTGTTTGTGTGTTTGTGTTTGTGTGTGTGTGTTTTGCACATGAACAGCAAGATTGTAAAAGGTGTTTTTATCTTTTATTGTCATTAATAAACCTAATAATTTCATAATGACTTGACATTTAGGGCATTGTGAAGGCATGGTGTTTTCACATTGATATTGTGCAGAAAATATTACCTTTAAAGGGATAGTTCTACTAAAAATATATTTCATTATTTAAACACCCATGGCATTCCAAACCTGAAAGACATATTACAGCAGAACAAAAAATAAGATATTTTGCAGAATGTTTGTTATGAGACATTGTTGCCCCCTTTGATTTTGATTGTATGGACATTCCTCAAAAATCTTCCTTTGTGTTCGATGTAATATGTTTTGATGGGTGTAAAGTTGGATGTTGAGGGTGATGACAGACTTGGTTCAACTTTCCAAAATTTTGTTTATAATAGTGGCTAACTAAACATTGAACTTTTGCTTTACTCCAATTGGTAGCAGCTCCCGTAAAGCTTTTGTCATTTGTGTAAAGTTGAACGATTCTCAAATTTATTGCACCGCTAGGCACGCCCACTACCTGTTGCCACTGGTAGGAAGTCATTCGTTCTCCATTGAACTGAATGAAATCTTCTCACTTTGTCGCCAGTTTGAATGAGGCTTTTATATTTGTGAGCGTTTTGGCCTGTAGATAAATACAAATAATGAAAAGAGCTTTTATATAAAAAATATTTTTATTCAATTATCAGTTATTTTTTAATCAAATTTAACATTGCATTGTTATGTGGGTTCATATTTTGTTTTATCTAGTTATAATAATATTTAATTAAATATATTTATAGGAGAGAGAGAGAGAGAGAGAGAGAGAGAGAGAGAGAGAGAGAGAGAGAGAGAGATTGTTGTTTGTTGAAATGTTTTAGAATATATTATGGCAAAAGATACAATATTATATGATTTAATTTTTCCCATGTTTTCTTTCAGTTTTTACAGTCAAATAAAAGTTAGAAAACAAAAAACAACAATTTTTTTGCATATCAAATCTATTTGTGGATGTTTTGATAGGGTTAAAATACACGTAGCTATTATTTATTTTCTATTTTGACTATTTTCTCTCATAGACTTTCTTTGGACCAGGGAGCATCAGCGTCTGGAAAGGTGAGCATTTGTTTAGTTGGTACAGAATGTTCTCTCCTCTATGGCCCTGAGTGATACCGTTGATGTCTTGCTGGGAGATCATGATTCTGATTCTTCAGTTTCTCACAAGCTGCTGTGCGAGATAAAAATAAACCCAAAAATGAAAATGCTGACCTTATTTACTGTAGGTCATTGCTTTCAATGCTATATAAAAAATGGAAGACTAAAGCTTTCAATCCACAGCCAGGGCACAAATGTATCGTAAAAGGGTTTTTTATGATACCTACTATATCCAAGACTTCTTAAGGCATATGAAAGCCTAAGAAACAGGCCAAAAGCCATCATTCACCCATAATTATAATCCTCTCCAGTACGCTTTAACCAATGTCTGATTTGTTGACTCCAAAAACAGAGAAACTGACCGGTCATGCTTTAACTATATCAGTTCAATGAGACTGTGTGAATGTTCGCAAGAAAGCCACGGCTTAGAATTGCCCTTTCCCCTGTGTCCTTTTCTTGCTTACTCAAAACGCAGAAGAAAATATTATGAAGAATGTTGGTGTTCAGACAACATTGGCCTTCATTTACTTAGTGTCCATACAATAGAGATGAATGGCTATCACTGTTTTTTTTTACCAACATTTTTCAAAATATAATATTTTCGGTACTGCCCAAGAATGTCGTACAAGTTTGAAGGTATGATACAAGTGTCTTAAAGTCTTAAATCTTCAATCAACATTCATTATTATTTCATAAAAATTTCTTTCTAAGTTTTAATTTTTAAAGTTTTTGTAAACTGTTACTTGAGTAAATCTTAACCCCATTTATACTCTTTGCCTTCAAGCTATCACAGTTCCTCATACAGTATGCTCACAAGCTCCTACTGGATCTTTTTCCATGTCTTTAAATGTTCAAACACCCTTTACTTTTGTTCTCTGTCGTGAAGTTCTGTTGTCTTTATGCAAATTCAGTGATTAAGCATCATAAAAGATCAAACTCGGTATATTTGCATTGCTTTGTGTTCTACCTTTGCAAATCACAACGGGGTCAGAATCAAAACCGAGCCTTATTGTCATTGATACACCATGAGGTTGATACAGGAGCTGTATTAAATGCTGCCAACATTGCTTGAACTAAATATGCATGGCTAAATTCTGGCTCTGACACTTCATGTACGGTTTGCTCTGTCTGACGGCCTTGAAGAAAGAGAACCATGGGGCGTAATGAGGTGAACCGGTATTGGAAAGTGAAGTGAAAGACACTAGTGCCGGGGATAGACAAAAAGAGATGAAAGAGGAAGGAGGTATCGCTATAAATTGCCGTCTTGGTTTGAGTTGCGTCACTTCATATCTCCGGCTAAAAAGGATGTCAGGTAGTCATTGTCGAGAGTCTTTGATCCCCTGGGCACACGTTTTCCACCGTGATTTGTATTCATGCGCTGGTTTTCACAAAAGACATATACACTTAACATTTTCTGAAACTAGTTTCTTTGTGTGTGTGCTGAACAGGTTGACAACGAAGAATATGTGAGGGGGTGTATAGTCTATAATAAAAGTGTTTATAATTAAAAAAAAGATTCAAAATCTACATACATGACAGGAAAACGTAAGACGACTGGATTAGTGAAAGATTCCAAGAGTGTGAGGAAACGAAGAGCAAGGTGACCTGATGATACGGCTTTTACAAGCTCTTCCGCTGTAAGCCGAGGGTTTATGCACAAAACAATGGTTTCCAATAAAACTCCAGCAAAGCATGAGCTCTTGTTTAATACGGCCGGGATGAATAATGAATACGGTACGAATGACAGTCTAAAGGACACTGTTAGAGTGTCTGGACCGGACGTGTCTGTGGGCTATGAGCTTTTTGCAGTCAGCTTCTCGATTTGCATCCTAAAGAGCCGTAGTGGCTCCACGTTATTTCAGAGGACGTAGATAAGTTGCACGCATCTGATTTTTGGGGCGTGAGTCAGCCATTAATCTTTCCCATTATATAGACATAAATGTCATATTTTATCTTCACGCACATAAATTATTCAGTTCCAGTTTAAAAACATTACAATTATGGTTAATATAATTATAATCACTTGAGCTTTATCACAGCTGCTGGAGGAAAAGATACATGATGTATACGTTTTATTTTCTGCACTGGAAAAATGGGTTGTTGAAAATATTTATTTTATCATGTACACCTGTTCTACATATAAGTTTGAAAAAAGTTACGTCAATCAGACTTTATTTAATTGTGTAAAAAATAAGTGCAAGTAATTCCAACAACCCCTTTTTCAGCGTGTAAGGGGTTTGTGTGGTTTAAAGTTCAGTCAAAATAAAAATCTTTTATCTTCACCTCAGGTTGTTCCAAAACTGTATACATTACGAAGATATTTGGAAGAATATTTCTTAATAGGATGTCTTGGGCATCAAAACCATGTAGAAAACAATATCATCACATGATTAAATTAAGTTGTTTTAACATAACTTTAACATATTTCTTTAATAAAACTGTATTCAAGCATGTCGATCTGATGTACATAATGAAATTAAGTAAACCAACAAGCCATTTCTTCAGTGCAAAATGAAGATATTTATAGAGTTTTGGGCCACTATTAAGGTAGTCTCATTTCCTAACATTCTTCAAAATATCTTTCTTTGTGTTCAACAGAATAAAGAAACGGAGACAGGTTTCAGCCCCTTAAATGGTCATAAAGCAGAAGATTTTCAGTGCAGAATAGTCCAGGCATATAAATGGACAATCACATGAACGCCTCATTATGTTTCCATCAGTATACATTTAACGCTCTATGCAAATACTTCATATCTGGAAACGAAATTGAGCACGGCTCTGCTGGGGGAGCATTGTTTTATTAATGGTCAGTTACGAGTAAGTTAAGCATTTCATTACAGGAACACAGAAACTGATGGTGTTTTTATTAGGAAACAGACTACTTTTTCCTCTGAAAAGCTCATACACGTTCAGCATAAGAAGAAACTGCTGTCACATTTGCTTCAGATGAAACTCATTTCAGATTCAGACCTTGAGATTGGATTCACGTCTGGTTGTATTTTACGCTTTCCGCTTAGTTTAACACTGACTCAGCTCATGAAATATAAATGAGCCGAACAATGATGTGAGGTCACAACTTTACTCTTTTGGACTCTGAGGGTCTCGCTGTCAGGTGGATGAAAGAACGATAGAAATCCTATTCCTTTATCTTTTCCCGTTACAAGGATTTAGCCTGCGAAGTTGAGCTGCGCTGAGGATTTTTGCTTGTTTATGAGCCAGAATATCTTGCTGAGTGACCTTGTGAAGTCTTTGCTGAGTAAGGCACTTGCTTCTATTGCCTGACTTGAGATCATTTTACTGTTGAGAAAGACTTTTGTGGAGTGAAACCCCTCATTGCCAACATATTGTTGAATCAGAATTTACTAAAATTCTTTAGGTTTGGTGAACATAGAAGTTGACAACATAATAAAATGATTCGGAGCATTATTATACATAAAATCCTTCTTCACAATGTAAAGAAAATTCTGTAAGAATATAATATTGATACCTTTAAAAATGCTTTAGTAAACTTTGTCCAAAAACAATCGTGCAGCCAATTAGCAGTGAGGGACGTGTCTTTTCTTGATGTGGTGAGGAACGTTAGTCAAAAGTCGACGGATGAGGTATATAAGGGAAGAAGATATAAAAGGAGCGAGACATTTTTGGTGTAGGAGCATGTTTGTTTACATATTTAGTTGATTTTAAATGTCAACATTGACTTCCAGAAATCCGAGACCCTGTCTTTAATAATAACACCATGTCAAAGATTGGAATCATAATAAATTAGTTGATAAAATCAAACTTCTATTCTCAGAATTTGTTTTCCTTTTAGCCTGATTTTTACTGGCAGGGTCACATATTTGTCAATATTGGCGGCCACACTAAAACAAAATCAGCAAGGGTTCTTCTGCACAAAAATATTAATTTAAGTTTAGTCTGTTTGAACATTTACTTTTATGTTTGGTAGTTTTTTTGAAAGATGCAACCAGCTCCCTAGTAATGCGCCCTGTCTGGATCTGATTCATTCATGATTCGGTTCATTCAGATAATTCAGTCACAGATGTATGTTGTTAAGATTTTTGTTTTTGTTTTCATTTTTGTCTTTGTTTATGAATAAAATAAAATAACACTTCACTTTTAAGATTAAGAAAAGTCCATCAAGAGCTAGTATAGTTTTCCCAAAGCCATCTTCAACAGAACCCAAAGCACCATGTGAAACTTCTTCTCTCGTCACAGGATGTTTTCATGTTTTCTTTGGCCTATGTAGAAGAAAGTTTGCTTATCTCAGACAGCTTATCTCCTTTGAGCTCCGAGCACATCAGGTATTGACTGCTCCGTTCTGAAAGAGGTGTAAAAATCTATCAGCTTTTTGCCAAAGACTTGATCTTCCATGCACAAGACTCAATGTAGCTCGAGAGAGGGAAATGAAGCTTCAGTTTGAGTGGGTGATGAGATGAGATGAATTTTTTTCAAATAATAAGAGGAGAGACCAGAATGTCACAAGTTAAATTTAATAATGTCAAAATGTATTAGAGATCTGAAAGACTGTTGTCATTTTAAGTTAAACTTTTTTAAGTTTACTTTTTTCTTATAATAGCTCTGAATCAGTATGTCTATATATTAAAAATTTAGAAAGATTTTCCATTTCAAAAAATTTAATCCGCAGAATATCTAAACTTTTAAGTCATTTAAGTGAAATGAAAATGATGTCCCTTCAAATTCAAAAATAATGTCTCTGTAATTAGATTTTTTTATATTAAGTTCATAACCTTTTTTTGTCGGTCAGTTATTTAGCTAACTACAATGATATGCGTTTGTCCAGAACTAGTTCTGTTATTCCCAAATTAAAAATGTGATAAATTTAATCTTAAAGCAAATCCCAAACTATTTTATCCTTTTGTTATATATTAATATTTTGCTTTATTTAAAACAAAACACTGCAGCAATTGTTGAATTACCCTTTCTTTTCTTTCAAATAAAGCTCATTCCGAGTCTAAATTGCTTCATTTGAGGACTATTCAATTTCACTGGAGCGTGACATGTGGAGACATGACTGAAATCACAAATACTGACGGATGAAAATTCTTGTTCTTGTCTTAAAGTCTAAAATTGTCATAAGTGATGTCATAATTGGTAACCGTGCAGGATTTGATGGAGCAACATCGATCCCAACTTGACTGCTTTGGTTCATGAGGAATAACAAAAAACGCTTATTTCTCCGGCTAGTTGTATTGATCATTTCATGCTGAGGAAGCTTCAGACGGGATTTTGCTTTGTAATTGAGCAGCATAGCGATTTCCCAGAGATGCTTAAGAGTACAGAACTTTTGAACCTCAGACCGAATAGACACCAGCATCATAGTGCCAAGGTTCGCCTCAGCAGGATTTCAGAAGCAATTTGCTTTCAAGCCATGAGTTTAGCAGTAACCCTGACCTCTACTGGATAAGGGAGTCTTTTTAAAAATCGATACATTTTTTTACAATTATGAGAAAAGGAAATAAAGTATATTATGGACATAAATTAATTTGGGGTTCTTGCACTCGGGCCATGGTAAGATTTTGCATTAGTTTAGGAGTGGGACAATGAAACAGGAGATTTTGTGGCTCTCATTTCTGGTACACATCCATTGAACACTTATAAGGAACAAACACACTTACAGGATATTAAACTAGTTCTCTTTTTACTTTCCTTTATATGTGTGCTGCTGTTTAGCGCCGGAGTCTTTTGTGAAAGTTGCTGAAATGCATCATAAGAATACGTTTGAACTGAATTCTTAATAGTACATTTTCTTCCTTTAATCCTCTTTCACATTTTCTTGCTTTCACTGACAAAAATAGCTCCGCTTTTTACACCGGCCGGCTATTCTTCAATGTCCAGTGAAGGACATTTGCCCAACAGGCCGGGACTTCTCAGGACTTTTCTCAGAAGTAATGTGAAAATAAATGGTCTGCCAGACAAAGCAAAAAAAAGCATTATTTCCAGTTCTTCTGTATGGTTTCAGAATATAACTGCGAAGGTTGTTCTGGGGAGTGTGAAAAGTTCAGGTTGGAGCAGACATGATCAGCATTCATTTTCCTTTCTCTAGTCTCTATCTGTATTGATCAAGCTCGGTTCAAAGGCTGGTGTCTTTTGACTGTTTGATCACATACACCCAAGCGCTGCTTGAATGCACCATCAAATCAGATACAAACATGTCTCCAACCAACAAAAACAACCAATGGAACAGTCACCAGATTGAAAGATCAAAATTATCTCGTCCTTCACTTAACTTCATGTCGACAAGGTTATATGACTTTTTTCTGCAGAATGCAAAAGAAGATAATTTGAAGAATGTTGATTACCAAACAGCACTAGCTCCTATTGACTTGCATCGGATAACACAAACCCCCGTCACATTTCTCAAAATATCTTCTTTTGTGTGAAACATTAAAACAAGCATAATATATACGTTTTGAATGACACGAGCGTTACGTAATTATGAACTTTCACTTTAAGTTAGTTTGTTAGTAAGTGGTTTGTGATGTATTTTTCAGAGTTTATCATTTCTAGATGTCGCTCTTAGGCTTGAGAGCTGTTTTTGAGCAACTCTGATCAAAGCTCTTGGTAAATCCGAAGCGGTGCTTTTTGATTTGGAGAATAATTAAAAGGAAAGCAGCTCTCGATGAGAGAGGCTGATATATGAAGAAGAGGGTTAGAGAGTGTCTGCGCCACCGTCTTCTCCTCTCCTTTATGGAGAGATGAGTTATGATAGCACAAATGTACTGGGCTTATCTAGTGATGTTTTCATTTAGAAACGGATTTAACATTCAAGTAGTTTGCCTTGGGGTTTAATAAACCACAGTCATGTGGAGCTAAATATTAGTCCGCTCTTATTTCAGTTTTCCACTCTTTTAATCTTCTTTATATATATTTAAGATATTATTTAATGCGCTCTCTCTTTCTTTGTCTTTTTCAGGCTGGTTTTTATAAAGGTGTTGCAGGTTCTCAGGTCACTCTGTCCAGTCTGGTAAACCAGAGTCGGGTGATGCTAGAGGAACAGGCCAGACATCTGCTGACTGAACCCGAGAGGCAGACGATGGGTTATTACATTCAGGAATATCGTGACGGTCACATTGGGGTCGAGCAGTTCGTAATGGCACTTTTTGAGTTGTTCAATACACACGCCAAGGTGAAGACATGTCATATGTATGGGTTTTTCACATACCATCGTGCAATATGATGCTTTGACTATAATCTGAGCCCTTATATATACTTTAAAGCACCATATATGTTTTACATTTCAAATGTAAATTGTTAAGTGTATGAATGTTGCTAAATATATATTTTTTAATGTATGTATGGCCAAACAATTGAATTTAAAGTGATAGTTCACCCCAAAATTTTAATTTGCCTCAAAATTTCAAATATGCATTACTTTTTTTCTTCTGCAGAATGCACAAGATATTTAAAAAAAAATTAGGTTACTTGCACCTATTCACCTGCATTGGTTTTGTGTCCATACAATTAAACCGCGTGGGTGGCACTGCTGTTTGGGTACCAACAATCTTCAAAATGTCTTCTTTTGTGTTCTGCAGAAAAAAAGAAACTCATACAGGTTTGAAATGACAAGACAGTGAGTAAAGGTTTTTCGGAATTTTCATGCTAGCGGAGTTGAACCGAATGGGTGCCACTGTTGTTCATTACCAACTCTCTTCAAAATATCTTCTTACATTTACTAGTACTGTATGTTTCTGCAGTTTTCTCTGCTGTCGGAAGTGAGGGGGATTGTGACTCCTCAGGATGTGGAGAAGTTTGACGGGCTGGTCCTGAGACGGGAGATTGACGCTCTGAAGGCAAGACACGGAGGAGCTGGGTTTCAAGACTCCTTCTCCATGGTGTCGTACCCGGACACTCTGGCATCCTCCTCGGCCAGCTTCATGACCAACACGACCCTCAGCTCAGCAAGGGTAAGAGGACAAAAACCCTGTGTGTATTATAAAATAGAAGAGGAAGTTCACTAAGAATAAATAAAATGTGTTTATTTGCATGCATCGTCAGTGTTAGTTTACCACTCTGTTCAATATATTCAATTGAACAAATCAGGTTACAGCATGAACGCAATTTGCATAATGCAATTTATGATATTGGTTGGCACTAAATTCAGTTTTGGGCGATGCTGCGTTGGACTGTGGTCTGATATGCTCTGATGCAATTTATAAACCTAATTTACATAGGCCAGTGAAGTATTTGCATTGTGAGGAACAACTGTGACGTAATTTGGATGCGGCACTGTGTTTTTTCAATGCGATTATGTTGGATTGTGGGTAACTAAATTGTGCGCTGAAATGCATGCAAAAGAACTGCGATTATTTTGTCAATTCTTTCTTGAGTGTGCCTATATTTGTCATTTCAAGAAACAGAAAGCATTTAGGGATGTGTGTTTGGGCAAGGAGTGAGCGGAAGACATTGATTATTGTTTCATAATGTGGTGTTTGACATTGATGTAAAATGCAGCTTTACAAAATTGGTGGACAATTTGGACACAAAAGAGCCGCTTGTTCTGGTAACTGTGATATAAGATAAAGGGTGGTAGAGAGTCTTGGGGTAACGGCTTTTGTCATTTATGTTAGCTGCTTGTTTCCCTGACTGTCTGTCTTGTTCTGTCAAGTCTGCTTTGAAAGTGAAGCGTAACACTCTCGCTGTGATGTTGCTTTGACATATGCATGAGTGTTTCCTGACAGATTTTTAAATGAAGTTTAAATGACAGATAGAGTTTAACACCCAATTCCCTCTCCAAAAAAACAGGAGAGACTTCTGTGGCTCATAGACATGATGGAGGTAGGTTTGGAGGCTTGTCAATCCCCCTTACAAAAACTGATCATGGTAAACATTGCTACCAAAATACCATTCAGAATGTGGTTATTAAAGTATTCAAAATGAAAATTCTGAATTAATTCTCCTCAAGTTGTTCCACCCCTGTATAAATATATTTGTTCTTTTGAACACAAAGAAAGACATTTGGATTAATGTTCTGTGGCACCAATGACTATCATAGACAAAAAAATGGTAGTCAAAGAAAAAATTCTATATTTTTTTCTTATTTAGTAGTTCCCCGGAACTGTCCTCAACTGCCTTAGTGTTTAACCAAACCATGACATTTATTTATGTTTGAAAAAGCGAGAGAACTTTCATTTTGGGTATAGCATCCCTTTTTATTTGTAGGACTCCGGATAATGATTTTAAATATAAAGTAGTAGTGATAAAAACCATTTGGAAGGGTTTTTAAGTTGTAAATTGTAAGGGTGCAGACTCATAGTTGCCACACACAAAAAACCATGCAGAATACTGTTATTAAAGTATTCAAAAATATAAATTCTGAAATACCCCCCCCCACTAGGTTGTTCCAAACTTCTATAGGTGTATTTGTTCTGTTAAACACAAATATATAAGGACAAAATTTAAGGGCACCACTGGCTATCAATGAAGAACATAAAATGCTAGTAAAAATTTTCCTAAATGTCTAAATTATGTTTGGAAAAGGTGGCAGAACTTATACTTTTGGTTAGAGAATCCCTTTTAATTTAAAGACTCCTCATGGTTTTATTTTTACAGTAGTAGTTCTAAAAACCAGTAGTTGTTTAATGGTATTTTGCTAAAAACAATGGTTACTATGATAAATTGCAAGAGTGCACATTTATTATGATCTTTCTGTGGTGTGGGCATGATTCTTTTTCATAGACAGACTCAAACAAACAGTGATGTAAGCTATATTCTACATTCTCTGCATGCATTGACCCCTGTTAAAATGACTCACTCCTGCGAGTCACTTGTCTGTCTGCGTGTGTATTTGTGGGTTGCAGTGATCTGACAGCACCGCAAATCAAAAGCGTGTCACCCGTGACTTTGCACATCTCCATCACGGGTCATTTCCAAACGCCAGCGTGCACGAGCACTTTGTAAATGAGTGGATGGGTTTGAGCGGCAGTATCTGTATGCAAGCTTTGTTTGTGGCCCTCCTCTGTGGATTGGTGTTATTGTAAGCCTGCCAGTTCTGGCTTCAGTAATTACGAGTAGCAGCAGTTGCCCACACCGCAGCCCTGCGGATCTCCGCCAGCGAAACGTTCTCTCTGGGACTCTTGCGACGTTACAGCACCTCATCAGCCATACGCGGAGCTGTCACAGCAGATAAGTTCCCCCGACAGCAAAAACGACCTCTCAGGGAGAGCATCCTCATTTATGCTCCGGTGGAGCACAGCAGGGAATTGTGGGATGGGGCACAGTTTTCTGAGCGTGGAAGTCGGCATTAGTTTGAAGAGAGATGGGAAGGGATGGAGGAGAGTCTCCAGCTGGCGCTGTTGTATAGGTCAACAGCAGTGTGATGTAACTGGACAAGGAAAATGTCTGAGGTTCAACCAGTTCTGTTTACAGGTCAACAGCTAACATGCTTCTTTTGTGTTGACAAATCCGTCCTGAGGAAATATGATTTCTAACTATTTTCCTTGATTTGATGTTGTGCAATATACAAAATAATTTTGTTCAATAAACATCTTGCAATTCTAGTGTGTTATCCATTTTGCACCATACACCTCATACTAATACTATCCCCCAAGACATTATTTTTTGCCACAACTGTATGTGAGACGTTTAAACACATTAACAAAACTATAGCCCAACAATAGTTTTACATTATTGTTAATAATAATTGCCATTATTTTCTCTCCTTTTTGTCATTTTAAACCTGTATGATTTGTGCTTCTCCACATAACAAAAATAGAGATATTTCGAAGAATGTTCACTTGAGAAGGATTTGTGTCCTTCCCGTAGAAATGATGAGTGTTCATGTTTGGACGAAATATCACATTAATAAAGTTTATAAAGTTGCACAGTGATTTTAATTAACCCTTTTTTAATGCCGGAATCTGATACTTTTACCTCTTTCAGCAACTCTAATTGAGTAGAAAATATTCTCATACTGTTCTTTTGCTAACGCATGATATTTTTAAGTTTTGTCTATGTTTTGACAGGGTGAATCACCCAAAAATGTTAAATTCTTCCATCAGTTCTGTACCTTTTAAATTCTGTGACATGCACACACAACCAATGTAATTCAGTAGGTACTGCTGTGTCGTGGTTAACCACATTTTTCAAAATATCTTTTTTACTGATTTGCAGCAGAAAAGTAAGTAAGTCATACAGGTTTTAAATATTTTCGAGCAAACCTCCCCGTTCAAGCAATGCATTTTACCATTGATCATTTTGCATTGTATGCCACATACACTTGTGTTGCCAAATAAAAACTCGAAAAGAGAATTATGAAATATGACACAAGCATCAATACATTAATAAAGCTTAAACATTTCATATTTCCAGAATGACCTACACCCACATAAACACCTGCCAACAAACATACCCAAAATAGAGTTTGCCTGTCTAGCTGTTAACAAATGAGCTCATGAGTCTCTTTTGTAAGTGGTGAGAAAGCAAAACAGTGAATTGATGAGGCTTTTGTTTGGAGGGCTGGGTGTTTAAATGAGGTAAATCGAAGGTCTATATGCAACCAGCCCTCTATGTGGAATCACAAATCAACTCTTTTTTCCATCCGAGCACCTGCACGAACTAAATCAGGACTTTTCATGTACTTGGCGTCATGTTGGTGTGTGTTTGTGTGGCAGATGTCAAATTGAACTCCAGGTCTGTAAATGCAATTGTGGTTTGATGCCTTTCCGTCAAATGGGCTCTTAATGCTATGCAATCTGGAACAAACATTTGTTTGGGGTATAAGTGCACAGCTGTGTTTTTCGTTTGTTTATTGTTTCTTTGTCTCTCTTTTGTTTTTGCTCTCCCAGAACGACAGTACGGCAGAGAGCAACGGGGAGCAGTCTCTGGATCAGAGCGACGGCTTGCCTGATGTCTCTCTGGTAAGACCCTCGACATGAGACGGTCGAGTTTGATGAGAGAGGGAGAGAATCTGCAGGTGCAGAATGTAGAGAACTGCGGCAAGCGGGATTAAACATTGACTTTCAACTTAAAAAAACAACACAATTTTTTTAATACTTTTTAGGGTTCCAAGTCTGCCTTACATTTTAAGTTAAATCAAAACGGCTTTCCGGGCCACTTGAATTACTAGATTACATCAACCTGACTTTAAAAACAGAGGTGAAATGTAATAAACTAGATTTAATAGATTACTTGAATAGTTCAATAAGATTTTAATATCATTTTAAGTCCTAATTTCACATTTTTTAAATTGAAATATTGTTGTGTCATATAGACAGCATTCTAAAAGTGATAGTTCACCCAAAAATTATATTTATCTTGTCATTTTAAACGATGATTATCCGTCTTTCCAAAACACAAACCAGATATTGTTGGGAACCCATTGACTTGCATTGATTTGTTTTAATACAATAGAAGTGAATGACGCCACTGCTTTTCGGTAACCAACTTTCTTCAAAATATCTTCTTTTGTGTTCTGCAGAAGAACAAAACTCATACGGGTTTAAAATAACAAGAGGTTAAGTAAATGGTGACAGAATTTACAATTTTGGGTGAAATATCTCTTTAAGTCTAATAAAATTCCAGAATCCCTGGACAAAAATCATATTTATGAATTTAAAATATATATTAAACAAGATGTACTGGCATGAGTGAAATTTTTTGCATATATGGATGCCGTGTTGTTCTTGAAGGTGTCTTAGGAATTTTTGTCTTTAAATGCTGCAGTTGGAGGTTTTGGAATGAAACCGGGGACAGTTTTATGGTGGCATTTTGTATGGTTTCTGCGATACATTGTGATGTCAATCGGTTGTGAATGCTTGGCTGCACACAGCTGAGGGTTGTTCGAGAGAGATGATGATTCCATCAGTGTTGACTTCCTGTTGTGAGCGAGATGGCCGGGGAAGATTGGGGTCTCTCTCCAAGACTTTTCCATTGGTATTTTCATGAAACCCCTTCGCACGGCAACAGCTCTATCAGGCCGTTCCACACAAACAGGTGCCAACGGGTCAACCGTGTGTGAAGGCGATGTTTCCGGAGAATTCTCCGGTCTAGATTAAACCCACACAGACAACATTTCGGTTTGATTACTTTGACACTGACACCTCATTCATCTGGAGTCTGTTCACCTCGTTCAGCCTTAGTTTGCTCATTTCGCTTTTTTTGTTTATTTCTATTTTTGCATTGGTCTGAATGAGCTCATCTTTCTGAGAGAAACTGTTATCAAAGTAGTTTTCAAAGTAGTGAGTTATTGGTAGTTGTCTTGTTAATGTGTGTGCGAATGGTGTGTGTGAATAAGGTTCGTTGTAAGTTGTAAAAGTGTTTGCAACCCTTTCAACATGCTTGGTTTATAAATGATGACATCATAATGCTCTCCTCTTTCATCCTAGGATGAGGTACAGTCCATCTCAGATTCCCCTCCCTCCTTTAAACCGCCCCCTCCTCCAGGGGTCCCATGCCATCCCAGTCGAAAGGCCCCGCTTAGTAAACGTCCATCATCGACTTCGTCCCAATCCGGCTTATACTTCACCGCCCCGTCCCGTACTCGAACCAAAGATTCCAAACACCCCAAATCACACAAACCTCACAGTTTACCCCCTGAAGCCCCTAAAATTGAGGTCCCAGTACCTCAGCTATCAGTCGTGAACCAGCACCTTATCGGGCCATTCCCGCGGGTTCAATCTCCAAGTAAAGCGAAGCCTTCTGTCCAAACCCAATCTCCGGTTCCACCGCCTGCTCCCAGTGTGCCCGCACCCCCTGGTCCCCCACCCCCATGCCCAGATAAACCTGCCCCTTCCTCTCCAGCATCCAAGCAGCACTTTGTCATGGTGGAGGTACACAGGCCCAATGCGGAACCGGATGTGAATGAGGTGCGACCGCTGCCGCATATTCGAGGTGAGAAATTCTTAATCAGCGGTCAAATATTTTCCCAGCTGTTTGCATTTATTAATCTGTCATTTATATACCCACTTCTCATTTCCAACTTGTATTTTGAAGCATGTTGGTAACAGCGAAACAGCAGTGACCATTGACTTGCAGTAGTCTTGTGTTCATATTACAAAAAGTGGATGGGTACTGCCGATGTTGGCTTAATACCAACATTCTTCAAAATTTCTTCTTTTGTGTTCATCTTTTTGGAAACAATGTGATGATTTTCCATCTGCTGTAGGAGGGACTTTATCTCAGCTCTCAGACAGCGGACAGACCCTTAGTGAAGACAGCGGTGTGGACATTGCAGAATCCGGACGTGTCAGTAAGGACAATAGCCCACGTCCAGCTCGCACCCAACGGAATGGGCAAGAACAAGAGACATCCGCCAAACCGGTGAGACCGAGAGTGAGAGAGGAAGGAAGGTGTATGGTAATAATGACTGCTAATGACAAGGAGATTATATTAAAAGTGATGTTTGGGTGTGAATGAGAAATAAATGACTAAACAGGCTTGAGTGTTACTTTAAGTAAATCTGTTTTCTGTCTTGAGAGTGCTTGACGTTATCACCATTAATTTTCACTTTTACTTACAATTTGAGTTTTCAGTTCATCCTTTGTTGACTCGTCCGACTCATCTCATCTCATATAACTCTCTGAAAAACCAATCTCACTCTGCTGAACCGAGACACATCTGTCTTCCCGGTGACCGTCTTTAAGCGAGATGCCTCTTTGTTTTCTTATACTGTATACGCAAGCTGTGCTTGATCTTTCAGAATGGACTAAAAGTGCTATCTGAGGACATTATGGTTAGTCAGAGGAACGGTTTATTGCTTAGAGGTTGTTCTTGCATAGCTCGGCTGATTATGATTTATTACGTATCAACTTTTTTATTGATGTTTCTCTTTCTGGGGAGAAATAAGCGGATGTTTGGAGCTATGGAGTGATTGTGGATAGGAGACTTTAGATCACTTGAGTCAGGGAGAAAGATTGCAATTCTGGGCACAGTTTGAGGAGACACATTGTATGACATTACTGTGGTTTTCATAAGAGAACTATCTGAGAGATTGGCGTTTTACAGAAATATCGTATTGCTCTATTTCAATGAGATTTCAAAGCAATCTCATTGGCAGTATTTTTGGCCTGTGGGTAGGCTTAGACCACATCATTTGACCTTATTCTAGACAGTCACAAAGCAGTGTCTATCATCTAAGCCAGATATGTCTTTCCTGCTATCTCTGTTCTCTGTAATTCTCTCTCTCTCTCTTTGATTTGCCACTCTACTGTCACCTTCTCGCGATCTCTCTATCTCGCTCATCTTCCCTCATATAATCTCTCATGATGTGCTTTGCAGCCTGGTCTGTTGGAACCGACCTCTGCTCTGGTTCGAGTGGCAAAAAGCGCCAGTACGTTGGGCATCGCGATAGAAGGAGGAGCAAACACACGTCAACCTCTTCCACGTATTGTTACCATACAGGTAAGACATCCGTACAAAGGTTTAATGCGTTGGGCAAATGTATAGTGCAGTTATGAACAATTAATGGGTTTTTTAGATGTTTTTACAAGGCGTTGGTTGGGCTGTACTCTGGGCCAGCAACTATCCAGAGTGATTCCTACTCTTTAATCCACATATTCTGAACTGTAAACAATGAGTTTTGCAATGTTTTTACAGTTATTGAAGGTGTTGTGTACCCTAAAAGTGACTAATTTATGGTTTACCCTTCTTTATGACATTATGTTCTTCTGAAGAACATAAAAGAAGATATTTTGAAGAATGTCAGTAACCAAGAAACCTTTTGACCATATGGACATAAAAGCACTTTTTTTATACTGCAGAACCAAATGTTGTGAACAGGTTTTGAGTAAAGTAACTCATCTGTTATTTTGAACCTGTATAAAATTCTTCTTCAAAACCCAAAAAAAATATTTTCGAAAAATTTTGATACAAACAACACCAGACCATTTTACCATATATACAAAATCACAGCAACATTTTCATAATACTGTATAGCATTTTAGGTCTGCAGAGCAAAGTGTTCCACAGGGTTTTAGTTATGTCACAAAAGTGATACTTTCATGACTAACTCATCTTTGTCATTTCAAACCTTGAAAACAAAAAAGAAGATATTTTGAAGAATGTTTGTAACTGGCGCTTATTCATCTAAATTTGTGTTCATGCAATTGAGGTAATTGGGTGCCACTGCTTTTCGGTCAAAAACTTTCTTCAAAATATCAGAGAATACGGGACCAATTTTGGCATATGGACAAGAAGCAACAGAGACATTTTTCATGATATATATTTTTATGGTCTGCAGAGTTTTCAGTTTTTTTAGGTTTACTTAACTTGTATCATTATTAAACCTACATTTCTGAAAAAACAAAGATATTTCTAAAAGTTTTGGTACCTTAACATAATGAGATTTTTTTAGCCACATGCACATGAAACCACTGCATCATTTCTCGTAATATATTCTTTTGCATTCTGCAGAGCAAAGTGTTTCACATTTCAGTGTCATGCTGATGAAAAAGTGATGATTTTTTTTTTTTGGGGTGAACTGTTCATTAAAATGAAATGAAACAAACATCCATTGCACCCTAGCAACTGTACAGGATCATCTTAGCAACGGCACAGAAGTGCCCCGACAACTGCTCAGAACATGCTAGAATTTAACACTAACAAGCCCTCTTTAGTTTCATTAGCAAATGCAAAAATCCAGTTCATTGTGCATTCTCTAAGCTTTATACATTCTCTCATAATCAAACACAGTTCTACTTAATCATTCACATCCATACTGAATATGAATCCGAATAATTTATATTATTCTGTACCACCCTCTGTTTCCTCAGATTGGATGGTTGCCAGGTTTTAAAGTCTATTTCAATTTAATAACCCTCAGTCAGGTGCGTGTAAGACAATGACAGACTCAAAATGAAGTTGCAATCATAAGCTGCCTGCCGTCAGTCACATAAAAGTCTATAGGAGCTCAGGCAGCATTAGTGAATTAAATTAAGATGGTGGTGCTGTTAATGTTATAGCCGGCCAGAGTGCTCAGCTGTATAGCAGACATTAGGTGCTGCGTGTGACCATGTCGCTACAGAAGGCTATTCTTTAAAATGTCTTTTACAGAGAGGTGGAAATGCAAACTGTTAGATGTGCAATACGTGAACAGGGACGATGGTGTAGGGGAAAGATCTTACTTTTTCTTTAACCTGTTCTGCCTGGAGAGGAAATTATGTCTGACAATTTGAAAGCCCAATCTAAAATATCAGGCCTGCTCGTTACTGTTGATTTCGTAAAATCAAAATGTCAGACTTCTTATTAAAAGTCTGAAAGACAAAGAAGAGCTGTTATATGTTAAAGAGATAGGAGATCAAAAAAAGTACAGACTAAGCGACCATTTAAGAGAAGTTTGGTGTGGAGGAAGGGTATAATTTACTTAGCGGATCTGATCAGATTCTCAAAAGCATTTACTTTTCGTCTAGACTACATGTCATTTATATGCAGAATCGAGCTATCATGATAATTATTTTCATCTTATTTTATGACAATCCACATTTTTTATTCAATCACTCTAAATTGAGCAAGAGTGAGTGAATGAATGAGTCAAGATTTCTGCATCATAATTATGAACACAGGTTTAACATGCAGTTTGTGAATGACACTCAAAGGAAGTGAAAGGAGGGAGGGTGTCTGGGTAGAAAGCGAATGGTCAGGCATGGGCGCATTTTAACTAGCTGTGGGCGGTTCATCAGCGTTGAATTAAAAACTAGACATCAAAGCAGCCACGGATGAGATAAAATGGCACTCTTTTATTCTGTCATGTTCTGACATTGAATGAAATAAGACAGTGTGCTGGTGAGATCTAAATACCTTTTGTTACTAGTTTACTATTTCCTGTTGTAAAAGTACTAGAACTTTATTAAGCAAAAGGACGGCGGGCATCATGGTCTAGGGTCTCACCAAGTGCGATTGTTTTCTATGAATGGTATTTGTGTATATTTATTACATCTATTAAAGTGACTCATTATAGTTAGTTATTCAGAATACAGATTTTTCTGTGTCTTTTGTTTCTATACTGTATGTGGGTGCTATGGAAGGTTTTGTGCTCATGGTTTGTAAATAGAGATTAATTTAAAGATTAATTTCTATTCTCTTTCTTTATTTTGAAAGAATAAATGTATATCATTTTGAAGCATTATGTTTATAATCAAGTAGTAAATTAATGTGATTCTGAGCAATCTGGGTTGATTTTTGAAGCCATTAACTTTTGTTTAAACAGGAAGTGGTAAAAAGGTTGAAATTCATAATGAATTTCAAACTAGAGATGCAATCCCAGAGTTAGCCATAAAACAGTAGTGCCATACTCATTGTATTTCAGATATTTATATATTTAAAATAAACAAACAATGTAGGATGGGAAGTGACAGTCTGGTTTAAGTATATTTTCTTTTTTATCATTTTTGCATTATTTAACATAAAGTACCTTGTTAATGTTTCCTTCATAATCTAATCATAAATCACAATGAATTTTCAGGATTTTATATCCACTTGCTGTATCATCGCTTTATTTTAGAGCTGCTAATTATCCCGAAGCTCTATGATGTGATTTAAACTAGATTTCCAGCCAATCGTCAATCACATCTCCACCTGGGTTCGCACAGCGAGGAATTTTTAATGTTTTAATTTTCGACTGATTATGTCCTTCTATTTCCCTGTTGAAATGTGCAAACAAATGACAGCGATTTAGGCAAATTTAAATTCCATCAATTTTTTAACCAGAGGGAATCAATCTAACTTTCTATTACGAGCCAAATCTGCTGTGACAATTGATCTCACTATCTGTCTCATACATTATGATAAGCGCTCGTCAAGATTCGCATGCACATAAAAGCGATCTGAGGTTTCTGAATAAAATATGACGGTTAATGAGTTACTCAGCAGAAGGTACTGCGACATTATACACGATGTAAATATTTATGCTCAATGATAGCCTGCCCCTTGTCGCTTTCAAATTACCTGAAGCTCTCTCTCTCTTTCTTTATCCATCAGAGAGGTGGTTCCGCCCATAACTCTGGACAACTGAAGGTGGGCCAAGTAATCCTAGAGGTAAATGGAGTGTCACTTCGTGGAAAGGAACATCGCGAGGCTGCACGTCTCATTGCGGAGGCCTTTAAAACCAAAGAGAAAGACAGCATTGACTTCTTGATCACAGAGATAAATGTGGCTCTATAGGACCGTACGATCCCCGTGATGCTGTATCATTAAAGAGTTCTGGGACTCAGCGACATGTCTTGCCATGATTGACCCCAGAATCCTCTCACGTAATAGACTTCCAGTCATCTTCCTCTGTGATGTTTGACAACAGACAGTGTTAGAAAGGCCATCCTGTGTGAACCAACCCGTGTTGACCTTTACGACTGCAAATGCCAGGCAAGAGCAAAAGTTTTTCCGGCTAGATTGTTCTAAAAGATGAATTCATCTTTCAAGTCGGTTGTTCTTGATCAGTCTCTGTAATGAAACGCGTACCGGACTGCAATACACAGACAGGCTGAGTATGGATCTGTATGAGATTTTGATACGCATCCAGGACATGCAGCGTATCGACTGGGTTTGAAAATTTGCGTGAACAAGCATAAGGGTTTTTTAAAGTAGTAGCTATTTTATAAGAAATGTATTTAATGAATGTATTTAAAATATCTATATATTTAAAGCTCAAGAGGTGGATATTACTCCTGATCCTAGAATAGTAAATTACCCATAGAAATAAAAACTACAATGTGTTTCTCTGCAGAAACGGTATGTGTAAGCAGAATTGCTGAGACATCTGTCATTGTTGTCTTTTATGGAGTTTCATTTTTGATTATTGTTTGTGTTGTTTTGCAATCGATCGCATCATGCAGTAATTACTTAATTGAGGCAATTAACCACGATGAACAAAAAGTACCAGAGACAATAGCTCTGTTCCAAAACCAGTGGTCTACATCTGCTGCGTTTTATACATCACATGCTCTGCGGATGCACTGAATGGAGAAAAGTACAAAGCTCAGTGCTGTCACTCAAATGATAATAGCCCCGCCTCCTAGAAAAAAAACAATCATAATTGACTCATGGTTCTTGAGGGAGGAGACTAGCCAACATGCACATGAAGAGTTGCAGGGTTTTTAGTGCAATTGAACCCAACAAACACAATTTATGATGTCAGCTTGAATTACTTAATGGAAATATGTTTTTTTAATGTGACCTTGGTGAGGTCAGGAATTGATATTAATGAAGTAGGCATATGGTTTTGTACATATGTCAACCTTGGGGGATGACTACCCTTGAAGGAATGACAATTCTGTCATCAATTAATCACCTTCTTGTCATTTTAAATCTGAACAACTTTATTGGCAGAACACAAAAATATATTTTGAAGAATGTTTCATTCACTTCTATTGTATGGACCAATGCAAGTAAATGTATTGCTGTTTAGTTACAAACATTCTTCAAAATATCTTCTTGTGTGTTCTCTAGAGGAAAGTACACTATACTGGTTGTAATGAGTTGAAATGAGTAGAGGTTGAGTAAATGAAAACAAGAGATTTATTTATGGGTATCCTAGAATAAAAATACTTGCACTAAGAAGCAAAGATTAAAAATTTGTTCCATCAAGTAATGAAAATATATTTTCATCCAAATGTCGACTATGAATGAGATTTTTGGTTCAACGGTTTTTACGTCAGCAACATGAAAACACAGAATGTAATCGTAAGTCTCCAGTGTTCTCCACGCAAAGCATGCAGACTTGCTTCTACGTTCTGAGATAAAGCCTCATACCGAGCTTAGTACAGAGTCTGTGTGTTTATAAGAGCCTTTGAGAACAAATCTTCAGTGTGATGATACTCGCAAAGGAAATCCATCATTCAGAATCAGTTACATGGAGAGAGAAAATGTGGAGAAATACTTTATCCAATCATTAGTAGTGAATCAAGACATGAGCAGCTATTAAAACTATGAAAAGTTCAACCGTGGATTCAAAAAAGGTTATGGCACATAGGAACAGGATGTCAGTCATGTTATATAAAATGCATCTTGTGAAGAGGAAATTAAGAAATGGTGTTGTTGCAATGTGTGAATGTGTTTTTGGATGCAGAGGCAGAATGTGTCGGTGTGAAAATGTCCAACAACCTGAAATGTGTGTGCGGCTGTGAAAGAGCCACCTGAATAAGAACATGCTGTCAATCTCTTCTTAGGTTTTAAAATATTGACTAGCTGCTTTTTTCCAACCAGCCAACCAACATTTCAAGCCCACCTAGATATCATATGGCACAATTTTGACTCTAGAAATACAGTATAATACTTGCCCTAAATGAGAAAATCTGATCCATGAACTCAATGCAAAATTTTATACATTTTAAGTAAAAGGTTGCTCATCCTGACCTCTTTTCCTTTGTATGTCTATGGTGCTCAGAAGAACGAATAACAGGCTGGCCAATTTAAGTGTATCAGAAACACGAATCTTACAAATCTATCCGATATGCTGTTCCAACTTTATCACTTGTTTGTTTTGTTCATTGCATATTCTGTTGATCCACATGTTTTGTACCCCACACCTGGGTTTATGTTACGATGTCATACAGTTGTCTAAAAGCAGTAAAGAAAAGTAAAAACATCCTTTCTCATTTCCTGAAAGCTCAAACCACGGATGCACACTCACAGCGAAATCCTGAACACACAAAGGTATTGAGTATGAAAGACTTCTAAAGCTAAAGAAAGACAGAGATCCTTGGAACAGAATCTCATCCCACCGATGCGTCTCTTGAAATGGAAAGTAGTGTGTGTGTGTGTGTGTGTGTGTGTGTGGACCTTAGAGCTTTTGTTCTATAGGTGGACAGAATGCAGAAAACAAATCATGCCTGACCGGTCCGACCTTAAGATGTGCACAAACTTACAATTACAAAAATTAAAAACACATGGAAAAGGTTAAAGGGGACATTCTTAGAATGTATGGATAATGTTTTGTTTAAAGGAATAGTTCAACCAAAAACAGAAATTCTGTCATTACTTAACACAACTGAACAAAAATATATATTTTGTCAAACACTAATGAGATATTTTGAATAATTTAGGGAAACAAACAGTTCAAGGATCCTCAGATAATTTTTGGATCGTTTTTTCATCTACCGTAATCTTCTATGGTAATCAGTGATACCCCAGAAATCTGAGTTGCGGACATTCTTTCAAATATCTGTCTATGTGATTAAAGGAACAAAGGTTCGTCTCATACAGACTCACATGTTTTACAAGATTCATATACAGTTTTTGAATGGTATGAGGGTAAAAAATTTCATGATCGCAGTGTTAAGACTTCAAAAAACCAAAGATGATTAAATTAGTAATGAGTTCAACTAAGGCTAAGTAAAATAAGACCCTCCATCACTGCTGATATCTGGATGTGTCGTGATGAACGGTGATTGAAATTTCCCACTTAATATGAAATCAAAATAATTCAGTTAACCACTTGCATTTTAACACAGTATCCTGAGGCTTTCCATGTATTACTATTCCTAGAAACATGTTTATATATTTATAATTCTCTTGATTTGGGTTATTTTATTTCCATTATGTTGTTGTTTTTGCAACGACATCCACTTATATTTAACCTGTGCGTTCTTTGCATCCTGCTGCCTGTTTTGCATTGCAAGAACCAATACCAACAAAACATGGTATTTATACGCAATACGTATTTAATTTTCCAGACTCCAGAAAAAGCTATTTGTCTGTCTACTCGTTTCTCATCACTCCTAAGTATGTACCGCTTTGTATCAGGTACAATTCTCATTAACTTTAATCGGAGAGATAATGTAGAATTAATAGGCCTTCACATCTCACTAAAAATGAATTCCTTAGAATCATGCTCTGAATTCATTTTGATCAAACCATTGACATACACAGACTTAAATACATATAATCATCTGGTTCAGCTTGGTTTCATTAGCTGTGAAGCGAGCATCTTGTGGTTTATCATTTATTAGGTGTCAAACCTCACAGAAAATCATTAGAGGTTTACAATGCAGAAAAAACATCAAACACACATGCCATGGTTGGGTGAGTAAAACCTAGACGGGCACGTAATTGAAATACTGGAATCATTTTTCGAAATAAAATTACATTTTTGATAGTGCATGCCTAGGATATTGGAGGGGGGGGGAAAGCAAAAGGTTGAAAACACCTAAATATGTAAATCATAATTTTTGCACTTGCATTGTCAAGATTTACAAGATAATGAGATTATATTACAGCATATAAACCCAGATAAGACCAAATCTAAGATGATACTTCCCGACTATAACCCAGAGTGTAATCTTAATATACATCACATATTTGAGAATAATTTTAAAATATACCATATAATATACATGTATATGTATAATATACAACATATGTAAGCCTATATATTTTCAATGAGTGGTTTGGATAATTTATCTTGCATACATTTCCGATTGTTCATTTTCAAAGCAGTTTTACGAAAAAATAAATATGAATTGTTTATGTTTTTGTATCTGTATTTCAATGTCTGCATAAACGTTTTATCAGACGATACACTCAAAATTACTGTGTTTTACGTAGAACAATTTACCCTAAAAAAGTACATTTGAAAACCAATGAACTGTTGAAATAATGTGTATAAAAGTAAATATATGAAGGAAAATATGAACTCAAACACAAACACTTCTATTAGAATTCAACCAAAATGTTGGTGTGTATATGTTAAATTAATACTTTTTTCATTCAATATACATAAAAAACTAAATTTTGAAGGAATTTTTGGTTATCAATTATTAAAACACCTTCCACTAAATAAATCCATTAAGCCTTGTTGAAACTGTCATTTTAAAAACTATAACATTTGTGTATATGAACTCTAATGGGGACATGGGTTGTATTACTGTGATGACTAAGTATAACATTGATAACATGGAAGACCAACTTTAACCAAGACAAGTTGTTTGGGGTTTTTATCTGATTTAAACATGTCCTATAGGATGGAACCTATTGTTATTATAGTGAGAATTGATCCAGCAGTGACATCTAGTGTCAGACAGAAGAACTACATCATTATAAAAAGTCATCACATGGCTTTAACATTACACAATAATATCTCATTAAATCTTGAAGTGTGTTAAATAAAGATTATTTAAAAAAGTACAATTTACAAGAGCATTGATAATAAACAGTCAGATTTAAAGTGAATATGTTATCCTGCTGACCACGTGAAGGGTTGGCATCTTTAAACCCCGCCCCCTCCCCGTCAAGCCAATCAAATCTTTAGATCCGGCGTCGTATTGACTTTGACAACCAAGCCCCGCCCACAAAGCGGCGTCTTTTAAAAGCGAATTTGAAAGCTCTTAAGCTCAACTTTGCGCATTTTTTGCACCTTTTTCAAAAGTTCTCCACTAAAAATGTTTATGTTTAGTTTTGCACAAGATTAATTATAAAATGAGCTAAAGAAAGTGAGTTGCAGTGATTTCCCGCTCCAGTTCAGGATTCCTGACACGAGACCGCACGAATGTTGGGATTATGGGATGGAAGCGAAACAAAACCCACTCGGACTTTCGGGATCCGTGACTTTGACCGGAAGTTGCTCAGAAGTTCGTGTTTAAACCGTCGCTTGGTGATGAGGGGGCGGGTGGGGGGGGTTAGTTTGTGAGTGCGCGGTTGTCAAGGCAACGGGCTGAAGTTCATTCTGTTCTTCACAACATTTCTATTTAATTCTTCTCGAGTGAGGTAAGATGTCTTATATCACAATAACATTTAAACTCATTGCTCTGTCATTTCACTTCTTTTGTATGAAGTATATTACACAATTGTATGTATATAACAGGACAATCTACTCCTTATATATAAACTTCACATATATAGTCTACTTGATATATATAATCTACTTCTTATTTATATACTTCACATATATAATCTACTTCTTATTTATATACTTCACATATATAATCTACTTCTTACAATATATACTTCACATATATAATCTACTTCTTATTTATATACTTCATATATATAATCTACTTCACATATATATATATATATATATATATATATATATATATATATATATACTTCACATATATAATCTACTTCAAATATATAACCTACTTCTTATATATATACTTCACATATATAATCTACTTCTTATTTATATACTTCACATATATAATCTACTTCTTACAATATATACTTCACATATATAATCTACTTTTTATTTATATACTTCATATATATAATCTACTTCACACATATATATATATATATATATATATATATATATATATATATATATATATATATATATATATATATATATATATATATATATATATATACTTCACACATATAATCTACTTCAAATATATAATCTACTTCATATATATATACTTCACATATATAATCTACTTCACATATATTTATATACTTCACATATATAATCTACTTCACATATATATATATATATATATACTTCACATATATAATCTACTTCACATATATATATACTTCACATATATAATCTACTTCACATATATATATACTTCACATATATAATCTACTTCATATATATAATCTACTTTGATATATAATCTACTTCACATATATCATATATATAATATATATAAATATTAATTAATAAAAAAAACTAATTAAATAATTAAACAAAATATAAAAATGCAGGGATGTGATTTAGATTTTTTATAAAATACACAAAGCTATGAAACACTTAATGTCTACAGAATCAGGATCAACATCTGTAACCAAAGCCATAATAAATCATACTAAAGCCACAGTTCAATAGTTATTAAATAATCGATTCATTCGTAAAGGAATGTAAAGATTGTCGTTTTGGCACCCACCAGAGTTGAAAAATCTCAATTTTATTTTTATAAAGAGTTAAGTTTATCTTGAAGATTGATCTCTAGCCATCTTCGGTGTATTTTACGCCAGGAGGGATTTCTTTTCTGTGTATTTGAACATTTGAATGACCTTAACTCGAGAACCATTATGGATGTCTTTTTAGATTCTTATACTTGACCAACTTTCTTTCTGGTACTACATTTTATGAGCCTTTAGAGTTCATTCCTTAAGATGTGGGATCTAAATATGGCCAAATTCATCAAATAAAGAATCTTTCTTTTATAAGAGTAATGTCTAAAGGATTAATAATGTCGTTACTTGTTTCTTTTTTCATCATAACAACATTAAAATGTTTGTTTGGTTTGTGGAACTGTAAAGTTAAAGGTTATTTTGACAAAAGGAACTAAAATCCATAAGAAGTTGGGGTCTGGTGGTTAGAGAGTTGGACTTGTAAGCAGAAGGTTGTGGGTTTGGGTCCCAGGGGCAGCAGATAATGACTGAAGTGTCCTTGAGCAAGTCACCTTACCCCAGTTTGCCCTGTAGTGATTATTTGCCACTGTAAACTACTTGTAAGTCACTTTGGACAAAAGCGTCTGCCACATGTCTAAAAAATGTAAATGTAAAATTTTTTTTTAAATCTAAATAACATTTGAGCTATGTTCTTATAGTAAGATGCTTTCCTTCCATTCTACATATTGCCAAGGCCATAAGGAGCTTAAGTGCTGTCTTGTTAATCCTCCGTGAGCTCTCTATGTGTGTTGGCTCAGATATAATTTCAGGAGTGTAACAGTGGCTGATCTTTGTATTGTGAGAGGTACTTGTTGCTTTTGGCTGAACTCACTGTCATCTTGCTGGAGATCTTGACAAGCGTTTAATTAGTGAATGCTACAGAAAGCAGACATCTCTGCTGTGCTCAAGAGATTTGCCTAAGTGTGTCTGTTTGTGTTGACACTGTTTGCTGACAGATCTCCACAGTGTGTGTCATTGTGTGTCTCTACGGTATAGTTATTCAAAGAACAAACAGAAGGTATATCCACATAAACAAACAGTTTTCTCGTGGTTTAAATCTTTAAACTTTAAAACAAATTTCTAAATGACAAGCGTTTTTAGATCTAACAATAAAAAGCAATTTAAACACTTTTATATCAATAATAACTGCTTTTCTGAGTGATACTGTTTTTACAATTGGTTAAAAAAGCATCCATATTTGAAAAAATATTGGTAAGCAAACATCACAAGACTAATTTTTCTAAATATCTTCTTTTGTGCTCATCAAAAGAAATGACATTAGTATTAAAATGTCACAATTAAAAGAAATTAAGTAAACTCTCCTTTTGAACCTGCAACTGTTTGTGGTCATCATGTCAACCAAAATCTCAACATGTCAAACCTAATGTGTGGTATTGTCCTTCCAGATAAGAAACCACTTTTCACCAACTTTTCATTAAAACTTTAAGGACTGCTGGTCAGTTAGCCATGACTCTGAGAGATGACCTCGAAGTCCTTGCCAAAAGTGCTACAGGTGCTCAAGATGAATTGAAATGAAGAGACAACTGATGGAGCGAAAAAGAGGAGGGACCACTGAAGGGGTTCTGGTGTGGACACCAGCCCCAGTCTGCTTCTCTCCCTCAAGCCCAGAGGGGTCAGACATCAGCTGGGATGAAGAAGCAGATAAAAATTTTCTAAGCCAGATGGATGAGAATGGCATCATTGGTCTGGCAGACACTCAAGGGCAGGTGAAGGTATCAGAGATGTATGGATTCATAACTTTACGTTAATGGGCCCTTCATTTACCTTAATGGACCTCATAAGGACTCATGTGCAAAGTAGTTTCTTATGGTTTGATGGAAATTTTGCTTCATCAATATTTTCCTTTTAAAAAGTCTGTGTTTGTAAACTATTGTAACAATTGAATTACTCAGACATCCTTAAGAAGTTATGCTGTTTGGTTGTTTTAAGTGAAGTGATTAATTGTTATATAATATATGATTAGGTGGATCATAGAGAAGAGGAGTTTGCAGAAGATCTGTTGTGGGATGTGAAGACCCCTGAGCCTGAGTATGGACCACCACAATCTACACTGGAGGAGATAAACTGCCATCTGAGTGAACTGCTTGACTCTGGGCCCCTTTCTCCGCCAACTGAAAACAATAGCTACACTTCTTATATGCGTAAGCTCTTAGTTTAGTAAACATCTGTGTTAAGATGAAGTGCATATGAATACACCTGTGTTACAAATGCTGTTCATAATAACTAACTTGGATGGTTAACAAAAAGATATGTTGTTATCTGTTTGTGAATGCATGGCAATAACAACATCAAGTACATGGATTTGGTTTCCGGGATACACAACGTCTGCTAAAAATTGTATACTTAATGAGTTGTTTCGTTATTGTTTCCATTCTCTAGTAGAAGAAGAGCAGATCGCAGATGATTACCAGAGCGTTTTATCGGAAAACTGGACGGATGAAGAAAATAATGCCAGAAGCCCTATAATCCACAGGCAGGAATTAAACTCTTTCCCAGAGAGAGATGGGACATTAGACATGACAGATGAAGATTCAGAGGAAAAAGACACGTGTGACGTCACAGAAAATATACTTCCTCTCACAGAAAAAATAGTGCCTTACACTGACAAAATAAAAGGGTTTGATGGTCGCAATGCTGATTCAGAAGTTACAGAGCATTCGGAACAAGTCGATTCTGAAGAACTCAAGAAAAGCACGAGATGTTTTCCTGCATCTTCACATCTGTCCTCTCCCCACACTCCTCTCCCCCCACTGAAAAAGATTGAGACTTTTTCAGCGGGAGGTTCCTTCAACATTGGGGTGTCATCTTTTAGTAATGACCAGAGGTTGGATCTTAAAGATTTTCAAACTGTTCATTCTGAGGAACTGGAGCCTAAACACAAGATCACACCTGAGATTTCTGCGAAAAGCCCTGTCATGAAAATCAGACTTGAAAAAGCAAAGCATGGTGGTACGAGTGAAGACAAATTAGAAAGAACTATGCGCAGTCCTCATTACAACCACAACCCCCCAACACCCTCTCCAGAAAAAACAAACCCGGAATCCCAGGATCGTGCACAGCGTGTTGCCAAAACAGGAGAGTTCTCTCCACCTCACTGTTCTTCGACTAAAAATAACCAAAGGTCATTCAAAACGTCTCAAGCTGATCCAAATGATGTCAGGTGATACAAATTGAACAGTTCTGGATAAAAAATGTTTAAACATTTTGTTTAATGATAAATGCCCTGATCTTATGTTTTACGTATCTTTATGTTTTCTAAGGAAAGGCCAGCTGAATCACCCATTGCCAGATTTCTCTAAAGTGGGGCCGAAGGTTCGTTTCCCGAAGGGTGGATACAAGCCTCCAAAGAGTCGTGCAGTTGCTCATGGCAAAGCTTCACAGCCGGTTCAACCTGTAGGTCTCAAATCCCCTGCTGAGATTGTGCGAGAGGTCCTGTTGAGCAGTACTGATGAAACTCCAGGAAGTCCTTCTTCCAGTGGGACACACAAACCTTTAAGCAGTGAAGTACCAGAGGAGTTCCGCTGTCCTCAACAGGCCAGCACACTTGTGGAACAACTTCAGGTACATAAAGTGAAGTTGCTTGATCCAAACCAGGTTTCTATATGTTTATGCTAGCGTACAACTTGAGAAGAGACTATAAAACATTAATGTTAAATATAACAAAGTTAATGGACATTATATGCTTATTAGGGATGCTCTGATCAGGATTTTCCACCGCTACCAAGTACCGATTTCTTTGTCATTGTGATCGGCCAATACTGAAGCCGATTCTCATTCTTATATAAAATTATATAAGTGGTATTTAAGTTCTCTGATCACAGTTAGCTTTTTTCAGAGAGTTATGCTGTACATGTTCCCTATGTAATAATTTTGTTAAATTTAAAAGGCAATTATTTAATATGTAATGTACATTTTTTTAACACAGTACCAAATAGTTACATAAAAGTAAGTAGCAACATCCTCAATCGTTGGTGTCATCAATTGAGATGAGTTTGTAAGGTTGGCCATAAAATGTGATTATCCTCTGATAACGATCGATTGGAGAATCCCTCATGGATATGTTTATAGTAACATGCCAACTACCCTCATACAGACTTGTGTCTTTGTCTTAAAGGAGGACTACAATAGGCTGCTGACCAAGTACGCCGAGGCTGAAAACACAATTGACCGCCTTCGTCTCAAAGCTAAGGTTATCTTGTTTCTCTTTTCCTTTGCTTTTGTTTTTGTGTTGTACTACATGACGTTTCTCACCTCTACAAGCTTTCATCTAAAGGTTCACTCTTAAATTCAGTGCCACTGCCTCTTTCGTCTCCCTCTCCATCTGCTCTGATGTCGACAAGAGCTATTTATAGAGTCTTCAGGCTGAGTCAACACAAAGTTAATTCACAATCCCGATTGTGACGCCCATAATCACAGTCCTTGGCTCAGAGGCAGCTCTGTGTGTTTTAAACCACTGATTCTAATGTTTTAGCTTAAATGAAAGGCCTGCAGAGAGGGTTTACTTTAATTCACGCAGGCACTTTTAGAAAGAACAAATCGGAGGTGATGAACAATGCACACGCTAATCATTTATTCTGATAAACAATGGTGTATAATCTACAAAATGAGTGTTAAAATTAAAATAAAGACAATTGTACATTTTTGTGTTGGTGAATTCCATGGTATGAGAGGCAATCAAAACCTTTAATTGCAAATAGTATTAAAACAAGATGTGATGTCATGCATGCTTTAATACATCAAGTCAGGAGATAATGAAGTCACTAGTCCTAACCTGACCTTATCTATATAGATTCAATACATTCAATGTATTCAATGATTCTAAAGCAATATTGTTGGTAATTAGTAAATCAATTATTAGATTGATGCATTTTCACTGATCAGTTTTGCATCACACAACGGTGTTTGCATTAACAGTCATTAAATTCAGCATCTCCCAGATGCCCTAGCCATCTGTCCATCCAGACCTAACAGTCTGAGCGGTTTATTTACTTAAGGCCTAATTTGTATAAGTTTGTGGCTTTCGTGTGAATGTGGGAATAGGGGGCTGCAAACAATACAGCAATAAAAAAAACATTCCTACCTTTTCGATACTGTATGTCTAAAATAAAGAGTCTGCAGTTTTGCAAATTGGTGTCTTGAAGCGTATTGAAGACATGGTCTTCAGAATTTGGTATAAATTTCCTCCCTTTTTATCATGTGATAACAGATGTAATAGATTATTACACTAGGGCTCTAGCTATTGACAGTCATCTTGCGCATACAATACATTGGATTTTGAAAAACAATGGAAAAATTAATGTTAACCAATATTTTATAAGACATACTTCTCTAAATGATCGTAATAACTGACTTACCTGGGTGAATAAATACTTTTGCACATTTTAACATTTTAAAGAATAGTATATTTTATATTGGCATCCAAGAGAACTCATGTGTGCCATTAATATTAGATTTAGTAAGCTTAACTTAAGCAAAAGAGAAAATCCCATCTTTTAATTTGAATTAAAAAATTATGAAGATAAAATATAATATTGAATTTTTTGTACATTTGATATGAGTAAGTTCTGATGATTTTTCTAAAGATGTGGCATAAATGGTTTTGTAATTAAGAATAAATGGTTTATATTTTATTCGAGACTCGTAGGGTCACATATAGGTTGGTATGTTTGATTTATTGTTCTGGGACCTAGCGAGAGGGTACAGTCAATGAGTCTAAATAAGACTTAGGTATGCAAAGCTATTATATAACACTATATATAATAAATATATATTAAGCCCCGTTTGCGAGTATTTGTGTGTATATGAGTACGACTCTAGCATAATGATGTTGTTGTTCTAAGTTTATTTCTGCATTGTGTTAGAAGGTGTCATTAAACACACTGACTTATCAAACAGCACAGCTGTGTCAGATTTCTCTCAACAGCAATGAAAAACACTCATTAAAGACCCAGTTTTATGAGCCCTTTGTTGTGTGTGAGATTTCTTTATCCTCCTTTGTGGTTCAGCCACTAGGCTGCAGTAAATCTGATGGTTCTGTCAGTTGGAGAGGTATGTGGATTCTGATAGGCTTAGCATCTAAACAAAGCCAGCACATTGTCATTTTCTGAGAGGATGATTTATATATCCATGATTGTCATGTATATGTTTTTCTGTTTTAAGGTGGATCTGTATTCCGACCCGCCCAAAGCCTGTACTGCTTTTCTGTCTGGCGTCATTCAGGAGGGGTCAAAGGTCATGACCCTCAGCTTTCCTCAAGCACAGAGAGCACAGTTTGGTGAAGGCCATGCTAATCTGGAAAAGCAGAGGGATAACTTGGGTACATACAAATCCACCTTCATTCGTTATTGTTGTAATTATCACCTAGTAATCATAATTTTATTATGACTTAATAACATTACTTGATTCAGGTGTGCTTTAATTCTGCTTTAATACTGAATTCGGATTTGCGTAGATTGTTTTGTGGAAAATTCCAGAAAAACCCCAACTCGCCCATCCTCTGAGAACTCTGTGTCCTCCAGGAGATCTGTATCCATCACTGCGGACCATCTGACAGAGACTCTAACCAACCAAACATGCAGATTTCAGCTACAGGTAACTTACTTTTTTGTCAATTATTTTCTAAATCCCAATTTTTTTACAATTTAAATACTACGTTTCTATCCAATCAGGTTGATTCTTTTGAGAAGCTTCTGAAGAATGGAAAACTCAAGCCAAGTGAACAACTGGAGGTATTTTCTTTTGCTTCCATCCATTTCTTTCCACAAAAGTGAAGCACTGATCCCACTATATGTGAACTCAGAATGGCTTTCAATCCTTTATAGGGTGTCTCCACACTGGCCAAGGGACAGGAGTCTCTTGAGAGGGCCTACCTGGATACACGAGCCCAGTTTCAGATGCTCCAGCATCATCAATGCAAGCCTTTGACCTTTGACTCCGACAGGTGAGTTGTTTTTATTGCATGCTAAATCCATTCATGACACATTTTTTGCATGCAGGTGTTAAAAGTTCTTTTTGGTCATGTTACAGGGATTTAGAGGGTCAGATCTTCAAATCAGGGATGCGATTGGAAGAATTAAGGGAGCAGGTGTTGCTGAACCAGCCGACTTTAGAACCCCCTACAACACCACCTCTTTACTGGGACATGCTCTCAATGTCCATGCTGGACACTGAACCATTACCTGAGGTACCATGAGGCACTAAATAAAGTATGTGGTTATAACTATAGTAATGAAAAAACACCTACAATTCATCTTTTGTTTTAGACCCCACTCTCAGCTGCCCATCCTCAGGCTTGTGTTGTTGCAGAGGTCAGTTCAGTTAGTGGAGAGAGTAACTCAGAGGAGATACTTCCATCCCATCTACATCCTCTTAATGGCAAACATGAGCGTGTGGAAAAGGATTTCGGAAACCTTATGGATTGGTGAGTGACCTGCAAACGTCACTTTCGCGGAAATAGGTCTCAATGCAAAATCAAAGAGGTTGGAAATGAAAAGGAATCTCCGTACCTTTCTTCTCCTTTTCCTAGCTACCAAAGTTTTAAAGAGCTCCCAGGGCTGCTGGACAGAAATGTCAATTTAATGGGCCGCGATATGCTGGATTTGAAAGACCCCATTCCTCCCATGAATGCGATCTCAATAAACAAACAACAACAACAATGGATTACCACTGAGACTGAAAAAAGGTGATGAAAGTCATAGGAAATGTTTTTACATGTTGGGTCACATGACCACCGCACTAAAGCTGATGTGTGTAAAAAGGAAAGACAGATCAAAGACTCCATTCGCATCATCTGTGTTCTATAGGAAGCCTTTAGCAGATCTCGGCACTCCCTCTGGCCCATCCGTGAGGTCACAGGTGTGTGACACCATGGAAACTCGCCCCAAGGCGCCATGCCACTCCTCTCTGTTGCCAGGGCAACCAGGCAGTAAGACGAAAACAGCAGGAAACAGAAAGGTTCTCAGCAGCAGCCTGACCAACCTTGCTGAGGGCAAAGAGACTGGAAATATGGTCGTAAAAGCAAAGGCCAAGAATGTTCTAGCACCCCATCTGGTCAGTAATGGCAGATGTGATATGAATCTGTGCTTTTGAAGATAAATATCATTAAGCTCTCACATTATATATGTTTATAAATCCTTTTTCTAAAACTGTAGGATGGAGTTGTGTCTCCAGAAACAGACAGTGGTTTTATGGGATCTGAGACCAGTCAACTTACTCCTGCAGTACATAGTCCTCTCCAGCAGAGAGCAGCGGTGAGGTATAAAGTTACTTTATTTTGTCTTTCTGCATTAAAAAAACAGAACATCATTGATATTGATTGAATATCAAAATCTCTGTCTGGCATAATTTCTAGTTCCAACAGGTCATCTGGTCCACAAATCCATAACACCATAAGGCCAGAATCTGCTCATTCTTCTCGGCATCCTTCTGTAGTTTCCTCCCCTCTCTCACAATGCGCTCTGGATCCCCCTGCGGAACATATCGGCTCAAGAGGAGGTACTGTTGGGAGGAAAAGAAGACAGGAAAGGTGTTCTGCTTCCAGCCTGGGTACCTCCACCCTTCATTGGGCTGAAACCCCGGTCCGGCCCAGGATCAGCAGCCTTACCAGCCAATCAGAGCTTGGGAGTGGTATGGGTGTGCATACTTACTTACATTTACCATTTGTTTTATATTCAAATCTGTCAAGAATCAAATGTTCTGTGAGTTTCTCGGTTGTGTAACACTTAATATGTAATCTATTTCTATCTTTTATTTTGCTTGACAATATTTCTTCTGTCTATTTGTTATTAGAAGAAGAGGCCCAGGATAGACCATACCCATGTCCATCTAATACGCAGCCATGCTTTAACAGAAGCCCCTCCCTCCATGTACCCTATCACAGAGGTGACCTCAAATCCCAAAGCACCGTCCAGCTGACACATCATCAGTGAGTTTCATGAAGGCTGACAAAGCGACTGCAGAACAAACCCAGATTTATTGCTTGTGTTTTGAGTCGTGAGAATTGCAGGGGAGTGTTGGAATAACTCCAATATTGCAATAAACTCAGTCTCTGTATGATTTCACTGCACTATATCTACCTCTGAAAAAATTTAATTTTTATTATTTTATTCTTTGTTATAGAAAAAGGTTCAGTGGAAGTTTGTTTCTCAAATAGACTGATGAGTTGGGGGTGTATATTCATTAATCCCATTCTCTACTTATAAATAAACCTGTTTGAGTTTTCTCATGCTTGAGAAACACTCGCCTACCCATACACCCCCACCACACGTATCCTTGCTGGAATAGTATTTAATTAATGCAGTATGTGCTGCATTAAATTCAAGCAGAGATTAAAATATTTATGGCCTTTGTAAGCAAAGAATAAGTTGTTATCACATGACTTGATATCTTTAAATATAAAAAATATATAACATGTAAACAATATATTAAAATAAATGAAAACAAAGTTTTACAAAACAATAAGCCAAACTAACGGCAGTGATTGAAGGGAAACTGAGAAGCATCACATCCTGTTTGTAAATAAGACTTCACATGTAAATTATTAATTATTATTAATAATTATTATTCTATGTTTTTCAGGGAGGCCCTTCAGTCCCTACAGCAGGAAGTAAACATGCTGAAAGAGAGACTAGAAGGAACTTTGGGGCTCTCCAAATCTTCCAGTCCTCTTAAAGTGCCTTCTCACCTCTCAGAAGACATCAGGGATCATGCAACCCAACAGACAGCCACACCACAGTGGCTTGATTTAAGGTAGAATTCATGTATTTACTTTAAATTACTTTGAATTGCTATTATAAATGACCTTCTAAAAACGTAATTGCTGTTGATGCTATTTAAACTCATATAACTTAAGTCAAAAGTTTTCTTCGACTAAGGTCTTCAGAAAGGAGGGCGGTGCAGAGAGAAAGGAGAAGAGGCGAGCTAGGGGGGAAAGTGAGAGTTGGCGCTCCGCAATCCACCCTGAGGAAGAGATCAGCATCGTTGCCCAGATATAAATCTGAGTCCAATACAAGTAGGTTACCCTACAAGCACATCTTCTGCAGATTTGGTTCACATGGGTTTGTAGTCAGTCCAGACCATTTTCCTTGAGATTATGAATTGAATTATGACAAAATAGTAAATGCTAATGTGTAATTGAAAATGCTTCAGTGTCTGGGATATTGAATTAAACTTAATTTGTGTCCTGTATTAACTCTACAGCCAGTGATTCTGAGCAGTCTTGTGTGACAGTCCTGTCTGAGCCCAAACCATCCACATTAAATGATCTCCCAGCGTTCCCTTTGACATCAAGAGGAACAATACATTCCAGATCAGGATTTGGATGTAAGCAAGATCAAACTAGTGTTTGGCAGAATTCATCCTGGTTTTAAATGTGATATTAAATGATACTTTGCATATTTTTAAGTCTTCCTGTAGATATGTTTGTCGTCATTAATATCTGATGATAGCCTGACATCTTTAGTCTTATCTTATATGTCTCAAGATAAATATTTTTTCCATCAGCCCATCAGACTAGCACTCGTGTACAAGTAGAATCTGAGAATAGTGGTGCCGAAATCCCAGAACTGACCTGTCCACGCTGTATGTCAGAGCGCACCGGTGCCCCATCACGTAAGCTCCCTCCATCATGATAATAGGCTCTGAGGTTACCGTTTCATTAACTTTGCTTTATTTCTGTCCTTCTTTCTTTAACACTATTAATTACAGGTCCAGCAAGGAGCAGAAGTTCTCCACGTCCCGCTAAGTCCCTCTGTAGTAATTGTCCATTGTGCGGTGCATTTCAATCCGGTCGATCGAGAGCCCCTCAACCAGGTTTGACACTACATTACCACTTTTACTACATTTGTGACTCCTATTCTTTATAGGAGGATTAAATGGTATATTGTATTTTCAAGGTTTAAAAAAATTAACTTGTAACATTTAAAAAATTAACTATTTATTTTCCAATAAATAACACTGAACTTCTCCTGTGTGGTCATTTAGAAAATCTCAATCCAGTCTACGCACACAAATGGGCTCAGCCAATGAGATCATTACAGAAGGAAGGTGTAGGTGTGAACATGCCAGTGGCTCCTCCCCTAAATGTGCTGGGTAGTGTTCCAGTTGTCCCATATGTGCCAGTCTATCCTTCAACTCTGTAAGTAGCTCTGGTTGACAGCAGTAAGCATTGCAGATGAAATACAGTAATTGATTCAGAAATGAGATATGCAAAATAAACTATTGACAAAAAACTAAACAATATATTGTGTGTTTTGTTGGAAAATCTGTTTTGGTTGCACTCTTGAGTTCAGCAGCATCCAGACATGACACCCTCCGTGACTCTTTATCCTGTTTTATTTCCCTGCAGTTACATATCTTGTCCAGCTCACACCCACTCACAACCATTCAACATCTCGACACCCTCCAGAGATGAAAGGTCAGAGGTTAGGGGTCATCGTCGGCGCTCTCTCTCTGTGGACCATCAGCAGTCTTCTCTGGACAGCTCTCTGACTCGTGCCATCAGGGTAGCTAAAAACATGAGACGGGTTTCGCGTCACATGGCTCACTCTATGGTCTCAGGACTGGAAAACATGAGCTTACTAGAGACAACCTTCTGACGCTTAAATTTTTATTTTCATTTAGCTTAGCAGATATGACATGAATAAAGAATATTACAAAAGCAAGATTTATCTTAAAGAAAATACATGCTACGGAATAGAACATTATTTTTATTGGGTTTTGAGGGAAGATGAGAAAATAATCAAATTCAATCGTAGGTCCATTTTAATGGATAAAATATAAAAAAACGTATTGTTTACATATAAACATCTATTTCGTAATGATTTGACTGTGGTGGACGGGTATCCTCTGCTGCGTTAGAAAATGATTTTTAAATGTGAAATATACCTTGACATATTAGCAGCTGCTCTATGGAATCTTAGGAATAATCATTAGGGATAGTTCAGCCAAACATGAAAATCCTGTCATGGATTACTCATTCTCTTGTTGTTCCAAGCCTTCAAAATTGTATATGTTTAGTTGGACACAAAGAAAGATATTTGGACAAATAGACCAAACAGAAGATATAACATTGCACCAGAAAATCAAACTATTAGACAGACAAACAAAAGATAGTCAAATTGCCCCAAAACTTTTGTCCTACATTAAAATATCTTATATTGTGTTTAGCAGAACAAATACATTTTAAGTAATTCTTCCATTATGGTATTCAATGGGTTCCAAAAGCATTTGTTCATAAGCATTCTTCGAAATATCTTTCTCTGTGTTCATCAGAAAAAAAGAAATCTGTACAGATTTGAAA
This sequence comes from Triplophysa yarkandensis, assembly GCA_033220385.1. Lineage (NCBI taxonomy): Eukaryota > Metazoa > Chordata > Actinopteri > Cypriniformes > Nemacheilidae > Triplophysa > Triplophysa yarkandensis. Next base: position 5,921,172 of record CM065666.1, read on the forward strand.
CAACCTTAGTCTGATTATTTTCAGGGGTTGAACTATCACATTAAAGAGCTCCAAAAGTGTTTGGACAAGTTGCCATACTTTAAAATGACAAAATTTCATGACATTAGAAAACTAAATATCAAAGTGGCAAAGAAACTAATTCTTAAAAAATGTCTAACATTATGTATTTCTGATATTTACACATTTGTAGTGTGGTTCAAGTTTCAAATACTTTAAATGGCCGATGTAGCTGCTGTATGTCTTGCAAGCCCAGATAATTTTATTACGCTCCTAATTAGTTTGCACCTTTTTAATGCCATTTTATGCTGTTAATGTTGTTTTTTACAATCTAAATGTTTGTCAGTGACAGATTTATATGTCTTCATTATTTCAATGGTAGCATTATGAAAAGTAATGCTCTTAAATATGTTTGTATTTGTGTGTTATTGTATGTTATTTGTTAAGATTTCCAACCTTGCAGTCAACAACAACAGATATTTAGTGAAGTGGAGTAGAAGCAGAATACTTTAAGCACCATCAAGGTCAGTGTAATATAGAACAACATTTATAACTTGAATTCACATTAGGCACCGATTGCTTTGTAAGCTTAAACATTCCCTTTAATTGTGAACTTTTTCATTTAAGGATTTTACTAAGATGAATGCGAATGAATACGGGAAATCTGTATATGATGGCAGATGTTTATTTTTGTAGGCCGTGTGATGTAGATTATAAACTGTAGCAAGAGGTTTCAGGTCAATTAAATTTCGATGTTTTATATTTACTGCTATAAATGGATTCTGGAATATTTGTCCTTGTGTGTTGCCCTGTTTTTTCTTACATGTGTGATTGTGTGTTTCCTGTGATAAGGAACAGAATCTGGAACTGATTTGTTTCTCTTGAGCATCTCACTGCTTCAGGGTGAGGTAATCATTCAGAATTCAAGCAATCCAGGTAATGAACAGTCTAAGCCACTTTACATCATATCAATTCATATAAACTTCTTTTTAAATCTTGGTTTTGTTATTGTAACACTAGATAAGATTTGCATTTAAAGTGTGATTTCTGTGTATGATGTGCCTTCAAAGGCATATAGAGAATGCCACAAAAATATACTGATTCCATATATTTAATGGAAGCCAATTTATTAGACAGCCTTAGTACAACATGAAATATACTTTAGTTTGTGCTTCAACACTCGCAAACATAGAATCCCAGTAAGTTGAGGTTTAGAATGGAATACGTTCTTATTTATTGATATTGTGGGAAAAATAAATTTGATAGAAATCAAGTCGACACATTTGAGCGCTATAAAACAGCAAGCTCAAAATAAAGAAAAAAAAGATCCATAACCATATAAGCGTTTACATCACGGAAAACGCGTAGTGCAATATACAACCTGTCTGCCAGAATAGTATAGAGGGAAAACTGAATCAAAACGTTATTTGGGGGTTGCGTTTCCTTGCGAAGCCATTCACCAATGCAAGATATAACATTGCACCTGAAAATCAAACTATTAGACAGACAAACAAAAGATAGATATTACCTATTTTCTTCCCAGTCTATCACTACAGCTACAGCTAGTACGTCACAAACACATTGGCAAAGAAAAGGTTTACTATTTCACAGTCAGAAATTTCCACCAGTCAACAGTCAGACGAAAAACGGTAACATGGCATATACAACAACACGCTACTCAGTGCATGGCCCGGTTAAACATTGTTACTAACCAATGATAAGACTTAATCGGACGAGATACAATACTGAAATACAACTGGCCCTTTTTTTGAAATTCCTTAAACAAGCAACGGCCTTCTTGACATAAAATCATGAGGTCTCTGTAGAAGGAGACATGAAAACAAAAGCATATAGAAGAGTAAATGCTCCAAGAATCGTGGAGGGGTGACGTCCGCTATCTATATACAGTGTCTATTTCACTTTTTACTCCTTTTTTGGCTTCTCTCTTCTTCATCACTGGAGTCCCAGGAGATGGTCATCGTTTTTATTTTGCACGATTTTTTCAGAGTTTTTGAACGGGCCACATAGCAGCGTCCGTGGCATGCACATCTAAAATGAGACAACACCTAACCCCCGAGCTTTTCGACTGGTCTACAGTATAGCCTTCAGCATAGGAAGTGATATGCGTTGTTTTGCCTCGCCGTTTCGTTTGCATATAAACCAGTTCCATCCCCCACCCACCATTAAACCATTAAAAAACACACAGAGATAAATAAACCAACGCAATATGATCTACCATTTACACATCCTAGCAGGTTTCCATAACATACGATATTACATTTGGAACTTTCGGGTTTTAAATGGAAACAAATTCAAACTCATGTCATTTATTTGCATCCATTGTAAAACAGAAGAGTACTTGCAATGATTCTTTTGTTTCAATAGACCATATATATATATATATATTTAAATATATATATATATTTATAAATGTATAGACTCCACCAATCATCTTTTTTTTTCTCTCAAGCAAGATGCATACACAATTTATATAGGAGGGGTTGTGGTTGAAGGAAGGGTAACTGAGACATGGGGCTGGGGTGAGGAAGTTTTTTTAGCTCGTCGGCTCCTCGTCGGGTTTGTTCATGGCCTTTAGAGCGTCAAGGAGTGTCGTGGGGGAGACGATATGGGTTGAACCTGCACAGGTGAGCACCGGGAAGAAAGAGAAAAGTGTTAGATCTGGGCATAGATTTGATCAGCCATTGATGTGTTTTCACTGTTGTGTATTTAAAATGTTGAAAATAAGGTGAAAAAAATGTAACTCTTTTTATTTCTCAGCCGAAGACATGTTTATATCACATATTACAGATAAAATCAAACTATCCAAAAACATTTGTTCCACAGGCCCAGCAGAAATGGACTTTTCATGGTTTATAGTGGCAGCCAAAATCTGGCAACCTATGGAGCAAATGTTTTATTTCCTCTACTTTCTTTTATTAAAAAAAATACATCTTAGCAAAGCTGCATGTTTTTGATCATTCTGATTTAAAGAAATAGTTTAAAGTAGAATGTAATTTAAAAATGTTGAACAGTAGCTTGTAGTGTTGAGCACAGGTTTTCGGCACAACCGCGTTGGCAACTTGCAGCTTTGCTAATAGTTGATACACAATGAGATTTATAGTTCATCAACTAATGAACCATATTCTGCTCAATAATGGCCTGAGTAGTCAACAAGTGTTAAATGTTGCAGTATGAGTTAGGGCCGACCATACTGCATATGGTGATCATTTACAAACACAATAAACCAACAGAAAAGTTGAACTTAAAGGGATATTGCTTTAGCAGGCTGACACTTAGTAATGAATTCTTCATAGGGTTAAAAAATGATCATTGCTTTGTTTTTTTATACTTAAGACACTCTGTATTACAGGACCTGTTGTGTGCAGTTTATTCGATTCCAGAAAAAAGTGAATTTTTAATATGCTTATATTGAATTACTATTGTTTTTAAAGTAGTTTATCCAAAACTAAAATTCTGTCATAAATAACTTATCTGATCATTTCAAACCTGTCTCAGTTTCTTTCTTACACAAAACACGAAATAAGATATTTTGAAGAAAGCTGGCAACTGAACAGCACAGTCCACCATTCGCTTCTGCGAGTAAATGGGTATCTATTAACAGCATTCTTTATTCTTTTGCGTTCTGCTGAAAGAGAAACTGAAATAGGTTTGAAAGTACGTAAGTGTGCGTACATGACGACATTTCTTATTTATGGGTGAATTATACCTTTAGTTTATCAAAAAAATACTACAACTCTATTAGATACAAAATTAGTATTGTACAAGCAGAGTACAATAAATCTAATATAGTGCATTTTGTTCACCTGGGGTTAAAGGTTATTTTCTAAGTTTTATAAACAGTGTTTTACTTTTCCAGGTTCAATGCAAAAACCTTAAACTCTGTCAACAGTATCTGCAGCATAGTGGGAATTACCACAGAAAATAAATGATCTCTAAGTTCGAGATGTGTTAACAGTCTATAGGGCAGGACACACAGAAAGGGTTAAAGGGAGAGTAAACCTAAAATTAAAATTCTGTCATAAATATCTCACTCTCTACTTGTACTAAGCTTGATTAAATGTCTTTGTTTGGTTGATCACGTAAAAAGATATTTGGATGAATACTTGTAACCAAACTTAACTGAACCCCACTGACCACCATACCAGAAAAAATACATTCTTCAAAATAGCCTATTTTTGTGTTTAACAGGAAAAAAGGAGTTTTCCCAAATACTATAATCATTTGGGTCCGCAACCTTGTTACAAACATTTTTCCAAACAACTTTCTCTGTGATCTGAATAAAGAAATGTATAACGATTTGAAATAACCCTAAGGTGACTAAGATGTGACCGAACTTTTATTTTAGGTTGAAATATCCGTTTAAAAGGAAAAATGTAAAGCTTGTGGTATTATTTAGTAACACTGTTCATTCAAATAGCTGCATAAATTGAATGCATAAATTCTGCGTACAATTTACGTATATCTCAATCTATTTGTAAATTCTGGATATATTTACATATGTGTATATTTTATTGATATATATTTTACTTTTCTATCATTGGTGTGACAGATGCTGTTGAGTTAGATGGAACAGTCTAAAGGTAGGCTTCATATATTTTACAATTACTAATGCATAACAGTATGTAAAGCTTGGGGATTTACTGCACAGGATTGACAGTGCTGTAATAAAAAGTATACAACAACTGAACTGGTTCTGTTTACATAGTAAACCAAACCTCTCAGTTTACAGTTCTGCAGATTGCATTGATTTCAAAATGAACGATTTAATAGTCTATTATAGAAAGCAATGCCAGTATTATAACATAAAGGCTGCATAACCACCAGTTAGTTTGTTAGACAATGTTAGTATTTTAGTGTTTTTTGTGGTGAAGCGTTAGTGCTAAAGCATATCTGAAGAACACAGCTACATTTCAAGCTTTGGCATCTGCAGAAGAATTAAAGAGAAGGAAAAGCCAGAGGTTCTGGTCATATTCTTTGCAGACAGCCACTTGGTCATGTAGACATGATGTGAGGTAGTTTGTGGAACTAGATTGGATACGAAACCAAATTATCCTGCTTTGACATCCACCATCAAATCAATGAGCTCTCCAAACGGGAAAAGAAAGTTAATATGATGATTGCATTGGATTGTTATTCGGGAAATATAATCAAAGTATGGTGAGTCTTGAGGGTAGATTAAATCTGCGGGAAACTGGAGCTTGTCAAATTTGGGGAGGCAATTGCAAGTAGCCCTTATGAAGAAGAGGCGCTATTGAATTAAAAGGAGCGTACTGGGGAAATGCAGTTTAATCCACCCAGCTGAGAGGATGCGAAAGTCAACAAGGATGGTGTCTGGACCCCCACTGCATCTGTCACTCAAAAAAAAGGTTCCGCCAATGATGCGTTCAGCCGGCGTATGGATTCGCCATTGGCTGATAATGGTACGAGGCGGAGCCTGAGTGAGACCTGCAGGTCGGTCGGACGCTCATCCCTGAGACGTGGTGGCACTGTAAAACGTGTGGTAGCAGGAGCAAGAAAAGAAATCCCTTGTGCTGTGGGGGTTCAGAAAGGGTTTCTTTGTTCGGCTGTCTTTACTTTGTCAGTGTGTGATTTCTGTCTCCCTCCCTTCCCTGTTTGTCTCTCTCACTCTTCTGAGGGGTCAGGGTCCTCAAAGGACACCCTAGTGGATTCTCGGAAGTCGGGGTGTCGCAGGTCCATTAGAAATTTGGTTGGGGTGAGCAAGTGAGTTGAACCTGCGGAGGAACAAAGGTGGCTTCACGCTCTGAATGAATCTCACACCGCACGCTTCGCTCTTTCACCGCCTTTCAAAAGAGCGTTAAATAAACATTTGCAGGAACCGTGTGCCAAGGGTTCAAAAAAATTACCCGGGAGTATTCGGGAGAATCGGAAGGCCTCCTTGTGGTTAAGTGGGTTTCAAAAGTCTGTAGCAGAATTACAGCCAAATTTGTCTCATAATTCAGTTCTGTTTTTTTTCTCTATACAGCATTTGTAACTTCTGTCTGCACAGTTCAGGTTTGAACTTAAAGGGATAGTTCATCCAAAAATGACAAGATTGTAACCATTTACTCATCCCGTTGACATTTCCATCCGGTATGACATTTGTTCTTCATAATGTTGGTAAACGAAAACCTTTGGTCCCCTTGTGTCTTTACAATAGAAATGATGGAGACAAATTGTTTTCATTCTGTGACATTCGTCAAAATATCTTTTCTTGTGTTTTGAGACAAAAGAAAGTCATACAATACCAAGAGGTTGAGTAAATCATGACATAATTGTCATTCTGGGTAAAACTACTCCTTTCAAAATAGTTTGCTATTTGGAGATGCCCTAAGTTATTATGTATGGGTATACTGGAGGTGTATAGACAGGTTGCACTAGGCACCAACAGTAAACCGACTCCTGTGCTTTAACTTATGCGCGTGTGTACAACCATCAGTGCTTTGGAGTTGGCTCCCGTAGGACACAAATAAACATCCTGAATGTGATCGCCAACATACACACAACACATACACACACAGAATTAACTTACGAACATAGACTTATGAACACAGTGGAGGCTCACAATTGCAAGTTAAGAGCAGTAGAAACAAGACAGCACAGAATACAAGACAAGAGCACAGGAAAGTTAAACGAGACAGATTGCCAATCTGGGATTTAAAAAGACAAATCAACGCTATTTAATGCAGTTTTAAAGGGTGGTTGCGTATAATTTCGATAAAATAAAATTATCTCATGCGGACTCACCAACAATGGCCTCCCATTTGCCATTGGCCTGTGTGACCTCATAGGCACAGCGCATCTCGCTAAAGGACGCGCCTCCAATGATGAAGACCATGATACGAGGGCCCGTACGGTACTCTCCAGGGGTTTTATTCTTGTGCCAGTGGCCATATCGAGCACTAGCGTGAGAGAAAAGCATTAGGAGGTGAGACACACTTTCATATTAAACCCTGCCTGACAGATGCGTTTGCATATAAATCCAATCAATAATCCATTCAATAGGACACTGCTCCCAAATGTCCCTTTCTGCTTTCTCTTCGCAGCTGTATAAAGAAGCAACACAGGATCATTCCTGCTGACCCTATGGAAATAGCCGTTGTCCACTTATTTTGCAGATGGAACTGGTGTTCACCCCCGTCTGACATCACCCACCAATCATCATATTGATGGAAATGTTCTCCACATCACTCAGCACAAATGATTATCGATTCCACTGACTTCTGTCTTTGGCATACACAATTCAAAACACGCAGCTGGGTGCTGAATGAATAATACAATATTTTTGTGTGTGTGTGTGTGTGTGTGTGTGTGTGTGTGTGTGTGTGTGTGTGTGTGTGTGTGTGTGTGTGTGTGTGTACCTGACTGCAGAAGTGTTGAAGGAAGAGGACGGGCGTGTGGAGATGTATGGATAGTGTTTAGTGTCCAGCTTATCTTCAATAGCATCCTGCAAGATGAACAATGTGAGGTCAAACACACACATACATTGGGGTTCTATACATTTGAAAGACATTTTATAGAGATTTTTATGCATTTTTAAATAATTTTAATGATTCCTGTGACTTAGTAAATAACACAAAAATGGCTTTAATTAAAAAAATTATTTTAAAAACATTTAAAGTGTTACATATTAAAATTATTGAGTTAAAATACAATATATAAATATATATTTGTAATAAACACCAATAATTAAGTATATAGTTCATGAGATTTACTTATGTGTATGTTTTTTTAAATTTTTTTCATCTTTATCAGATTTTAATAATCCTTGCAACATATAAAAAAACCCACACACATTGTTTTAACAATATATATATATATATATATATATATATATATATATATATATATTGTGTGTATATATTGATATATTAAATAATACAATTCTTTATTTATTATTTGATATAAGTTTATATTTTTAAAATGCATTCATATGTAATTTTCAGTTTATTTTGAATGATTTAATATATTGATAGTTGACAGACTGAGGAATTCCAGTGTTATGGCTCAGAAATTTTGCGTTATGGATGTGACATTAAAACACCCAGATAATGCATTTGTCCAGAATATACTGAACTCAGTTTACATTTAAAACAGTTGCATTGCATCGGCATATGCATAGCGACCATGGCATCGCTATGCATATGCCAGAGCAATGCAACTGTTTTATAAATTCATTAGTTTACATTTTTTCCTAAACATTTACCTCCATGATATCCTTGATCAGTGGAGTCCAGCGAGAGAGCTGGTAGGTCTGTTCGCTCACACGCTCCTTACGGTCGAGCTTCTTTCCCCTGCGGAGAGTGGACTGCAATATACAGAAGCAGACCAACATTTTTAATCGCAATGGAGTAAAATTGTTTCTAGGTATATTAAACAGTTGATGACGTACATCTGTGATGATTGGGATGCCCAGGTTAGCCATATTGGTGATGATCTCACTGTCCTCAGGAGGGATCTGGGCATGCTGGATCAGCTTGTTAAGGTTCTCCTCTGTGATTCCTGGTTTTCCACACACAAGACACATTATGAAATGGCAGATCAAGCTGAGACGTATAATGTCTGCCTTAACAACTGTATCTCTTACCGTTTTTAAGGAAGATGTAGAGCAAGATGATGCGAATCTTGTCATAGGTGGTCACATTGGCATCTAGCAAGATTGGCACGATAGCCCTCATGGGATCTTTAATCTTTTCACCCTCTGCGTCGGTTCCCATGGCGAGATCCTGCGGGGCAGCCAGATGGAACACGGTTAATAAATTATACTCTGTATGCCAGATTATGAAAACAGCAGAAAATGTCATGGCGCTGTCTGTTGATTTTAATGAGGGTCTGTCTTTTTATAGTAATGTACAGAGTGATCGTTACCTGCTCTACACGGCACAGCTTGTCCACGGTGCCCTGGTAGTGCTTCATGCAGTCTTCAGCCAGCTGCAGGTGGGTCGAGTACTAAACATATAGAATCTAAGTGTCAGCGGGGAAATTTAAATATGTTTGTTTTCTTTTATTTTTAGACACTCTTCACCTTGCTAAGCTCCTTCTGGTACTGTGGCATCTTCTTGAGCATTTGAGACAGGTCCCTCATGGTGGTCTGAAGCAGAATAAACACAGGTCAGATCACAAACAAACTGTATTTCAATAATCCACTGCAAAACAAAAACATGTTATGATTTATTAATTATTATTATTTTTTGCAATATCAATATCTAAAAAGGTTTTAGTGAGAAGCAATAAACTCCCAAAGACTTAGTGTAATTTAATGAACATGGTTAAAGTTTGTTGTTTTTTCCCTGTATTTGCAATAATTTTTATTTAATCATTCTTAAATAATTAAATCCTTTTATTCTTGTTTATTTTTGACAAGACTCAATATTTTATAAAAAAAAAAAACAGCAAAATGACACACAATGGTGGAAATGCAATGTGACGGGGCTATTCTGAGAATATAGAATATGAACAGATGTTTTCTAAATATACAAGTTATAAAGTGCTGTATCTGAACTATCTGGTGAAAAGTATTGCACACATTTATTGCATCGTAGGTTATATGAAATGTATAAGATATGTACAGATGTTTAAATATACAGGTTATAAGGTGCTATATTCGAATTGTCTGACGGAAGGCATTGCACAGATTTATTGCCCGGTAGGGGAACATTTAACTGTTCATCCACAGGTCTCAAAGCAACGATAAAGATCTACTCTAACCCTGCCCCTAACATCAATAAGAAAAATCCAAATACAATATTCTTAAATAGAAATTTTTGAATAAAAATAGATTTGTGACAAAGTCCAGTGGGATTATGTCAGTGTCATGCTATAGACCGATACGCCGGATGTAACCTGCTACAATGGATTCTATAACAGAAACTATTATTGATTCATTCTAATGTGTTATATATCAGAATACATATCAGAAACTGTTATTGGGTCATTGTAATGTGATGCCATTGCGTAAACGTCTGCATGAAATGGCATGTAGTAAAACTCAGCAGAAATGAATGTGTGTGCGTATGAGCTCTAATGCTGTGTCAGTAAGTCAATCAATATAAATCCCACTGTACCCTCAAAGTGCTTTCTTATGAGTCAGCCATCGGCATTCTTATTAAGCTGCCAATGCAATCTCATCTGCCAGACTATCCTCCCTCGCCCACGCAAGACAATTCTGCACTTACTACTTCTCCGGACCCTCCCCCCCATTCAGACTCCAGCGTACCTTCTCTCCAGTGTTCATCCGTTTACTGGCTGAGAACTCCTTCAGAGATCGTGTGACCTCCCTGTGAAATAAAAAGCCACAAAGAATGTTTCTACATGCTGACAGGAGGAATGAGAATAATAGAACATAAAAAATCATTAAATTTCACTCACTGAGAAACCTCAGCAATATGTTTGTGTCGAAGGGCAACCCAGAGGTCATCATCTTCATGCAGGAGGACTTCTTTCTCACGTGAGTCACCTATCCCGCTGGTCTCATACCTGAGGACACAAACGAACTTATCCAACACACAAACCAACAAACGACTTGAGTTCTAGGCGATCTGTGTTCACACACTCACTTGTAGACATCGTTCTCGATGGGCAGCAGGTCATAAGCCATGGCCTGGAAAGTGAGCTCATGCAGGACGGGAGAGGCAGGATCAAAACCCCTGTCCAGAATGATGAGCTGAGACCTGGCTTTGTCCGGACCCTGCGGAGAGATGTCGAGATGTGATTTAAAGCAAACAGTGTGAATGGTTTCGGGGAATTATTTCTCGAGGAGACGTGTCGCTCACCTCTCCCATCGTGGGATCATCGGCCTTATAGGCATCCAGTTTGTCTTGAAGGAGCTGAGCGAGGGTGGCGTTGTCTTTATACTCCCTGGGCACACAAGATCATATTTTAGGAAAAACAGATTTATCAGTCGCCACTTGTACACTACCGGTTAATACATTTGGGACACTTGATGAAAATGCATCTTATTATTTACACAAACTTATGATCTGAAGGAGTGCCTAAATGTCTGAAGTTAGTTTAAGGCAACATTCAATTTTGTCTTTTTACAATACAAATGAATTTAATGTAATACAGAATGTTTTTGAAATAGTTGACTTTGAATGAATTTCGAAGAAAGAAGCGCCAATAAGAGCGCAGAATAGACGTGGACTCCGTTAAAAAACATCTCAGGGTTAGACCTTAAGAAGCTAAAATTACAAGAAAACATTTCTGCAAATTGTAATCAAAAGTGAAGTGATGGGACTTGTGCCTTACCCTCGGTATCGTACGGCGGGATACTCTTTCAGCGTGGCACAGAGAGTAGCCAGCTGATCAGCCAGTCGCTCCATCACAGGGTTCTTCAGCTGCGTCTTGTGAGGGCTGTAGAAGCTCTGGAAAGCATCTGGGTTGTCCAAAGAAAACACCTAAAGACGTGATATATAAGGGTTATGAATAGGCTGTTGTTTAAAATTAAAGGGAATGTTTTGAGTTAATATTGTATGATCAAAAATATTGTAAATGTGTGGGACAACTAACAGAACAAAATTCTGCATAGTAGCCAGGAAGTTAAAAGCTTTTTTTGTAGCTCAGCAGATTCGTATGATATGTTTCTTCTAAGTTGTTAAGTAGATTTAAATAAAGAAACAAGTGAGACATTGTTTAAATGTATATCTATATATGTCAAATAGCCTTAATTCAAGTAAATTTGATGAGAAATGTCTGGGCACAGTTTTTGATATTGTTGCAAAATTCTCATGCGGACAAATGTGACACTTCTGGGTTTTTCTTCTCAAGTGAAATATATATATAGAGTATCAGAATACTTGTATTTTTCATTTGCTCTACACATCATTTCATTGACGACTCCAACGACTACATTAAAATATCAGAAAGATCTCATATATGATCTGTATGTTCTTTCTAATGGGATTCTAACGTTAGTCCCATGACCTTCATCAGGCATTTACCCTGAAAAATGTATAGAATAATTGTTGATTATAACTTTAATATAAGGATTTATGTTTCTATTGCATGAAAGGTTAGGTTCCAGTTCAAAAAGGTTTTTTCAAAATAGAAAGAGACAAGAAAGAATCTTAAGTTAAAGAATTAAAAATAATATTTTGAAATATTTTATTAACAGTGTTCATTGATATTTTTTATTAAGTTAAAATTATTTACACATAAAGTTATATAATACTACTAATGTAACTGTTTATATTTTCATAATAACATTTATTGTATGTAAATGTATTAATGAAACAATTTGTTTCATTTCATTTTGTACATTGTTTTCAATGGGTTGTGTTATTTTGTCATGTTAAATTCAAGAAAGAGTTAATTTACTGGTAACCCAAAATAATACCACCTAGACATACTTTAATATTTAAAACATAACATTTTACCCTCCATAATATATACTTGGTATCTGTATCCCACACTTTTGTCTATGTTCTATATTGTGTTTTTTGTGTAGATGTTAAGTGTTGGTCTATGTACTTTATTTCTTGAAAGAAAAATTAAACAAATAAATAAAAAAATACTTTTACCTTGCAAGCTAACGTGATTTCTTTATATTTTTTTTGTTTGTTTTCAGAAATAATTTACACCTACAAAAATGTTTCCAAACCGGACATAAAAAAGATAAGTGAATGTTTGACGCTACGTCTCTCAGTCTCACATCCCACAGTTTATTTGTATGTCTTCAACATTAATCATCTCTTTCTCATCTTCCACCGAGGCTCGTTTCCTTCCTTTAATGGCCTTCATGATTCACTTTATACATATTTCCCTTCCCATGGATCAGCCCTGCTCATTCACAAGCACCCCTCCCAACCCTTTCTCAGCACAAGGTCACATGATTATCCTTCTGCTTAGCAGATGGATGCTCTGTGCTTTTCCCCTCTCGTGCTGTCTTCCGATTGGCTGCCGCTTCTGTTGATGCTGCATTGGCCAATTACACGCTTCTGAGCGAGGCACCCGTGCAGCATCACGGCAGGGGAAAAGAACCGCTCCTCTCACTCCAATGAATTAATCATTGCAGACAGCATCAGCAGCAAGGCATTATGGGCCAGACTGCAACCCCCACCCACAGCCTCAGAGCTGTTCTGGAACACGCTGTTTGAACCCATTTTACCCATAGCGATGTTTCTGAAATACATGGTTTTCTTTTATGATTCATATTTTGTCTATTAAGTTGCTCACCTGGGACTCGTACGGTAGGAAAGCAATGTTGATCTCGGTCAGGGTTTTAATGGTTTTGGATGCACGGCTCTTCACAACTTCATTAAACAAGGGATCCGGGCAAGCTAAAAGAAAGACATCCAGATTAAAACACATTAAAGTGATAGTTCATCCAAAAAGAAAATTGTGACACCATTATGTGTGGGTCTCTTCTGCAGAATACAAAAGAAGACATTTTGAAAAATATCTGTTAAATAAAACCATTCATCTCCATTGACTTGCATTGGTTTTGTGGTCATACAGTAAAAGTCAATGGGAACGGACATTTACAAAATATTTTCTTTTGTGTTTTGCAGTAAAAAGTAAGTCACATATGTTTAAAATGACGTAAGAGTGAGGAAATCCCTTAAACTGTTTTTTTTTAGAGATCATACTTTACATAAAGCGCCATTTTCCCAAACGTTATAAATCCATTTTAATATTTTTCATGTAAATGACATTCTTTACCTAGACCCATACATTTTGTAAATATTCAATTTAGCCTGTTGAAACAAGTTTAATTTTTTTTATCGAAACGCAACAGATCCATACAATTGAAATGTTGGTTACTGTCTATAATAAAACAAAACGAGATAACATAAAAAATATGACGCTTGGTACTCGTTCTATAATTTTATATATATCCAGTGTTTTCTACCCCCAGGTGTATGTCTCACTGGCTCATCCGGGCAATTAAAAGTGCTTATAGAGTTTAAAACACTCGTTTTAGACTGAGCACGAATAAAATGCTTTAAGGTATTAAAAGTATTTTATTGCATCAAACTAATTCTGATTGGTCAAGGGGATTTAGGCAAAAAAACAGGTTCGGATTTATAGCAGTTTGGAAAGAAACTACATCAAGAAAATATACCGATACAGCATCAAACATTGATGGTGCAGAGAAAAGGTTCTCTAAACAGCAAAATGGCATGGCAAACTAAATGTTTTATTTGGCTTTTAAAGGGTTTTGGAAAAGATCTCTTTGTATATTTATACATTTTACCTTCTTTTTGTACTATTTATATATATTATTTTTTGTATACTACATAAACCGCTATACTTATTTACTAAAAAAATAAAATGAATAATACATGTAAATGCAAACATGGTCATTTGATACCAAACAATTACAGTTTAAGTACTTTCAAATCTTATTTTTTTATGTTTTAATCTGAATATATCAGTGTTCTTTAGCATTGTTTATTAAGATAAAATCATTCTCATAAATGCTCTGACTGGGCGCTTGTGCCGTAGCCTATTTCATAGTATAGCACCATCATTCATAAAGTGTGACTCTATTACACTCACAATTCTGTTATGGTACAGTTGAGTACCATCACATACTCACAGTCAGTAAAGAACACATGAGCCCCTTTATACTTCGTAGAATGAGGATCTTTGAAGTCATTGACCAGAGTCTGCACAGACTATAAAGAGAATCACAACAGAACCAGGTTTAGATAAGAGCATATCCGGCACGGAAACAGTTCAAAATTCCAGCGTTATGAGACATTTTGCATTATGGTTATGATAAAATAACACTTAACAGTAGACTGAACCAACTGTTTATATAATACAAAGCCCTAGTGTTACAACATCAGAAAAATATCAGTCTATGATCAAGTTTTCTATTTTTAAAAGGTAAATAAACCTGCACTATGGACAGGAGAAAATTACTTTTTTGTGAATTAAAATGTACATAAGCAGTAATATTCAACATGGCCTAGGGATAGCTCTTAATAGAACACAAAGTAATTACTACAATATATTTTTATTTTCATATTTCCATGCGTCCGTTTATTAGCATCATGCGAGTATCCTGAAAAACCTTGCACTAAAAAAATAATGCTCTTAAAACTTAGACACTTAATTGTGTGTTAGTGTTGGGTTTAGGAATGTGGATACAGAAATATCGTAACCCTTTACAGGAAGCTGCTATTTGTTAACATTTGTGAATGCATTAACTAACATAAGCGTACAATGATTCTAGTTTTACAGCATTTATTAATCTTGTTAATGTAAGTTCATATCAATGTAGTTATTCATGTTAGCTCATGGTGCATTAACTAATACAGATACAACTTTTGATTCAATCATGTATTATTAGATGCTGAAAATAATGTAAACTAACATTAATAAATACTACAAGTTCATTTAAGCTAATGCATTTACAATTCGTTAACCAATAGAGTTGTAAAATATAATTATCTAAAATCTAAAACACTTCAATGGCTCCATCAAAAAAGGGAGACAAACACTTGTTACTATAGCAACTGCATGGCCAATAGAAATGGCGAAGGGTTTCAGCTGTCTGTGTTGGCTGAGTCAATACTGTTTGTGTATATATAAGTGAGTGACATATGTTTAGTGTGCACAGCGTAAAGGTTTCTGTAGTGAGATGACAGTCTGCGTTGAAGGTGTGACTTCGGCCTGTTTGAGTACCTTCTCAGTAGGAGTGATCAGGTAAATAGCCTCCAGTGAGGGTAGAGGCTCTCTGCGTTTGTTGATGTCTTCAACAACTACGAGAGAAACAGAGAGAACTTTTTGTGTCGCATTGGATCATTAGTAAACGTGCATTATGTAAGATGCATATTTTCAATGTAATGATGCATGGAATGATTTACAAGATTTATTACTGTTGACGGGGTAGTCTGTAAATGAGTTATTGTTAAATTGACCCATCACATGTTTTGTCCAAAACCCAGCGTGACTTACTGGTGATCCCCTCTGTCATGATGTCAGTCATTTTACAGCAGGATGACAGCATCCTCATGCTGAGCTGGTCCACTACCAGAGCCTACAAAGAGATAGAAGATATACTTCAGACCAGAGACAGACAGATAAATAGAGGGATGAGGTCAGTGGGTTCATCTTACCTTCCATTCTCCCTTCTTCTTTACCTTCTTGATGACATCATTCATAATCTCTGAAGGGGAAAATAAATTGGGTTAGTCGTGGCCACCAGATCAGTTATCTCAACCGTAAAATGTTTCACCATCTGGCAGGATTTATTTCATAAACATTTCTATATCTGTCCTTGTAAAACTTCCATATTGCGTGATTGCCATAAATCATAAGTCATTCTTTATGTTTGTCACCTGGTTTTCTAAGTATCCAACTTATCAAAGTATGTTCCAGGAGGACATTGAAGCTATGAATGATATTATTTATTACTAATGTGAATGTTCAAAACCACTCTATTTTCATTATTGAATTTAAACCAAAACACAGCATACTGGATCACACCGTACACAATAAAAAAGCAAGGAGCTTGTCAATAATGTTCTTGTTGTAGTGCATGGTACTAAGTATTTTTCACATTTTCGAATAATAAAAAACTCATCAAAATTATGAAAAATTAAAAGGGAATTATGTTATAACTAATTAATTTAAATTTAATAAACTTATTTTATCATCTTCAAAGTAGCCACATTTTGACTAGAATTGCAGAAATGTTTTCTTCTAATTTCTTAAGCAGATTCTTAAGGTCTCACCCTGAGATGATTTTAAAATAATTCTTAAGGAGTCCTGTCTATTCTGCCCTATTATTTCTTTCTTCATTATTAAGTTAAATCCATTTTTAAACTAACTTTTTATTAAATAAAATGTTAGTTTTGTCATGAGAGAAATCATGTATATCAGATAAATGATATTTTGTCAATTTGAGCTAATTTAAGAAATGATGGAAGTTTAAAAATAAATAAGAAAAAAATTACTTAAGGGCCCTTTTATCCTTTGGGGTGCTCCTTAATACCATATAACATTCTTATCTGTCAATAATGCTGTATTTTAAAATTCTCAAGGTATATCAGAAATACACAAGAAAGTGCAACACTATCAGATTCAAACGCTCACATCTGATGAGGCGGAGACGGCAATTTCTAGAGAGAAATTAAATCTTTGTATCTTCCGAATCTCCGTTCAGATTTCTAGATAGTGTTTCTTACATACAGCAGCACTTGTTCAATGAACAGCGGAGTCATTGAGAATTAAATCTCAGTGTCTGAATCCGTATCTACTCTCTCTCCATGTCTCTCTATATCTCTCTATGTGATTTAGTCTGATGTAAGTAATCCCATCACTCAGGGATTTGGTCCAGTCGACCATGTTTGGAGTTAAGGCCCATATTAGCATGATAGGAACGTTAGACATCTGGTTGCAGTGTTAGAATAAATGTGCTCACGGTGATTTGGGGATTTTGACATTGGTGAGGGAGAGTTAAGCCGACCTCAGATGGATTACGTGTGTTTAAACAAACAGCACGTTTTAGTGAATGTTAAATAGATAAGCGAACCATTTAAAAGATGAGAGGAGGTTGGCAGGTTTAGCTTCAGAAGTAATATGACATTGCGTTAAACGTTGTTACAAAAGCTTTGTCCTTGTTGCCATGTCCAATGTTGCTTAAATCTGCTTTATGTGCTGTTAACATTAATAATAAAATGATTCATACTGGAAAAATTCACCCGTAGTAAGGGGAATCTTGGTAAGGACATATGTGATATATACTGTAGCAAAGCAAAAAAATTGTGTGGTTTTGATATCCTCCAAATGGAACCCTGGAGTCTGTCACCCCCAGTCCCTGGGGTGCACTTCTTATCAGTCATGTGAAATCGCCACTTCCCCCATTGGCCTTAGTCAAGCATCTGGGACCGAGGGAAAAAACATTTTACTGTAAAAATAGCATTATAGCTGCAGGTGACAAAGACTTAATACACATAAGGACACAATGAATGTCAAAACAGCTTTAAGGTTGTCTAATCTCGTTGCAATATGGAACTTTTCACATTGAACACTCAATTTGTGGATTATATTAAGACTTGGTTATTAAACCTTCATTATGTTTTTCTATAGTAGTTTTTCAAAGTTGCAATGCAGGTTTACAAACATTTAGACAGTTGGATTAAATTAGATTAGGATAAATTAAGATGACACCGAATATATAGTATTAGATATATGGTATAATTTTTTCTTAATGTGATCTACATTGACTGAACCTAACCAAGTTTCATATATTTTATTTGTACATTCCTATTCATAAGAACGAGAAGAAAAGAAAGTTTATGACAAATCGACTAAATTCAAGGCTAATTTGGGTTTTCGGTTTTGATTCGCCCTCTCCCCTCATTTCTGTATGAATTGCTTTGTGCTGATCAGAAAGGTATCGGGAAGAATGCTTATGACCAATCAGATCCAATTGGTTACTATAGTAGGAAAATGGCTGTACTACTACCTTAAAACAAACTCCGATAAAGAAACTTTGAAGAATGTCAAAGAGCAAAGAGTTCTGGGGACACGATTGCCATCCATTGTCATTTTTCCAACTATGGTAGTCAATAGGATCCAACTGTTTGGTTATAAGCGTTCTTCCAAATATCTTTGCGTCAACCAAACAAAGAAATTCATTCAGATTTGTAAAAATCTACACTAAATAATCCATGTCAGGATTTTCAAATTTGGGTGAACGATCCCTTTTAAACGTATAGCTGTGTGCAGTACACTGTAAGTTGCTTTGGATAACAGTGTCAGCCAAATGCAAATGTAATGTTAGAGGTCTCAATGGGCTTTCCCCTAAATTACAATGTGTACAAAGGAGATTGCAGTTACCATGGAGTCAAGCTCTTAAGAGGTGAAAGGGGGTGTAAATGAGTGTCCTCAGATCAGAAGACCAAAGGACACGATTTTCCCTTCTCTTCCTTACAAAGCCTTGTCGGTCGTAACGGAATGGTATTAAAAGGTTTTACAGATTTAAACCTGTATCTGCCATCAGGGCGACGACTCTCTCTTTTCTCACTTTGCATCTTCTCACTTAAACATAAAACATCTCTCCTGAGTACACCAACTGGAGTCTAATCTCTCTTTAAATCTTCGCTCCTTATATTTAACCTCAATGTGGATGTCTTATTTAAATAGAAGCTATTGTTTGCAGTGGAGGCAGGGGTTTGGGTAAACTTTGTGGATCTTGCCGATGTCTTCAAGTGTGGCAATGGTATGACTGCATGTCGGTAGGCCTTCATCGCTGTTGATTTAACCCTCTGTAGTGTCTGTTTCCCTCAGGGCACCTGCCTCTCATTTCATGACCCACTTTAACACTCATTCTCTCCGGATTCTACAGCAATTTACCTTAAAGAGACATACGACCATTTTCTTAAACGTGCTTGGCTGATAAAATTGAGGGGATGCGGGGGGGACTCGGTCAAAAAGAGAGTTAATGAATCATTTATAAATGAATGAAAATAACAAATGATATTAATAATCGACTTGATGACAAATACTGTTGAATTTAAGAATGCAAATAATAAAATAAGATGTTTCACAACAGCTGTTTTAACTCGATTAGTCTCATCATTTTTAGAATGCATTTAGAATCAATTTTTAAATTGAAATTTGAAATCAATTTCTAGTAATGCAGCGCACTACATATTATATTTTCAACAGCAAATCATGATATCGTGCACGAATATAAGCACCTTATAATCCTCTGTAGCCAAATCGCATGCATGGTGACATTTATCTTTAATGTTCTCTTGTGTTGTTGTGTGATGATGTGATTCTGTTCTACAATCTGACAGACACACTCGTGAACCCCAACCAACGTCATTGAGTCCAAGGACGGAGCATCATCCCACACACACACGTACACACTGATGTGTGTTTGCTCTCCTGCTGGTATAGAATTACAACATGCTGAGTCACTCGCTACACAACACACTTTCTAATGAAAAGAATAGTGATGCTTATGTGTCGAACGTTAATATGCAGAAACCCCCTAAATAAGTTGAACATTCGTTCTGTAGTGTTTAATAGGGGCTATGGCTCTATCAAAAGGGTCGAGGGATGCTATTGGTTGATAAATGACCCACTTTGCAACCTGTCTGGATATTTTCAAAACATTATGTAATGATTTGAAATTTGTAGAGGTACATTTACAGTGTGATTCAAAACGAGAGCAATTTGTCTATTTTACACACAAACGTAACACCCATTTTATATTCAAGTACACTGTTTTAGATCTGTGTATGTCTGCCGCAGAGGGTGCATGGCGGAGACAATGTTATGTATCCTCAGGTTTGATTTGTATGTCCCTAGAGCTCTACTTGGGCCGATTTTAATGGAAAAGCCATAAACCTAAACCGTGTGAGAGGAATTCTGGGTAATGCGTTCCCTGAAGAGACTGCATGGACCTAGAAATAAACATCTTAATTCTTAAACATTAAAGGGCTCGTTCATCCCAAAATTAAAATGTTGTGTCGCTTCAGTTGTTCCAAAACTGTAAAAATGACTTGTGATTAACAGGGAGAAAGATATTTTGGACAAATGCTTTGTTACCATACCGTTTTTGGTTACCTTATATTTTGTTCTGTTAAACACAAAATAAGATATTTTGAAGAATGTAGGACATGAAAACAATTCTGGGGTATTCAATGGTAACCAAATACTGTCTGATTACAAACATTCATCCCAAAAACTTCTCAAATTGGTGTGAAACAGTAATTTATGACATTGTTTAGTTTGGGTGAACTATCCCTTTTACTTGATCACTGCCATTAATTGGAAATGGGAACCAAATCAGTTGGTTGAAATCTACAACTTTCTCAGGGTCAGGCTAATCTTAATAGAAATCTATAATTCATTCTGACTGTTGGAACATTATGTATCCCCAAGCAGATATTAGGAATTTTACACCAGTATTTTGCACCATTTCGGATAGACAAAGTGACACTGAAATATCAGTTCAAGTACAATAATGAAAAATGACAGACCAGCAAAAAGCAATGCGGTTTTCTGCCAATACACAGTTTGATTTATTAAGCAATGTCTTTAATGCAGTGTGTGGCTTTCCAAGAATGAATTGGTCTTTGGTATTAAAATGAGTGATTGTTAACAATAAAATATGACAAAGCCTATTCAAATAAATCTAACCCTCTCTGGTTTGTCATAAGTGAGGCTAGCTTTTGAATTCTTAACAGAAATACTACACTTTTCCACTAGTAAGTACCTTAACGTCTTCAATAATAGTTTGCGAGATATATTGTAATTGTAGTTTTAAAGATTTGCAAAATCCTATTATGGAGTATGATATAATTTTATAACCAGTTAAAAACACATATTCACTGTCCACAGATTCAATACATGTATTTTAGTGTGCGCATTCAGAACACAACTAACTTTGAAGTCTTTTTGTATTTTTTTATTTAAAAAATATTTTCATTGAGCCAAGTAATGTATGATTTGTTTGGTAACTTAAAAAATATAGACCTCTAAAGAAACTAAAGACCTCTCCTTAATTTTTCATTATTTGTATTATTATTATTATTATTATTATTATTATTATTATTGTAGTTGTTGTTGTTGTAGTAGTAGTTGTTGTTGTTGTTATTATTATTTTTAATTATTATATCAGTATTCTATAAGCATGTTGTTAAGTTAAGCTGGTAGTGAAGTATGAAAGTATGTAAAAATATTTAATGTGGCTTTTAAATAGTCTTGTATATATTTACTTAATTTCAAAGCTTTTGAATGTTTTTGAGTGTTAATTGTTTCACGTTAAATCAGTGTCAAAGTGCATGTAAGAAAAACACATTTTCTAAAAATGTAATGAAAATATTTTTTGGTTATCATTTTTGGCAAAATCCCAGAACACACCAAGATAATAATTTTTGGCAAATATCGCACACTTTTCTTCAAGCGTATTTGCATCCGTGTGTTTGAAGGGTTAAAAACGAAACTCTGCTGGTCTTCTACTACTGTATATCCTATACAGTTTTGTGTAGGACTAGTATTCTGAATGTTGTGCTATTCCTCCTTCCTCCAGATGTCAAGGGACATCACTAGATTTCATCAATGGGTGTCTACTATCTCACTCTTATCAATGACATTGGGGACTCGATGAAGTTGTAAAGGAGGAATGGCAATAGGCCCAAGCAAGAACATTCATTATAGAATATTCCATAGAATGCAGATTAGATTGAAAGACTAACTGGAGACTATGAGAGGTTTTCCATTTTATTGTATAAAAAGCTTTGCACGAATAGGATATGCCTAAATAAATGAATGCAATTCTTCATCTAGACAGTTGAAACTCGATGAAACAAATTAGAAAGACAAAAAAAAGAGCTGAATCATTCAGATCTTTGCTAATGCGTATGAATCAATCATGACTCATTCAAACAGATGCCTTCAATGTCAACTTCTGTTCTTTAGCATTGCATCACATCTTTCCCTAAATGTTGCATCGGGTTCATTAGTTTTATATTAAGACATGTACATACTTATATTATAAAAAAATCTGTAAAAAGAAGAGAAAGTCCTGCAGTACATGCCATGGCAGAACATTTTCTGTTTATTTCTTAAATATAATTGAACGGATGAATGTAACTGATGTTAAGTAATTGAATAAATTCCTTCATATTAATACAGTACATTGTGCCCTATTCTTACAGATTCTCGACAGTGTAGTGTGGACCTGGAGAAGACATTACCAACGTGAACACAAGCCCATCCTCCCAAAACCCATCCATCCTGCCCAGCGTGATGGAAGAGCATCCAGCGCAGGTGCTCACAACCGTTGTGTGTTTATATCAATGCTGTTTGTGATCAGGTTTCAGTCAATACAGACTCCTCAATAACACAATGCAACTGCCTTTACACAATCAAGTCTGTTCCTCATGTTCATTGGCTTAAAATGCAACAATGAAATGATATTAATGCAGTAGCCTGACAGTGCATTGGAGCAATATAGATCATGTATTTGCTTCAATCTAAACACATAGTAGGCCACCAAGGGTCCTTCAAGAAACTGAAATGAGTGCATGGTGTATTATAATCCAATAAGCATGGATGCCCATTGGATGCCTCATGAATAACACATATCTCAAGGTAAAAGCATCCATCACCAATATGTCATGCTTTTGAAGACAGCAATGTCAAGACAAGCACAGCATCTGATGATGCGCATTTGGTACCCTCATTCCCAGCATCCAAGCCCACGTCATCACCCATCCATCAGGACCACAGGAGGATGCAAAGCAGCATTCATGTCAAATGTAAGGCTCCATCCATCCTGAACATCTAACACAGTCCATCAATCATATGGATGAGGCTTTGCCAAAACCTCTAACAGACAGAAGCATATTACATAAACCATTCATCTGATATTACATCCATGTATGTGCAGAATAAGGGCGTTCCTCTGATGGACCATCATCCATGTCAAGTCATGCCAATGCTTCCTTAAGGGTGTCATATTTTTCTTTAAGATGCACAATTGTGGTGCGCATCCCCGACGGTCCTGGCCGATGGCACAATGGCAGGGGTATCAACCAGCCCCATCCAGGGGCACCCAAAGCTCAAATGAACAGAATGCATGCACCTGGCCTATAATAGGATAAACCTCAATGCATCTCTACAAAATATCTGCAGTTTAGAATGAACATGGTCTTACTTTCGCCAACGACCGCCTTTAATCCAATTGGTGCCATGATGCTCTTGTGCGTTCTCCTCTTGCTGTGTTCCGCCCCTGTCTCCGGCAGTGAGATGGTGCGCACCGCACACAGCAGCTGACTGCGGAGATGCGTCACTGCGCAACCGCCCCTCCCTTCTGTGTTATTGCCCACTGCTGAAAGTGCGCAGTTCTGCGGATCTCCATACGCACAAAGCGCAGAACCACTGATTTACTGTTATTATAATGCTATGTATAATGATTCTTAAAAACTTATGGATAGGTATTATTGAACATATTTGGAGCAACTTTTAAAGTTTAGGAATTGTCATGTGGGTTTCATATTTGAAAAGCTTGGATAATTCACTAGTTTGGATTGTTATGTGTTTTTATTATTAGTAATCTAAAATGAATATAGTTCATATTTAGATTTTATTCTGTTGGTGTCACTTGTGGGAACTGGTGCAGCATTTGTAGTAGTGAGCTTTGAGCAGCAGGGGGCGACAGAGTTCCACTTTCCAAATCAAGATGCTTTAACAATTTTCAAGGTGTTTAATGGTGTGGTTGTTGGGTTTTTGTATTTCTTTTGTATTAATAATTTATTTGAACTTAATTCGATTATATTACATATTTTTGTATAAGGGCTGTCAAAGTGATTTCAATTAATCGCACCCAGAATAAAAGTTTGTTTATATAATATATATATATATATATATATATATATATATATATATATATATATATATATATATATATATATATATATATATATATATATATATATATATATATATATATATATATATATATATATATATATATATATATATATATATATATATATATATATAATATATCTGTGTTCTGTGCATATAAACTTCTTATTTAGAAACACATACACATACTTATAAGTATATATTAAGAATTTTTTTATTTTTTATTTGTATGATTCAAATTATATTTAAACATTTATAAAATTGTTAATTTTATATGCATGCATTATAAATTAAAATTAATATGCACAATCCATTGACACTACGTAAACATAAACTTTTATTCTGGATGCTCTTAAATGGGATAAATCGTCTGCTCTACATACATTTTATTTTTGTATCAAACAGCTTTTTATATCTTTCCAGGAATATAGGGAGTGTTTAGATTTATGTGTGTATTGTTGATATATAGACAAATGAAAAATACAGCCATCTGAAAAAAAGATGGAAACACAAAATAATAAAACTACACAATATCTACAATACAACAGTTTTAAACCAACTATTATATGACAGTTATTTGTTAAAAATGATGTTGTATAATGATTTAATTTTATAAAACATCCATCTTTTATTGTATAATTCCCAGGCAGTACTGGGGCTGTTAAAATGATAAATCACATCCAAAAGTTTGTGTTTGCATCATATGTGCATTTCAATTTCATATTTACAAACACAAACACATAAATGTATATACTGTATATTAAGAAAAACACCAGATTTATTTTTGTTTTAAGAATTAACAGTGTATATATACACTTTAACTAAATTGATATTTTCTTAAATATATGCATGTATGTGCATGCATTTATAAATAATAAATAATATGCACAATTCACACACATAACAAAAACATTTATTCTGGATGGAATTCATCATTTCGACAGCCCTACTTTATTTAAATTGTATTGTAAGACGTGTATGAGTTTTATTCTTCCGCATTACACAAAATAACATATTTCAAAGAATGTCAGTACAGCAACTGGCACCCATACAAGAGAAATAGCACAGTTGGGTTACCAACTTTCTTCAAAATATCTTCTCTTTGTTGCCTAAGAGAGTCATACATGCATATATATGACAGTTTTCATTTTTCTTTATCAAACTTCTTTTTATATCTCCATCCAGGAATAAAGGGAAGATATAAAGTCACATTTAAGAGTATATTGTGAAAACATAGACATAGGAAAAACATGATCAAACCAAAAGGACAAAAAATACAAATACGGCCTTATTAAAAAATGAATCACCTTATTATAATGATATGCATTTCCCCGACCCGACACTTAAAAACCAGAAAAGTTAGATCAACTCAAACGCTTTGAGTAAACCCAATAAGTTTCGGAAACAATACATTTGAGTTCTGCTAACAAAATCCAAGTTTGGATTTAGAATCAACCATAAATATCTGCATGTATTAATAAAAATTAAAGTCCTTATGAAACAGAAAAGGACATTTTTTATATTTATTAAATAAACATTAAAACATCTGTTTAAAAACCTTATAGTATTTTAAAATGTGTATGCTCTCAACCTGTTGATGAGTTATGGATGTGTTCTATAATGAACAATCAATGAATTCACTCAAAAGTAATTTCTTAAAAAAACTTTTTTGAGTTAAAGTAACTTGTCAAACATAAGTTAGTTGAACTTAATTTATTAAGTGAATCTCACTGTGGGGTTTTAAGTTGGGTGTGTCGTCCCACCCAACAGTCATTGATCTCTCTCTCTCTCTCTCTCTCTCTCTCTCTCTCTCTCTCTCTCTCTCTCTCTCTCTCTCTCTCTCTCTCTCTCTCTCACCCACACCCACAGGGCGTCGCGCAGCAGCTCCGTCTCTATCAGTTCTGCTGGCTTCCACATGCGCGCGGACACAGCCCTGAACTGATCACGGGTCTGATGGGACACATTTCTCCAGCCACAGTGTTGCCATAAGCTCGAGATCTTGAAGAAGCCATCATGGGTGATGTGATTTCTACCAACCTGGACGAGGGCAAGAGAGAGCTGATCACAGGTGAGATTGTTTGGAAAACTTTCCTTGGAATGGGAATGTTCTGCCATGGGGAGGACAGACAGCCTGGGAATGGGAATGTGGTTGGTTTGAATCCTTCATGAATGATGTCCACAGATCACACTGTAATTGTTTTAAACGTGATTGAAGCCTTAATTGGCAAGAGTGACGTCAGAAGAGTGATGCCCATGGGTGGCAGGATCACTTTTGGGAAGTTTTGTCTTTCATGTTTGTTTCTTTGTAACAAGAAATGCAACTTTGACTTGTTTGTCACGTGACAGAGGTTCCCTTGTTAACGCCCCCAATTTAAATGGAATGTGGAGTTGCTCTTATTTATTGATATGAAACTCTTGTGAATGTCATGGTCTGATGTCTGTTTAACCCCCTGGTAAACTCATCACGTGTGTTTTCAAAGGTTAATGTATTTAAAGAAATATACATTCAGTTTTACTTGCATTTTTCTGCAGAACACAAAATGAAGATATTTTGAAGAATGCTGGTGCAGTGCCCAGCACCCATTTACCGATTGGTTTCCGTACAACACAGAAATGGTGCCATTTACTCGCCAACTTTCCTTGAATATCTTCTCAAGGGTTCTGCCTAACATGAACAGTTTTCATTTTTGTGTGACGATCACTTTAATAATGGCGTTAGTGGTCCTCGTGTGACCCGTGCCATAGTTTAGGTAACATTGGGGCCGTTCCTGCGTTATGGACGGGACATTAAAACGCTCTTGGAATATAATTTTCACCAGGGAACTGATCCAACGGTTTATTTTATGCAAAACCCTTGTTGATAGGGATTAAACATCAGACACGTATCCGTTTATGAACAAGTTTTCTATTTAAAAAAAAAAAGGTAGATAACCTGCGTTACGGATGTTACAAAAAAGAGAGACAACAAACTTCTTACCATTTATGTGAATTAAAATGTGCAGAATCCAAAATATCCGACAAATGTCCAAGAGATCGCTCTTTATAGACAATAAAATAATTACTCGATTTTAATGTTCATGTGTCCATTCAAGCGCCAAATGTAATGTTATGGATGTGACAATCCTGAACATTGCCCTTGGTTTACTGTTAAAAATGATGCACTAAAAAAATAAAGATAATTCTATACAAACTTAAAGAGAGATGTCTCATGGGCCTCTTAAACACCAAATGTCATCGTATTCATTATTGACATCCGTGAGTTTTAAATTTGATGCCTGTTTCGTGGACATTGAGCTTTTGGCCTTGTGGTTCCTCTGACAGCTTTAGAGAACTTGTGTCGTCCTTTATCTGCAGATATGAGCTCCAAAAAAGCACTATATACATGTTCCTCTTCTCTCTGTATGATGGGAAATAATTTCCTGGTTTTTAAGAAACTTCAGTCGTAAGTGAGAGGAAGGAAATCTTGGAGCGTGTTTGCTTTTCTCTTTTATGGCTTCCTTAGACATTAATGTCAGCGTGCTAGCAGGCAGAAAGGTTGGAAATGAAACATTTCCAATCCATAATTTGTGACGTCAATAGCGGTTCCTCTGTTTAAACTGTGGCTTTTTTTCTCCTGGTGTCAATCATGGCGCTGTAGACGGAATAAAGACTTGATAAATATAGCCCAACTGTTCCTCAGAGTAATTTACTGTTGTTGAAAAGCCTGGAATATCATTATATGGCATTACATATCACACAAAATGAGTGCGTTCTGGAAAACAAAAGTTCCGCCAGACTCTCAGAATTCAGAGAAGTCACATTTGGCTGTGATTGGAACGTCGAAATAACCTCAACCCTGCTTTACACACACACACACACACTTAAACATGTTGAGACGGGTTAACGGTACAGGTTTGTGTGTTTCAAGTAACACTTAAACAGTCTATCGTTGATTACAGACAGATTTCGCACACCGTTTGTCTTTAATGATCACATTCTCACATGATGTATTCGAAAACTTGGATGGCATTTAAGCGATACTACACTTAAAAATGAAAATTCGGTAGTGAATGACTCATTCTCAAACCTGTTTAAATGTCATGTTCCTTTGAACACAAAGACTACTTTTGTGTGTTTTTGTTCTGCACAACAAAGATATTTTAAAGAAATTTAAACACACAGATCTAAGGCAGCTTTGACTGCCATTTACCCTTTTGTACTACGGTAGTCAAGGGTGCCCCTGAAATCTCAGTTGCCAACATTCTATTAAATATCTATCTTTGCGTTCAATCGTTTACCACGACGTCAACTTTTGGCTACGTAATTTGACCAAATGTTCATCTGGAGGGCTGCTATCCCTTTAGCACAGATTGACATCGACAGGTCCCATGTTAAACTCTAAAAAAGCTGACGTTGTCTGGTGACACAACCCTGAGAAAGGACATCTCATGTTCCACCCCCACTCTGAAATGAAGTGTTTTGTCTTCATTAAGTTGAAAGTTTGCTTGTGTATGTGGGTGTCTTGAATCCTGGGGCGGGTTATGAGGATGGTTTTGGTAGATGAGCAGGAGGTCAGAAGGTTGTGAGTTTTGAACTCCAGAAAATTCCTTGCACAACCTCCCTTGAGAGCTGTTAGACTGTTGGCAGAGAACAGGTATGAACATGTCTTGAAGTAGACGGCAAGATCTTCTCAAGGTGTCCTCATGCACCTGTGTGTCTCTCTCTCGTGGGTCTGGCATTCTGTTTCCTCCTTTTCATGGACATTAAAGACTGAGTAATGTGCTGGCGGAGAATGAGGGAGGGACGAGTGTCAGATTTTTTTTGCAGTAGTAGGGTCATACAAAGTCATTATGGTGAAGATATGAGACTTGGAAGGTTGTAGCTTTGAGGATCTTGAAGAAATCAAATGCTTACTGCCTAGTTGAATAAAAGCACTAAATAACTAACTTGTTTACTTAAAAAATGTGATCAAGTTGTCCCTTCTAGCACACCTATCTGTGTACTTAGTCTTTCCTTGTGATTTTTCGGCAAGTGTGTGTTACCACCCATCGTCTTGAGATGTGATCCGAGATAAGTGTTCATATCTTGACTTCCCAGCAATCGTAACGTTTCCAACCCACAGTGTAAGTTTGTGTGCCATTTGAGCATCAAGAAGCTGTTTTAGTAAATAAACATGGGAACGAATACTGCGCCACAGTGAGCGCTCAGACAGAGCAAACTGAGTCTTCAAGTTCTTCTAGTTTAATACAATAGCGGGTCTGCTAGAGAATGGGCGGCCCGACAGTTTCACAGAATGCCTCATTCATGCACACACAACAACATGCTTTTCATGTGAAAATGGCCTGTAACAAGACGCTTTAAATGTTGTGTGAAAAATTGTTCACACAAAATTAAAATATGGTCTGTTCTCACCCCAGATATGCATTTATTGCTGTATGCTCGCATACAGTATAGTGGCCCTGCTGTAAAGCTTCAAGTAGATTCAAGCACAATGAATGGTTTTCAAATGATCCCATATACTGTATTTTCTTAAGAAGGGCTTGTTGCCTGTTCTTGACTTTCAAGTCAACCTGTGTCATGCTTTGACTTTTAAAGATATGTGTTTATTGAATATATGATAGTTTAAATGTCATTCTGTAATCCAAGAGTTTATTATAGTGCTTTGAAATACAAATTCTCATTTATTCACCCACATGCTATTCTAGATGGATTTGATTTGCACGGGCCAATAAGGTGACGGTGTTTTATAATTGTACATCTGGGATTGCATGAGAGTAAATCAAGATTTTTCTAAAACTAACAACTGTCATTTTTACTTGTCAACCTAAAAAAAATCTGTTTTTAACCAAGTAGATAAATTGTGTTCAGATCTGATTCCTTGCATTGCTTCAGTTCACAAAGGCTAGGCTTATAATAATGATTGATAATCTGAGCTGTCGAGCTGGAAATTTAAGTTATTAGTCACCTGGAATTTTTGGTAAAGCGGAAATGGCAAGAGACACATGCCTATACGTCAATGTTTTATGTTTCATATTTCTTGATGAAGACTGATGAACAATTTTTCCAATGGATCACTCGTATAGTGCTTAGAGAATTGCAACATTTCAATTAGAAAGCTTCAAAATCCTCCTCTCTCATTTTGCTTAGAAAGTTATGACGTGTGGTTTGAAATGAGAGGATTGAGCTGATCTTAGAAAAGAGTCTTTAGCAGTCATTAAAGCTTCAGTAATACAATATAATATGCAGTTAAATAGATCCTAGTATGAAATCAAATAATGGGCTTGAATGCTAAGAATCTCTCCCCATGTGTGTTTTTACCCAATAGGCTGTGTTTTTATAGCCGAGTGCTTAACATTCACAGGAGATGTTAGGTGATATCAGATGTGTCCTTCCTCCTTTTCCGTATCTGTCAGGTTGTCCTTCCTGTTCCCGCATTTACATGGCAACTTTCACCACCCCCAATAATTCAGCTCATGCTCTGTACTTGTGCTACAGTATGCAATGGTCCAAGTGGCTATTAAAGCAGCGGTGCCCGCGGGCACCTAGTAGCCAGTATGATCTTTGTGATGCCATGCACAGTGCTAAACAATAATAGCAGCAATTTATTTTTCTTCAGTGATATTGGGCGCCAGATTATAAACGTGCCATTTTTTTTTTTTTTTTGCTTTGACTCACCAAATGAAAATATTTCTGTAGTTATTCCGAATTTATTGAAGTTTAGTCCTTTTGGATGATGTTACCTTGTATGATCAAATTAAGATTTCTACGTTGGTCTATGTTGTAGAATAAAAAAATTCTGCACTAACACACAATTCCCACGTTCCCAACTAAACAGATCTAGCTTATTGTATCTTGCGGGTATTAAGATTAACGAAGATTATGGATTTTTTTATATCCAACAAGTAACCCATCGGAAGATTTCATCACCTTGGGTTGCCTTCACATAAAGATAGGTTGGAAACCCCTGCCCTAAAGCGACAGTGCACCCAAAAATAAGAACTCGCATCTCCTCACCCGCCATTCACTCTTAATCTGTATGGCCTTTTTCTGCAGAACATAGAGATATTTTGAAGAATGTTGGTAACAGATAACAGCTATACCCGGTTACTTTAATTGTATGGACACAAAACCAATGCAAGTGAACATTCTTCAAAATATCCTCTATTGGGTTCTGCAGAAGAAAGACATAGTGGTTTGACATGACAATGGGGTGTAAATTAAGACAAGAACAAACCTCCTTTAACCTCATCATCCCAGAAAAATTAATGCAGGCATGTCCATCTTTTATCCTGAATTCATATGATTGCATTCTTGTAAACTGTTCCTTTAAATGTAAATCACAATGGTTGTCATTTTGCTGCTAAACCAGACCGCAAGACGCTTTGAATATGGCATTCAAATGTAATTGCCTCTAATCATATGTTTTTTTCCATTTATTTTTCTCTTTAAACAAATCCCTAATATCACTATCTACTTTCCATAAAGATTTGACAAGCAAAAGCGTGTTTTGTTTTTGTCTCATAATTAAGCACAGGGGTGAGATTTGGGGGAATTCTCATAGACTTTGAAGCAGGGACCTGACCCATGTCTAGGGCTCGCCAAGCTTTTGAGAGATGACCAGCAACTACCTAAAACCCATAATGCCCGCAAAGCAAGGCCTGGCAACCACCCACAGTGCCTTTGAAGGAGTGACGGGTTGTCTCGTTTTTCTGCATGAGTGTTGATGATGTAATTGTATACCTGTTAAGAGTGTTGAGAGAATTTGCAAACAAAGAATTTAACAGCAGCACTTGAATGCTTTCTTTAAAGCACACAGACTGAGTTAGGTTTGGCAGTAGACCGTCATCCTACTTTATCTCACAAAGTTGTCAAAGCAAAGCAAAGATTTTGCATCAGGTTACAGTGTGTATTGTTTTATTCTGTGTGTGTGTGTGCGTGTGTGAGTGTGTGTGTGCGCCATCATGTTAATTTCCCTATTTTCTTGATCTGTGAAATGTACATTCCAAATGTTGAAAGTGACTCAATCAGTTTACAATTGTACAATTTAGTTTATTCACACCTGTATTGTAGGCCAACACATGCATGAGTCATATATTTTGTTGCACAACGATTCTGTGATTGTGATTTTTCTGTTGAATGCTTAAAGTTCAAACTGAACTTTCCCACATCTCTGTTTCATCCCAGCCCGCACCAGAGCCATCATGAAGGAGTTTGGCAGCATGTATGAGCAGCAGTACGCCGTGGCTCTCTTCAACAGCGTGAGATATGAGATCGAAGGTGGCGGGAGCCCCCAAACGCAGCTATTACACAGAAAGGTAATAAGGCACTTCCAACATTATAACATGACATTTTTTGTTATGGATGTGACATGAAAACGTCTTGAAATATATTTTTCACCAGTAAACTCAAACACCTGTTAATTTTATACAAAACCCTTATTGATAGTGTTTAAACATCAAAAAATATCACTATGCACAAGTTGTCCATTTAAAAAAAGACAAGAAACTTCTTAAGATTTATGTGAATTTATATGTACAAACCAGAAGCAATTATATTCAACAAATTGCTCTAAGGGATAGCTCTTTATAGAAAATAATTTGCTCATGAAAATAGAAATATAGTAATTATTTTATAGCGCTATGGAGAGGACAATGCTGAAAATAGCCCACACTCTACTGCGAAAAATCAAGAACTAAAAAGTTATATTCTAAAGTTCTTAAAACGTATGTTCTATTAACTCCGAGAGGCCTTGCATGGGGTTTAAAACCACCAAATGTTGACATCTATGCTATAAGTACACTAAAAACCTTCACCTTTTGGGAAGAGGTCACCCCAATAAAAAATGTACTCACTTTTCAGTTGTTTCAAATTTGTGGCTTTCTTTGTTCTTAAAACTCTTTTCCGTCGCTACCTGAGCCGCTAAAGACCCGTTTCCAAACATTCTTCACTCTTTATAAAACCTTAACTGCACTTGACTTCAATGTTGTGTTTTACTTAACTAGGACTAGTATTATTTCACTTATGGATGCTTCTTTTAGCTCTTGTACTGATTGTTATTTATGTGAACCTCACTCGCTTTGGATAAAAGCGTCAGCTCAATTTAAATGTCAATAAGGTCCAAGAACTGTTTGGTTACAAGCATTCATCCAAATATCTTTCTCTGTGTTCAGACAAACAATAAAATCAATATAGATTTTGCACAATGACAGTGAGTAAATCATGACTTAATTTTCCGGTGAGCAATCCGTTAAACTCATATATCTTTCCATCACATCCATCTGCAGATCCATGCTGTAAACCTCAAGTTTTGAAAGGAGATTTCTTGGTTTTTTCAAAAGTTCACACCTATGTGTTCCTCTTTTGTCTCAAGGTTTTCTGGGTCTCCATCACCCCTATGGTTTTTATTGTGGATGTGTTTACATTTTCTCATTCTTCTCGCTCTTCTTTTTCCCTACACATGTTAAAGGGTTTCTGTGGTCGCTCTTATCAACGTTGATTCAGCAAATAGGAAATACAGCCGATTTGACACGAGTAATGAAGGCCTCACTGTAGAGAACGCAGTAAACCACACCAGCACACAAAAACCTCAGGCCGGAGAGAATCAAAGAAGCTGGCTGGAGATTTGACTTTGTGGGTTATTTGGACTCTCAGAACTTTATCTCACTGCCAATAATTTCAGTAAAGATAAATAAGGAAAGCGGGTCTTCTTGAGCTGTTCAGTGTTTAGTCCTACAGTGCGAAGGAAAATTAGCACTTTCAAGTGCCCTCTGGGAGTTTAAGAATGACTGTTTTCATTTACATGTTCAGACATCTGTTAGCTAGAAACCTTTTTTCACACACTTGTTACTTCAACCTGTTTGAGTTTATTTCTTCTGCCACCAAAACAAGCATGCCTCTTCGAAAGAAGGGTCTCGCCCCTTTTTTGATAGGCTCGCCCCTCACACACATGATGTGTCGCTCTTGGGTAATGTTCCTCTCCGGATCAAGAAAAGACACGCTCCTTGCTTCTGATTGGCTGCACGATTGTTTTTCGACACAAACCCGACTCAGTTTTCTAAAGCATTCCTGAAAATTCATAGACCCGGCCTTTTAGTCGCTTTGGATGCAAAATGCAAATGCAAATGTTTTGCTTTTGAAGTCACCCTATTTCCCAAAGCCAAGACAGGTGGATCTAAATATAAGTAATGTTTATTTCTATTTAATCTTTCGAGATTACCAGATTACCATGTTCAAAGCCAATGCTTTTACAAATGATAAATACAGAATCAAACACCACAAAGCCGTGGTCTTGACTGTAGACATAACAGTGGCTGAAGGCCTTTAATGTACCACCATATTTTCTGCAGGCTGAATCACACAGCTACAGTATCTCCAACATTTCTTTTTTTCAGATTGTTTCACGTTCCTCATGCTTTCATCTCATGAAGCAATTGTGATTAAAATATGTTTGTTCTTCCTCAGGACCCTCTGAAGAACAAGTCAATCTTTTCTGGAGGTCTCTTTCAATATCTGGAGGAGAGCAAGAAATGGAGGAGTCGCTTTTTGTACGTGGGCGACACCTACAACATCGGCCTGTACGAGAGCAAGGCGGTGAGTGCAAACCGCTGACACACAAACACACCCCGGCTCACATAATTAAACGTCAACAAAAACATGTCTGAGGAGTCTAAAAGCGATAGTTCACCCAATATTCAAATTCCTGTTATTTCAACCTGTTTGAGATTCTTTTTTGCTCAGAACTCAAAAGAAGATATTTTGAAGAATGTTGATATTGCAATAGCAGTGGCACACATCTGCGTCGGCTCTATGGGTACAAAGCCAATGCATGTGAATGAGTGCCAGTTACCAATACTAAAAAAAACTTAATTAAAAGAAATCTTCTTTTGTGTTCTGCAGAAGTTGTGAGGAAGTAAATAATTTTTGTGGCTCGCTTGTTTTTACGAAACATTTAGTGTGTTGTTATCAAGTATTATTCAAGAGTTTTATTTTTGTTTGAAGGCACATGATCGAGGTCTGCCCAGCAAAGTTGTCATTAACTGTGCCGGGTATAGAGCCTTGACCTCTATGGAGGAATATTTGGGGCTCCTAAACAACCCAAGTGGTGAGAAAAAAAATCAGTTAATCGATCTAAAACTAAATCAGTTGCACATGAACTCTATATGTGTTTGAAATGTTACAGATGCAAAGGCCAAAGCCGGCACAGCCCCATTTCTGAAGTGTCCCACACAGTATCCCCTCATCCTGTGGCATCCGTATGCCCGACATCACTACTTTTGTGTCATGACTGAGAAAGAACAGAATAAGTGGCATGCTGTCTTGCAGGATTGTGTGAGGCACACCAACAACGGTGAGTCATTTTTTTCATGAACGGCATGTTTTTAGTAATTTCCATTATTTGATAAGCCCTTACTCATTTCCAACGTCTCTTTATTTCTGCACGGTGTTCCATCATTTGTTGTGTTTCTTTTTAAAATATTACTTGAGACAGTATTATGCTATCAGCACCACCCTCTTGAATCACCTGTCTTATGTGTTACTGACATATTTGGAATCACAGTGCAGGGTGTGGAAGTGTGTGAGGGAAATATGTTTGTGTCATAACATGCTGTCTTAAATGCCATTCAAGTGACTTTAAGGTGTGGAAGATGTTGTTTTTTTATTTTAACTGATGTCCTTTAATTGGCATTTTCATACATGATCTTTTGATATGCACTTTGAAATGGAATAATTAAATGGTTTGAAAATTAATTATTCAACAAACAAATGTATGGGAACACTTGAACAATCAGGAATGTGCAAAATGATGATAATAAATTGCATTGTAATGCAAATTACATGACAAAGGTTTTCTTCGTGTACAATTTACCTTTATTCCCCTTTATAGACTGCAAAAAGGTGTTTGTGGAATTGCTTAATATTATCAGTTCCAAATGATTAAATTAATTTGTTTTAACATAATTTCTCTTAAAATTAGAAATAAAATTATGTAAAATTTTTTTAATTTTATCATGAACATCAGTTCGACATGATTAAATTATTAGTTTCAACATGACCTTTCTTCAAATTCAAGAGAAACTGTTTAAAAGAAAATTAATGTAATGTTTTCATGTACATCGGTTCCACATTATTAAAATTATTTGTTTCACCGTAAATTTTCTTCAAAATGTAAGAGAAATTATTTCAAATGTAATTTTATCATGTACATCGGTTCCACATTATTAAATAACTTTGTTTCACCATAGATTTTCTTCAAACTTAATAGAAATAATATTACATTTCAAGAGAAATTATGTAATGAAACTTGATTTTTATCATCTATATCGCTTTCACGTCATCAAATTATTTTTTTTCTTGAAATTTGAAGAAAAGTTATGTTGAAACAAATTAAGTAGAAAAAATAATGTTATCAAGTATATCTGTTCTACATGATTAAGGAATTCTAACAAACTATTTTTAGGATAGAAAATAACTGACATTTTTAACAAAGAAGGTTGTCTTTACGCAGTTTATTCAGACATAGCTCCTTTATCAGGCATGTTGTTGACATATGGTCAGATGATGTTTTGTTAACACTCAATACTTTCCCATAATGCCCTGCGGTAGATCAGAGACTCTCAGGTTTGGGCTTGTTAAAAC
Organism: Triplophysa yarkandensis; assembly: GCA_033220385.1. NCBI lineage: Eukaryota > Metazoa > Chordata > Actinopteri > Cypriniformes > Nemacheilidae > Triplophysa > Triplophysa yarkandensis. The sequence goes on from CM065666.1 coordinate 5,958,147, forward strand.
AGGGTGGTAAATTATTGACTGTGTAATCCCAAATGAAATTGAGTTACATGTTGTGCAGATATAGAGGATTTGATAATATGTATCTTTTGGGAACATGATGACAGAATAACAGGCAGAATTAAGTTGCGTCTTTTAAAACGCACCCCAGTATTGCTCACGGCCTGACCTATAGATTCATATCTTTGACGCGGGTCAAACGTCCAAGCTTGCCCCAGGTATTGATCTTTAAAAGGTGAGACCTTTAAGTCACTCATGACCCTGAAGCTTCATGCACCATCCCAGCTCAAGAAGCTATGCAGAACTTCAGACTCTCAACGTATTTAAAGTGGTATTTTAATTTTTTAGTAAGACACGTTATGACAGTGTAAAATATTCAAGACAGGATGGTTTTAATACAGAAATTAAACTGAAACTATTAAACCCAAATAAATGTCTATTCAGTTGATCTTTGGAATAATGAATCATACACTTAGAGACAACGTGTAAGCGTGAATTTGGTTTGTATCTTGACTTTAAATCATCTGCACAACATTATTAGCACATTCCTCAACCCGTTTCGCATATTGATCTATGATTAACGTCTAACTGTTTGCTTGATTCTTGGTCGATATCTATCCTACAGCAAACATTGGGATCAAATATTGTTCCTGCCTTTAAGAAACCATAGACATTTTAAAGGGATAGTCGACCCAAAAATTTAAATGTTATTTTTTTCATTTTTCATTTTCTTCGTTCAATCAGAAGTTGTTCTAACCTGTAGACATTTCTTTGTTCTAACACAAAGAAAGATATTTGAAAGAATGTCAGCAACGTGGTCAAATGTGCCCAAGAACTGTGCTTTTCAAAATAATTAAAAATATTCTTTCGACTACGTTAGTCAACAGTGCTCCAGAGATCTCGGTCGCTGACATTCCTCCAAATATTTCGCTTTGTGTTTAGAACAGGTTTGGAACCACTTAAGGGACATTGATTCATGACATAATTTTTTTGGGATGAACCTTTCCTTTTAAACAGGCCAAAACAGACAGCTCGTGAGTTTTGGAAGTGAAACCGCCCACATCATTTGCCGTAGCTGGATTTTGTATAGCGATCAAAAGCCTTGATCATGAATAGCACAATAACTGGAGGCAGTTGCTCCTGGTTCTGGCTAGAGGGTTTACAGAGCAATGAGAACATCAACCACATGTAAAGCTGTGGTATTACAGCAGGTGCTCACATGTCTGCTTTTATCTGCACAATAGACTGAGATACAGGAGTTTTATTCTCCGCCATACAAACAAAAGCCTTTTATATATAAAACAAACCTGAATTTTAAGTTAATCTATCGTAGAGTCAATTATGTGTTGAAGTCATCAGTTACTGTCTTTGCTGTCATCTTTTTGTAAAGTCATATAATTTTTTTTTCTTCTTCGGAGCACAAAGGAAGATATTTTGAAGAATTTTGGATACTGGTATCCACTTGCAATGGTTTTCTATCGTTACAATTGAAGTTAATGGGTGTGCCCCTAGGTTTCCAACCTCCTTCCGAATATTTTAGTTTTTTATCTTCTTTCGTGTTCTGCGAATACACAGTATCGCTGGAGAGAAAACCTTGGTGATTCAATGGAGATATTACATTCTGAACAGTTTTGTTAAACCAGTAATTGTGTAGTATTCATCAAGTGATTGTGTTCAAGTGAGCGTTATGACAGCGTGTGTTGGTCTGTCTTTGTCATTGTTTTGTAGTCATCTGAGTGTTCGTTGGCAACAGGAAGAGTTGATAGTCAACACCACACCCATTGTGCTGCTACACTAAAGAGACGCATGGCAAAGAACAGGTTTAATATGAAAAGTGTTAGGAACATGTGGGATTTAAAGTTGTAATGCACTTAAAAACATTCCGTCATTCATTCACCACCTTTTCATTTCAAACCTCTCGTGTTACAGCAGAACCTATAAGAAGATATTTAGAAAAATGAACAATGGCGGTACTCGGTGACTTGATTTTGTGTCCATTCATTACAAGTCAATGGGCGTAGTTTTTATTACATTGGTGACCTACGAATTCTAAGATTTTCTTGCTCTTAAAACAGTACGTTCATCTCTTTCTAAATGTACGTATGCGAGCCGGGTATTAAAATGCATCCATAAAATTAGTTAGTAAACTAGCGTCTGTTGTGTTTCCAGTCCCATAACTGGCATTCTTCTTAAAACCCGACGTATTCGTGTGTCCCGGAGTGTTTAGCCGGAATGGGAAATGCTCCAGTGAATGAAACTAACGCTAAGTGCTCGCACACACACGGTGGCGAAGGAACCCTGGGAACCAGCCATCCCAGGAGTCTCGGCTAACCACCGTGGAGTTCTGTGCCAAAGGCGGCCCACGCTAAACTTTACCACGTGTACTATTTTTTGCTCAAGACTGCGTTTCTCAGGCCTGCCAGTTTTCCAGAGCTGATCTCTGGTCACGAACCAAAAACGAAGGGCTTATTTCCCACCAGGCGTCAGCCCCCTGCTTTAAGACGTCTCGTGTTTTTAAGGACAGTTTCTGGTGTTCCGAGGCAGACTGCTGACAAGTGCATGTTGTGTTTCTCATGGGGCTTCTGCCAAGAAAAAGCTGGTTATTTTGTGCTTCTCTCTCTCTCCCCGTCTCTGTTTTTCTGTTGAATATGGACGCTGAGTGTGTTTCCTGTTCCTGACAGACTCTTACACACTCCATGCCCCCGTCTCTCACTACCGACTTCCCGTCTTTGTGCACGTCTCAGACAAAACGCACATACGCGAACACACACACACACACACTCATGTCTTGGGAGTGTTTGTGCAGCTTGCGTCTGTGGTAACGCAGTCCACGTGTTTGTCTTTTCTTATCTGTCTGTGTGGTTTCATGAATCATGCACTTCCTGTTAGCAACAGGAAAGATGTTCCAAAAGGTTATCATGCCAGACTTCTCTTTTATACGTTATCGGTGCACAATATTTTCTTTAGTTTGTTTTAAAGGACTTGTGTGTGTTGACTTCATGTGTGGCAGAAGTCGATTGTTTTCACAGATTCACCCATTCTTTTGTGTGACTTACCTAAGATGATGATTCCATGCCTGGAACAACAGGTCATGCCAGCCGAGATGAATCAATATTGGTTGTCCGTGTTTACATTCATATTAAACATTCTTGTTTGAATGATTCACACTGTTCTGAATACAAATAATGTCTTTGTTTTCCTTTAAATGTTTTGCTTTCCTTCCGAGACTACTTTCATTTTAAGCTGATGTCCCTTGGACGTGGACAATAATTTAAGCCAATGGACAAAGTTATACAAATAATAATGAATTAAATCAATGATGGCAAAAAAAGCATAACCATACTGCGTGGAAATCTGTCTTTTATTTTTAAAATCCGTACTTTATTGGGAAATATTTGATTTCTCTCTCTTTCAAGTTGTTCCAAACCTGTATGAATGCATTTGCTTGGTTGAACACGGAGAAAGATATTTGGAAGAATGATAACCATACAATTTTTTGTCCCCATTGACTACCAAAAATGTCAAAAGTGCACTCTTAGTGTCCTACATTCTACAAAATATTTTATTTTGTGTTCAATGGAGAAAAGGTTATTAAACAGTATTTAATCTTCTTTGGTAGTCAAGAACTCAAAAAATCATTCTCTGTCTTCATCTGAACAAAGAAATTGAAAATAGATTTTTGAGAACTAAAAACTGAAAATTAAGACAAAAATATTTAATGGATACTACACACAAATATTAAATTTCCGTCATTTACTCACATTTCAAGTTGTGTCTTACCTGTGTAAATGTCTTTGTACTTATTAACACAAAAAATATATATATTTGGAAGAACTTTTTGTTTTTTGATGTCGCACAAAAAAAGTTTGGATCATTTTTTGTGTCTAACTCTAAAATAGAAAAGTCAAGCTCTTTTGACAACCATTTGAAGTCCTGCTATTTGTATATTAAATTTTAAATATAAATATTTGTATATTTTCACCGTTAACACCACATGCAATAATTTGAACTTATTTGACATTAGAGATCATATGGACCATGTAGAAACAATATCAAACCACATCAGTAACTAGTTTTCTTAATTTCCCTTCAGGGAGTATTCATTTTATCTTCATATCTCAGATTCAAAAGGCCTCAAGCTGTTTTGGATTTGTTTTTAGAATCTGTTGGTAAAATTTGAATTTGAAAATGTACTAACAGATCACATCAAAAAAGGTTCATGCTGAATCTCCCGTTGTCAACAACTAGTCATTTTCTTAAATTGACTTTTCTTTTACTCTCCAGGACTGTCCGAAGATTGCAAGGTCTGGACACCGGCGTTCACTGATGCCCTGCGGTTGTATAGACAGGGCAAGGGTCACTACGGTACCTGGGACATGATGTGTGGTTATCCGGCACAGGTCAGTAAAGATCTTTCATGTTGTTGGGGATTAAACGTCATATGACAGCTGTGAGAGTTAGATCGTTCATTATTTAAAACAGTCTGTTTTGCATATAAAATAAAACGTTCCATTGACTTTTAGCTGCTGCTTCCAACAGTGATCTCAAAAGGATACTCCACCTGTCATCATTTACTTACCGTTGAGTTCTGTTGATCACATAGAAAGATACTCGAAAGAACGTTTGTAACCAAACATTGGAACCTATTGACTTCCATACTTGGATACTTGTGGACTCCGTTTTAGTCAATTGGGTCCAAAAACTGTCACAAGCCTGTTCCAAATATCTCTGGGTTCAAGCAAACCATGTAATTTAAATCATTTGAAAACAACTATAGAGTAATTCATGCCCGATTTTTTTGGGACTATTCTTTCAAAATGGTTGTTTGTGTTATCGAGTACATTGAAGAACAATAGGCTTTACACATTTACTTTGGATGGATGTGATCTTTGGATGAGTAATTCAGGACTCCCTTAAACAGAGAAAGAAAGAACCTTTTAGAGAGAGTGTTTATCACTGTGCGCTTCTCTTTTCTTTGGATCATTTGCCTTGAGTTTCCTGTTTTATCCTCTGTCCCAGAATGGTGGGAATGATCCTAACCTTCGGCTCAGGTGGAGTCGACAATCTTATAGGAGCTATGTCTTTTTTTAATCTTAGACTAATTGAACTGTTGCAAGTGCAAAAAATATGACAAAAAGCATGCAGTGACTTTATACTTTTCATGTAGGACTGTATTTTTTGTCCATGTCTGAATTTAAAGTAAATTCACCGAAAAAATGTAAACCATGTTATATCCCTCTTGTCATTTTAAATCAGAATGACTTCCTTCTGCAGAACACAAAAGAAGATATTTTGAAGAATGTTGGGAACCGCCAGCTATTCACATGCGTTGGTTTTGTGTCCAAGCAACAGAAGTGAATGGCTGCCACTGCCGGTTGGTTCCCAAACTTTTTTCTAAATATCGTCTTTTGTATTCTGTATTAGAAAGAAATCTACAAAGGTTTGAAATGACACGTAATTGTCCACTTTAAGATCCGTGTGTCTGGGTGAAGCATCTGAACCACAGGACAGTAAAACAGTGGAAACCTTTCATTACTATTAGTGTTAGGGACATCTGTTTCTTTGTTCTGTCACTTTCTCATCCACGAACACGTACAATTTAATAAAAATGCAAACATGTAATTATTTAAAATACCTGTCTGGCTTCACAATCCTCTGCATATCTGAACACCAACAATAATATTTTTGTTGATAAGACCCCAATTTAAGTACTGAACCTGGAGTCTTTACCTTTCTAAGAACATTTTTCCTTGTGCCAGAATCCACCCTGGAAATAAATCTTTAAATAAACGTTCTGTGTGTTTTTGTGTGTGTGAGCCAATTATCGCCAATGTTCATTTAGTTCTTCCACCTAGAAGATATAGGTTGGAAATAAAGAAGTTATTGATTGTATATTTTGGTGTGTGTGGGACATGTTTTCTATAGCTTTTATGTTCCAGGCGGCATGGAAACAGTCATGTGGGTTGTTATTACTGCTGGGTGTGGGCTGTCTGTTTTTATTTTTCTATGAGGGGTCTGCCCGGTGTAGCTGCCCACCTGGTCCATGTTGCCATGGAAACAGTCAAGTTGGTGGGGGTCTGAGCTTTGCTGTACTGTTTATTGTCCGATGGAATGGGCAGAGAAGCGAGTGCTTATGAGGAACTTTGGAAATCTGTTGCCATTCTCAAACATCATCATTTAAATAACTTTTACATAATCACTTGAAACGAGTTGGTTCAGTATATTATTTATAATGAGCCACAAATATGGCGTCACAGACAGATCATAAAGAAGCCACATCCCCTATCCTATGACCCGTTTTAAGTAACAAACACATTGGTTTGGTTGCATGATATATATGATCAAACCGTTCTCGCTTAACAGAGATCCAAATCCATACTGATTTTAAAATCCTGTCTGGAACAAAAGACACCATCATGAAATTACAATAGACTTAAAGGTAAAAAACAAAGAAGAAAAATTCAAAAGTCATGAAATACTTATTCTTTAGTTTTAATAAACCTGCATACATATCTTTGTTTGGTTGAACACAAAGATATATGGAAGAACGCCTGTTATCAAATAGTCTAAGTTACCAGGATTAGAAGGATAATAGGGGTCAAAATTAACGTATTGTTTTCCTACGTTCTTCAAAATATCTCATTTTGTGTTCAGCAGAACAAAACAATTGTATTCAATTGGGTCTAATAGGGTTTGATTCCAACCATTCTTTCAAATAACTTTTTTTGTGTTTATCCGAACAAAGAAATCGCCAAGGTGTGTAAATGATGACAGAATTTTTATTTTGGGGTGAACTTTCCCTTAAAAACTTACGATAATGGTAATAGTCTCTAATGGTTTTATAATGGTGTCTAGTGGTTCTGAGTTGGTTTCTGTTGGTTTTATGTTGTCTGTCCCATCGGATGTGGTAGACATTATTACTGGTTAAAATAAATACAATTATTATATAAAAGAATACTATTACCAGTAAAAGTCCCCAAAAAGTAGGTAAAGGAATTTTGCAATTGATTCGTTAGTATACAGTTGGGCTGCAAGATTTAGACAAAAATCATAATTGGCAATTATTCAGTTTGATTTTGGAATTGGGCAATTCAAGCTTTAAAGATTTAACATTTTGCGTACGGACGTAAAACAAAAACACTTTTGGAATATAATTGTGACCAATAAACTGAACCAACTGTTTATATTATACAAAACAGTTGTTGATAGTGTTTAAACATCAGAAGAATACAACAAAACCGGAATCAAACCAGAAATTTTATTTTATGTTTCTGTTAATGTAGTGTTATGGATGTTACAATCCAGAAACTAGCCCTTACTTTACTATGAAAAATAATGCACAAAATATAAAATAATGCTCTAAATATTAAAAGAGAAATGGTGGTATTTGAATCACCAAATGTTGACAGCTTAGCTTAAAGTATACCAAAAACCTTTGGTAAAAACTATAATTTTAGAACAAGGTTGACATTTTTATGGAATTGCCCAATTGCAAACGATTAATAAATTATTAAAAAATATTTTAGAACTTTCTGTAAAGCAGCTGAACGGTAAAATCTAAACATCCCAAGCTGAATAATATGATGTAAACGACACATAAATAATGATGGGAGTTGTTAGTAAAAGGATCGGATTTAATGATCTGATTTGATCTTTATTCTATTATAAATGGTACCTATAAGGATCTATTTCAACACTTACTTTTGTATGCATCAGGATGACCTGAATGTTTGTGTTTGTGCCTAGATTCTTGCCAACCTGGTGATGGAGACCCTCCACCCAGAGCTGAGGAATATGATTGTACCACGTTTGAAAGGGAAGATACAGCAGAGACAGAGGGACTGGATGCTGGTCAGTTCTCATACATCGATTTCAACTATTAAAGTTGACAAAGTGATCTGCCATTAAACCTTTTTTAATATATAACATATATCACAAGTTTTGTTAAAAACATGCTTTGTTAGCATTGCCGTGTATTTACTATAATGATCTATTTATATAGTTTTGAGTTTTTGCCTTGTTTTGGCATTTGTGTCTTGAATTTAAACACTATTAATATTTTATTTTCATCAACATTTTGATCAAGTCATTAAGCTGACGCCTTTATCCAAAGTGGCTTACATATGAGGTTTACAAAAGAAGCATTTAGTACAAGAGCAACAAAGCAAACATATGTGAAATAATGCCAGTCTTTCGTAGAAAAACACAACAGGATTTATACGTAAGGATTTATGCATAAGTATAAATGCAATTCTTGAATATCAATAACATGAGCAGAAAGAAGTGTGTGCTTTACATTCACAAAGAACTTCGTGTTTGGGTTTTCAGATCTCAGATGCGGTTTACAGACAGGTGCTGTCACAGACTTACGCTCAGTATGCGGCTTTGCAGCAGGCATGCGAGGTGGAGCGTCCCCGTCTGGACGCTACTCTGCGCACAGACATGGATCAAGTCATCACATCCAAAGAACATGTGACAGGAAAAATCCGCTGTAAGAGATCACATGCATATCCTGAATATTAAAACAAATACCAAGAGTGTTGTAAAAACACCCATAGTTTAGTGTCATTTTCCATAAAATCATCTCTTATCCTCATCACCCTTATCATAATCATTGAAGTACTCTAGTGTAGTCGCTTTCAACGCTTGAAAATCAGGATAATAAGTTATAGGCAGTCTCAAACTCTCTTGTGCTGGCTCTCATCAGGCTTTAGTATTGAACTGCTGTGTTCATTTTATTTATGACTCTATAAATAGCATTACTCTATTCAGTTATAAGTGAGGATACAGGCTCGCTTTATTCATAGGGAATAATAGCATTTGTTTTGACGCACACGACAGGTGCTTTCCCCACCTGTTTGCAGACACCAGCGCCCTTGACTCACTGTATATTAGATGTTAATTCTGCCCTTCTGCTTTCATGATTTAGCTTTTGATGGTTGCTTAAAGCTCTAAAGTGTTGACAATTAAAGAGAAATTAACATAAGTGAGAAATAAATGCATAATTATAATGTGTTCTATGCATGTCTTGAGAAAGAAAATCAAAAAATCCCATCATCTTCACTTTTAAAGTACAGAGAGAGAAGTTACAAAAGTTAAAAATATAAGTGTTTTTATTTTTATTTTTTTTGATAGAGTGAGTAGGTTAGAAAAGAAGGTACTCCTAGTGAGTTATTTTTATTTATTCAGCCTTGTGTCGTTTCAAACCTTTGACTTGTTCTTACACACAACACAACAGAAGATATTTTGAAGAATTGATTTCTCCTTATATATTTTTTTGTTTTCCTGTAAGACGGTTTTACCTGTGGTGTTCTAACGTTCTCCTGATCTTTCCGAAGCTTTGGTCCTGCCCCGCGCTGAACAACTTCTAAGGAGCAAGGTTCAGCCCTTCATCAGCTCCATTCTGGAAGCCCTCATGGAGCCCACCAGCAGAGGATTCTCTGAAGTGAGAGACATCCTCTTCAGAGAGCTGGTGGAGGTCAGCAAGAACACAATGAACGACAGCAGCAAGGAGAAACTCGGAGAGGTCTGCAATGAGACAGAAATAAGCTTTTCAAAAGCCTATCTTGCAGGGAATCTCACACTTGTTCCTATTCATTTCCAGCACATGGACAAGATTTCCATGCTGGCCTTCCACCCTGTGAAGATGCAGAGCTGTTATGAGAAGATGGACATGTTGAACCTGGAGGGTCTCCAGGAAAGATTCGACATCTCCAGCCCATCTGTGTTCATCCAGAGAGCTCAGATCCTCATGAGACAGGTTCATCTCATTTCATACTGTGACCTAAACATAAAAAAATGAAAGGTTTCATGATACTCAGCCCCAGCACTTATAGATTGATTTTATGACTTTTTGTGTAACAAGGCCAAGTCATGCAACGCAAAAATGAAAAACAATTGTGTGCATTGATTCAACGATAAGGCCAAGAATGTGAAATCAATATAAATTAAGCACGAAGAATATTAAAGAGGAGTGTGGAATGTTACCAGTGTTTGCTTCGACGGCCTTCTTTGGATGCTAAAGAGCGGCACCCTGTGATCAGACTATAGTATTGCATAAAATATTGGTTTTCTTTCTATTTTAGTTTCTTAAACATTGATTTTATTCTTATTTATTCAGCAAATGGACAATGCTGTACACACATTTGAACAGCTGGTGCGTCAGAGTGTAGAGGAACACAGCGGAGAAGATCTGTGCAAGACCATCCAGCGCTGTCAGGACCGAGTGCTTAAAGTGAGCGCTGGCATGTAACCCTTGTGCATCTGGTTTGTTAACAAATTGTTCCTAAACGCTCTTTAATCATGTTTGATATCTACAGAAATACGACTATGACAGCAGCTCGGTGAGGAAGAAGTTTTTTAGGGAGGCATTGCTTCAGATCATTATACCACACATGCTGAAACAACTCTCTCCATCCTGTTCCTTGGTTAGTCAATCTCTGCTTTTGGGTGGAGATACTTTGTTCTTTTATTTTGAGTCAAGTCAGCCTTTGGTGCCACATTTATGTTTCTTTTTGTTAACTATGAATGTTTTTTTTCCGTGACATTTAGGATCTGCCTAGGTTCAAAGAGCTTATCTTTGAGGACTTCTCTAGATTTATACTAGTAGAGAACATCTTTGAGGAGGTTGTCCTGCAATCTGTCACTAAAGACATCATGATGGGTAAGTCAGTGGGCCACATTTTTGATTGTCAACACAAAACACACAAAAAAAGGTCCCTAACCTTATAGTAGTTCATCCAAAAATGTCATAATTTGACAAAATTTGTCATTTCAAACCTGCATGACTTTTTCTTCTACCTAACACAAACGATATTTGGAAGAATGTTGGTAATCGAGCAGTGGGGGTACCCATTCACTTCTACCGTATGGACATCAGTACAACTGAATGGATGCTAGTTTCCAAAATTTTTCAAAATATCTTCTGTGTTCTGAAAAAAATTTGAAATGTTGATAGTCGAACAATGGGGGTAGCCATTCACTCCTACTGTATGAACATCAGTGCAAGGGAGAAAATGCTAGCTTCCAACATTGTTCAAATTATATCCTGTTCAAAGTTCTACAGAAGCAAGTCAAACAAGTTTTAAAAGTCAAGAGGAAAACTAAATAACACAATTTTCAATTCCTTCTCAAAGACAACACTTTACAACAATCTGGGTTTCAGAATTATGCAATATGTGGCTTTAAAGAGTCATATTCTTTTGGTAGCATTTATAGTAAATTCGCTTCTTCTGTGCAGCTGTGAAAGAGGCCGCAGTCCAGAGAAGACACAACCTCTACAGGGACAGCGTGGTCCTGACTAACAGTGACCTCAACCTGCATCTGCTGGGAGACGATACCATAGACTGGGCCGGTCAATTCGGAGGGGTTAAAGACGAGAAGCAAGGGGCTGAACTGGGCAACAGGAGACGCAAACAGATCGTTTCTATGATCCATCTGGAAGGTATGCCACTGCCCTATGAGTCTTGTCTGGAAGTGCCAGGTGTAGATAACATCCCAGAGGAAAACGAGGAAAAAGATCAGGCATCCGAGAAACCTGAATCTCCAATACCGGAACCATTAAAGTCAGTGGAACATGTGGATGTGAAAACCGACCCGGGGTCTCCCAACAGCCTAGACCACATCCGTGACCTCATTAACCCTGTGTTAGAGCTTGTCGGCCCTGCTTCAGAAGAGGATGGCTCGCAGTTGACCAATGGGATTTTGCCTTTGGAGGAGGGTGATGAGGTGAAGCACATCACCACGGTAACAGAAATGATGCCAAGGCAGTCGCTTTCCAGAGGTTTAAGTGCGATCGATGAAACATCAGAGGGGTCAGATAAAGGGCCGTTTTCAGACACAGAGCTTACAGAAGAACAACAAACAGCGTCTGCAATCGAGAGCGCAATTCAACAGATTGTGATCGCCGTTCAGGATGATTCTGATGGGGAATCCTCTGAAACGTCACCCAACTCCAGCCCAAATCACCATGATGACAGTGGCTTTCAGTCTCCAGCCAATGAGAACGTAGAAGGAGAGCCTCGGCCAATCACAGTGGACCCCAAGCAGGTGACACTAACTTTGGTGGAGGGAGCGAATATGCCCGGTTGTTGATTTTCATTTGCGGACTTCTGAGATTGAAAACCACAAAAGATGATTTGACTGAGATTTGAACACAGACCAAATTCGTCACATCTGCAGAGACACTTGTTATATTTGTCTTTTTCGCATCACTTTCATGGTTTTATTTTATTTTAATTCAGATTTTTTTATTTCTTGCTCTTTCAGTTTATTTAGATTTGTGTTGGGGATATTTCGTGCAATGTGTGTCTGTGTATATATTGAATATTATCATATTAATATGACCTTTTGTTCCTTAAATTGTATTTTAAACTCTCACACTAATTCTTATTTGTGGCAGATATCGCATCGGTTTTGTTTTTCTGTTCTTGAGAGCTTCACATTTGGTTGCAGGTGACATAACCACACATCCCTTTGCCAGGGAGTTAGTATTATTCATGTTACTGTCATGAGGAGAAGCCAGATCTTATGCAAATACTGATTCATACAGTACGTACAGTAAAGCGGCTTTGTGCATTAGACATGCACTCGGAGTTACAGAAAATTAACAGTGATAATTAATCCAGCAAACAAATTTTACACCAAAAGGTTTTTTATTCTGTGGATTGAAACACTAATGTATCTAAGCAGCATAATTAAGCACTTAGAAAATGATTATGCGAATGCATTTATTATAATAAATTAAACTTTGCCTTTAACCTCTGTAGTTATCAATTTTTGTGTTTTAGAAAAAAACTAAATGAAGTCATTTCTAAAGAAAGCACAAAACCCGTTTAGAGCTCATAGATATGACCCACATTGACAGTGCGTTTGTGTGAGATTGAGAGGATGAAAATGATGCAGGCAGAATTTGAGCTTGTGCATATTGAGGTCTGAGGATTGGGGTTGCTTTAAATTGGTTTCATTATGAGCCAAAAAATCCTGTAAAACAGATGACTCGCCTGAAACGCTGTGCTCTAGAATTCTGTATGACAATTTAATAATGGACATTTATGTTGCCACATATTTTTATCCAAAAACATTTGCTCCACAAACATAGTTTTATTTATTTTAAGTCCATTCATTGTTATATTTTCAACAGCCTATTATTTCTTTAAGAAGGCAATTGTTCAATAAAAGAATCAATACAATATGTTTTGTTTAAATAAAAATAAAAACTTACATTTTTAAATACAATCTAGCAAATAATGGCATTTTCTGAAATAAGACAGATTCTAGATGTCTGTGTGCTATTCTTTTTTGTCATTTGAACCTCTGTACTTGAATAATTTACTTGAAGTCCCTCCCCTAAAATTTCATGTAAACATTACGATGATGGTTTCATTCAACTGTTATTATTTCACCTTTTTTTAAACATGACCTTCGCGAAATGTTAAATTCATTCTTACTTGTAGATAGCTTTGGATATAAGTCGGCCTTGACTTTTTTGTTCCCCTGTAAAATGCCATGACTTCGCATATCAATGCTGAAACAATGTTTAGAGAAACAATATACTATTTTAATGGATTTTACAGTAAAACACACCTCACCTAAATCCAGTAGTTCAACAAAACATAAATGCAAAACATGTGAAAATAATGCATTGTGCGAGTTAAATCAAAGTTAAGATTAAAGGTGCAAAACTGCCTTCAAACATTAAAATTAAAAAAAGGTCAAAACTCATTATCTCTCTTTCATTTAGTAACATCTCTTTGTTGTAGAATATTAACTATGGCCACATGATTTCTCTCTCCATTTAAACCAATGACTTCCCCATGTTCCCCATACAGCTGTAATTTCCCCTAACACAAGCAGTCTCTTGACTCACAAAAGTTCACTGCAAACGATCACTCAGCTTCATATCAAAGAACAAGCAACTTAACTTGGGCAAATCTAAAAAGTACAACTTCAATATTGTGTTGTTAACATAAGCATATTAACTTACTCTGTCCATTCAAAACTTTGACGTTTATTACAGTGCTAAACTGTTTAAGTGGGAGATCTTGTGACAATATCATCATGACAAGCTTCGAAAACCCAATTGTACAATCACATGCTGTTTAACACATTCTTAAAAGCCTTTATATGCCTTTTCCGTGACATTTAAAACCTAACCATAACAGCACGTCTTTATTATAGAACTCTTTAAGTTTACTTCAAGCATGATCTTTAAAATATTTAAAAATTGTAAAAATGCAAATCATCCCAACGAAATGAGATACCTCATCGACAATTACTCTGATCATGCTCTTAGACATCATAAATATCCCAAAATACAGTTCCTCGCTGAACTGGAGACCACAAGCATTTAGGTCTGTTGCATCTAGTTTTCCATCCCATCTGTTCGTCTCAGACATGTTTCAGGAGAGGGAACGCTAGGAAGTATCCCAAGACTGATCCCATGATGACCCCCAGGAAGACCCAAACGTTGTAGGACATGACGCACAGCATCAACATGTAGCCTAGCGTCACCTGCAGCATGTGTACAACGGTTTGGAGGCTGTGAAAGAGCCAGCTGGAAAAAAGAACCACACGTGGAAATTTACGTCAGGAGTTTTTTTTTTACTCTACTTTGAGTTGAATCATGTATAGATTTTTTTGAACACAGAGAAAGATAATTGGAAGAATGTTTGCAACCAAACGGTTCTTGAAACCCAATGATTGACCTAAGAGTTTTTGTTCTATTGAACACAAAATTAGATATTTGAAGAAGGTAGGACAGCAATCATTTCTGGGGTAATTTTGATAACCATTGACATTTTTCCAACTATTTTAGTCAATGTGTAATATTTGCTTACAAGCATGCTTCCAAATATCTTCATCTGCATTCATTAGAAAAATTCCATTTAGTTTTAAACCTTTCCTTGTAACTTACTCTAAGATCCTATTCATTGTTTGTTTGTTTTTACCTATCTATTAAAACAAAAGCCTAACTATTCCTGGAAAGCACCATCCCTGGAAGTTTCGTATGAGCTTTACCTCTTAGCGGTGGTTGTGGAGCCAGCAGTGTTAACCGTATTCTCAGTGGGAGCTAATGAGATCTCAGAGGGACTGCTGGCCAAAGCAGAATTTCCATCATGACAACCCATGACGGGAGCGAAGCAGGTACGATCAGGTGTGAATGACACTGGGTTTGTATGATGTGTGATTTGAGATTGTTTTTGTCTTTCAAGCGTGATTTTCCACACTTTCAGAAGCTCGTAGAACACAGTGAGCAGCAGAACAACAAAGACTGACAACACCATTCCTACAGAAAAGAGAGAAAGAAAGAGTTTTTTTATAACCTGTTCCTTTAACAGAGGAAAACTTTGTAAATGATTTACATAAAGCTTTGTTTAATGACATGGCAGAGGTATCGTAAACAACTAAACCCATGTCAAACCCTGTAATTTCTATGTGACATTGTTTTGGTAATTTTAGCCAAGGCCTGTAAGAACAAGTCTAATGTTTATGTTCTGTTCACAGATGTGAAACTAACAAAACTGTTTGTTCCGAGAGAACTGAATGCTCAATTACTGAACCTGGGAACTTTTGTCAGTTAAGGTGAAGTATTTCTGACAAAGGACCTAATGTTAAAACTGTGTGAACTGTTCACCTCAGTGATCACCTCATTTTCTTGGATATTTAATGACGTTAACTGCTTTTACAACACACGAAACATGCTCTTGTAAATAAAGTCTTAAAGGGACAGTTTACCCAAAATTCTGTCATTTATGAACCTTTCATTTTTTGGTAAATGAACACAGAGAAAGATATTTGGAAGAATGATTCATAAAACATTTGTTTGACCCCATTCCATGAAATACTAGGAAAATTACTTAACAAAAATTTGATATTTAATGAATGTAGGACAACAAGAAGTTCTGGGCTTAATTTTACTACCTTTAAGTGAGTCAATGGGGTCCCCGAACTGTTAAGTTACAAAAAAAATTACAGATTTTTTACAGATTTAGAAAAACCACACAGTAGGTAATGACGGAATGTTCATTTACGGATAAACTATCACTTTAAAGCGATAACCCTGCCCTCCCCCCAATGATGTTCTTTTTTTATTAAAAACAGTTACAGAAAATACTTTTTCCACAAAATGAACGTGAACTTAAATCTGATACTGTCCTCTTTAAACATCTCTTATTGCTGTGTCTCACAAAAAAGAAAGCCATGAACTAATACAAAATATATATAAATATATATATGTATAAATTATATAAAAAATCTTTAAAAAATGTAGGTGTTCAATCCCTTTAAATCCTTGGCTTCAGGGTTTTAAATGCACTTCTTGACATCATGCACCACTTCGACCTCTAAAGCAACGGAAGAGTGGTTTTAAGTGTTCGTTTTCTGTTAAATAGGTAACTTGCATTTAAAATGATAGATTCTCCAAAAATAAAAATTCTGCCATCGTTTACTCATTCTCCTTGTTTCAAACCTATACATTCTTCTTATACAGAACACAAAAGAAGATGTTTGTAACCACAGTGGCACCCATTTACTTCTATTGTATCGACACAAAACCAATGCTAGCAAATAGGTGCCAGTTACCAACATTCTTCAAAATATCTTCCTTTGTCTTTCAAGGAAGAAAGAAACTCATACAGGTTTAAATAACTAGAGGGTGAGTAAATGAACAGAATTTTCATTCTGAACTCACAACTGATGCGACAGCAAGATAAGTTTCCTACTGACTTGACACAACTGTCATACAGTAGATGTATGCGTATTGTGTCCCATGATCGTGTTAGGTCTTGTTTGTAATTCCCACGTACCTGCAGGCCCGTGCACGTTCCAGAAATCAAACAACAGAGTGACGCTAGTGGATCCTTCAAAGTGCATCTATGAAAAGCAAAGAACAAGGGTAATTAAACAAACCTTTCCATTGACCAGACATCACCTTCTGGGATACGTGTGTCACACCAGTTTTCTTGTTTAGACAATAATCTCAACCTATGTACAACATGATTTCGTGTCATTTGCTTACCCTTATGGCTGACATGGTGTGCATTTCACATCTCTTATAAACAGTGTAGGCAGAATTAGGCATGCTTTTCCGGACACCTGCACGAGCTACCATAACCAAACTAAGTTGCAACTACAAACATTATGGAAAACATCCGAAAGGCTTGCGGGTTAACTTCAAGGGGGCAATCGTGTTCTAATAGTCAGAGAGTTGGACTTGTAAGCGGAAGGTTGTGAGTTCCAACCCCCGTGCCAGCAGACGATGCCTGAAGTGTCCCAGAGCAAGACACCTTGCAGTGATGATTGACCACTGCACAATACTTGAATAAAAGCGTCTGCCAAATGAATAAATGTAAATGTAACTTCGAGGAAATGACAAGCTGCGACAGGAGGCACAGACAAAACAAGGTAGACAAGGTCGGGCCTGTTAGTCTTCAACAACATTCCACGTTCTCCTAGATAGGGAAGAGAATCTGCAGTCTCCAGGAGAAACATTTGGTAACCCATTGGGATCACTGAAGAATTCCACCATACGCCAACTTTAGACTTTGTCTCTTGTGCAGCATATCCTCTGTTGTCTAGATAGCGATGCATATGCCAACTGGAGCCTTTTGATGCTTTCTGCCATATCAAGATATTGTCGGTGTCATCTCTGAGCAGCTGTGTGAATGAATCATGCATTGTGCTCACAGGTGGACCACAACAACAGACATGTATACATTAAAAACAATTAAGTACACAACATATGTTACAATATGTATATGAAAGTATGTGCCAATCAAAGTTTCTATTGCAATGTGAAACTGTGAGATATAAATTATGTTGAAAAACTGTTTTTGTTTAACTAACACACACACACACACACACACACACACACACACGCGCACACGCATGCACGCATGTGTGTTAACTTGTATAGACTGCAGTAAACTTACATTCATGGTGAACTCACAAGCAGCTTCTATAAATAAACTTTGGTAATTTTGCTTCTTCCAAGAATAAAAGTCGTCCTTCAAAGCATAAACACCGTCTTGTGACAACTTCTGCGCATTTTTATTTGGCTTTTAAAGCCACCAGCTGACCTGAGCTCTGCCTACACAAATGAGTGCCGTTACATCGCGAGGATTTATTTATATACGCCGCTGAGGATTCTGGGAAATGTAGTCTCACTCGCGTCACTTGCTGACTTCCGTTTTTCACTTTTAAGAGCTTGAATGCAATAAAAACTACATAATTAATTGGTGTGATAAGTAGATATAATTGTTAGACATTGATGCCGTTTAATTGTGTCTTCTGTGCTACAAAAAGGGTCTTTTACTTTTATTACTCCCACAAATATATATATATATTTTTTTTGTTCATTGTGGCTGGTTGATGTCAGACATGTAGTCAATTTAATTTATTAGGTTTAAGCTGAGGATAAAATAGGATTTATTTTATTTTATTCAAAAATAATATTTTTTTTCCATCGTCTTAGAAAGAAAAGTTAATTAGTAGATTTTAAAAAAAACTTTTTTAAATATTTATTTTACTTTCTGCATGATAAAAAAAGACAGCAACATTAGAAAATTTGGACAAAAAAAAACAAGAAAAGATATAAAAAATAACTGAAGAAAATACAACAGAAAATATGTAATTCTATAAAACCAAATTTGATAAATACAGAATATAATTTTGGTTTAAATAAAAGCTTTTAACCTTTAAAATAGATATAAATTATTTTGCAAAACCAATAATCTAGGGGCTTCATACATATATTTACATATAAAATTATACTATAAGAATAATACATATAAGAATGAATATTGTTCAATACAAAATATATATCTTTGTGTACAACTGTCAAACCAAATTATATATTATAATGATAATATTAATTATGTATGTATTTTTTGCTGCATCCAATTAAATACTTCCATACAAAAAATGCACAAATGTGCACAGAAAAAAAAAAGTTTTACCCTTTTAAAATCACTTTTACACATCTGACATTTTAATCTTAAACACAGCTCACGTGCCTTTAACAAGGCGGCGTCTCTCCGTGATGACATCATCAGCCCGCGTCGGGAGTAAGCCCTGATCTGTCGGGTAAACTATCCCAAATGAGGAGCTAAATCCAGACGAGATGGAGATTATCCGGATCTGGACGCCTTTGATTCTCCAAGACGTTTACGCAGACATTTCAAGAGGGACTAAAGAGAACATAAGTATTGAGAAGGACATTTATGGGAGGATGTTGTAGTTAGCCAAATGGCTAACCAGCTGGAAATGAGTGTTGCATAAAGGAAACTTTTAATTTCAAGTACAAATGAACTTGATTGATTGTAGATTAAAGCTGGGATGTTCATTCAAGAGAAGACAGCTGACTTAGGATCAGTGTCAAAAAGATAAACAACAACAAACCTCTTCCTGTTAAAAGTTTGTTTACATTTTAGAGACTGTGACAGCTGATCCTCTGTTTTTAAATGGAGTTGAGAAGAAAGGCACACAGTTGTTCTGTCATGGTGTTGGCATCTGTGCTTTTCTTCTGTTTTTGGATTGGAGTTACTGGGGAAGATGGACAGGCAATGTCTGCAGAGGAGAAGTCCAAAATCAGGTGAGATTCTGTCATGTAAAGTTATTTTATATTTGATTCAAGTGAAATGTATAGAAGTGTCATGGTTTGGAATGGAAGGTCTTTGCTGGCCAGCTCCAAATTTGCCTTAATGCTTTGTTGTCCATTGGGCATCAGGGATGATGACAGCTTGTTATGTTTGCCAGAGAGAATAAGAGACATTATGTAATGGCATGCAATGCCTGAACACGTAACCCATTTGTCTGATTTTTGGGTTCTCTGTCATTGAATAAGTATGTATTCTTACATCTTGTTTCAAACAGGATGACAAACTTTGTGACTCAAGTTAAGGTTGTGTTTTAGTTTGTCACTCTCCATCCCACCGATGTAGTTTGTTGATTCGTTGTAATCCCTCTAAGCTGCCGATGTGTTGTAAATAAAGCCCATTTATAGCACAACAAATAATAACTGAGTCGTTTTACTTAATCTCTTATTGAGCAAATGTTCCTCTAGTTTTAGTGTGTTACGTGAAACATCACTCAAGGTCTTTGATGACATTCCCATCAGATCTGTAGCTTTTATCAGCTCTCTATCAACTGCAACTCAGTGTTCGTTTTTTTTCAGGGATCAGATTTTGGAAATGTTTGATCATGCCTATAACAGTTACATGGTGAGCATCTTCTGTATTTAACCAATTTAATCCCCCAATTTCAGATCAAAATGTACTAGTGAACATTATTAGTTTTATTCATAATAAATGTTGTTTTTGATCAAAATATATTTTATTAGTTTTTGCTGTGTAAATACTAATTCAGTATTGTTCTTTCATCAGAAATATGCCTACCCAGCAGATGAGTTAATGCCCCTCAGTTGTAGAGGGAGGGTGAGAGGTCTGGAACCAAATCGAGGAGATATTGATGACTCTCTAGGAAAGTGAGTCAAACCTTATCATCCTTGTAGGTTTTCCTTGATTTCTGCATTTACCTTGGGTCACTAATAGAAACTTTGTTTTTCTATTTTAAAGGTTCTCTTTAACATTAATAGACACTTTGGATACGCTTGTGGTAAGTTAAAGAGCCCCTTTTGATAGTGATAAGTCATAAGTCATAAACTGTTATTAAAACGTCAAACATTGAATTATTTGAAGGACGGGGGGGGCACTTCAAACCTCTGTGTTTCTATCATCTGACGAATAGCGTTCTGAATAGTAGCTGACTACCCCTGACCTGTGTATAATCGGGATGTTTTTTGTGACTCTGCAGTTGCTTAACAAGCTGGATGAGTTTGAGGAGGCAGTAAAGAAGACGATCAGTGATGTAAGACTGGATAATGATATCGTCGTCTCTGTTTTTGAAACCAACATCCGTGTACTTGGGTAGGGTGTTGAAGTTTCTCTCACTTAAAATTTTTATTTTAATATCTTGTCTGTATTTCAGTTTAGTGAAAGTGCCTCCTTGATCCAAGCTTCTTGTGTTCTTTCAGTGGATTGTTAGGAGCACATGTGATGGCAGATGTTCTTAAGCAGAGAGGAGAGAAGATGATGTGGTACAGAGATGAACTTCTGCACATGGCCAAAGATTTGGGTTACCGCCTCTTGCCTGCCTTTAACACCACCAGTGGCCTTCCTTACCCTCGGGTAGCTCTCACTGATTTGTGGATCAACGTTTAGTTAGAAGCGATTACCTTTGATAGTGACTGGCAAAACACACCAACAAATGAACTCACCTAAATAGCAATTTCCTCACTAGGTAAATCTGCGCTACGGCGTTGTCAGCCCGCTCTCCCGCACGGGCACGGAGTCGGACACCTGCACTGCCTGTGCAGGAACCATGATTCTGGAGTTTGCTGCTCTCAGCCGGCTATCTGGAGAAAAGATTTTTGAGGTGAACATTTGGTTCTCTTCACACAAGCAGATAAAGAATAATGCTTTGTCTTTTAAAAGATATTCCCTTCCTCCTTAGGATCACGCACGGAAAGCTCTAGACGTTCTGTGGGAGAAAAGACAACGAGGAAGTGACCTCGTCGGCACGGTGATCAATATCCACAATGGAGACTGGGTTCGCAGGGGTGAGGCTTTGCATTGGTACTACTGTTGTCCTTTTTGTAGGGGTAACCTATGTAAAACAACACATTAAACTACATCATTTTGAGGAAATTATGATTAAAAGCGCATATTAATATAAAAAAATTCATAAATTGAGCACCAACTTCATAGATGATATAACCTTCACTGTCTTCTCTTTCTCATGTCAGATAGTGGTGTTGGTGCTGGTATTGACTCTTATTACGAATACTTGATGAAGGCTTATATTCTTCTTGGAGACAAAGTGTATCTCGAAAGATTCAATACAGTAAGGGTTATTTATTCTATGGAAATCAGGAACGTCTTGTAAAACTGAATTACGCCACACAACACTAAAATGTTTATAGGTATCACACATTTAGAGACAAACAAACCTTTTGTTACCAGACCAGTTCTTTATTTCCTTATATAAACATCCTGTGCAATTGGCTGGTTGACCACTAGTATTGAGTCACTTCACACAACACAAGATTTCCAATAAAATTGGCTTGGACATTTTTAAGGATTCATAGTCTATGGCTAAAAGGCATTAGACAATATAATTTCCTTTGAAATTTGTTCAACTCATGGAAACAAGAATCCACAAACCGTAAGAGGAAATAAGGGCTAAAATTGTGCAGTGTAATCCAACCTTAAGTAATGAGAAGTACCTCATGCGTTTCGTCACATGACATGACTCATTCTTGTCTGTTGAAACAGCACTACAGTGCCATTATGAAGTATATAAGCCAACCTCCTTTGCTGCTCAACGTGCATATGCACAACCCCACCGTGCACGTGCGCAGCTGGATGGACTCATTACTCGCCTTCTTCCCCGGACTACAGGTTTGGATCTTTATCAATCACAACGAAATCAGAAATTACATTTCTCTGTGGTTCCGCCCTGAGTAAACTAGTAATCTGTGGACCCTAAAACCACAAACTGCAAATAATATAATCAAACACTTTCAGGTTCTGAGAGGAGATTTAAAACCTGCCATTGAGACACATGAGATGCTGTACCAAGTGACCAAACAGCATAATTTCCTCCCTGAGGTAAATCATGGATATACTGCAATACAAAACTCATCCAAAACTAAGACACAAATGATTTCAAATGATTTATCGTCCATCAGGCCTTTACCACAGAGTTCAGAGTTCACTGGGGTCAGCACCCTTTGAGACCCGAGTTTGCTGAAAGCACATACTTCCTATATAAAGTGAGTCAATCGGACCTCTTTGACTTTTACGGTTTTGTCAAAGTACAATCTTTTATCTTTCCTCGTTCAATGTTCTTTGATAAAGCTTTCTGTGTACTTTCAGGCCACGGGTGATCCATACTACTTGAAAGTGGGTCAGTCTATAGTGGAGAAGTTGAACACTCATGCTCGAGTCCCTTGTGGCTTCGCCGCCGTGCAGGATGTGAGGACGGGCTCACACGAAGACAGGTAACAAATCAGACGTCTGTTTGGTCCCCATATTACCAGGTTTTACTCAAAATAAATCTGTTTTATCATTCAAGGATGGATTCCTTCTTCCTAGCCGAGATGTTTAAGTACCTCTACCTTCTCTTCACCGAGAAGAATCAGCTGCCTATAAACATTGATGATTATATTTTTACTACTGAGGCGCACTTGCTCCCAGTGTCTCTGTCCAGGACCCATCCCCCTTGCCACTGCAACGAAACTGTAGGTTCTCAATGTTTTCTCAAACATGAATCTGAATTGATGATGTTAAGGTTCTTCCCTTTATTAAATGTTTTTGTATATTTCAGCAACCTCAAGCCTCTCATGAAGACGATTTGTTTTCATACTCCTGTCCCAGCGCTCAGACTCTGTTTCCCAACAACCCCACTTTTGCCAAGACTATCAGGGACGGCTACAAATACCTCACAGGTGTGGGTAGAGCCCAGCAGACATCATCCATTAGGTGGGTATTATAACATACAGGTGTCAGATTAATATATACATACATTTACAGATTAAGACACAAGAATGTTCTCTTTCACACAGAGGGATTGAGCTGCCTCTTCATGACACAGGCCTGGAGCCTGTAGAGTTTCTGAAAAGCATTGGTATCTCTTTTGCTCCTCTTGCTGAGCTGGGGTCTTCCCTCAGAGGCACAGCAACTCAGGTAAACATGACTGTTTATGTCTGTCAGTTAGCTCTTGTGCATTTATTCATGGGTCTGTGATCTTCCACAGGATTCTCAGAAAGGACTTTTTAAATTGAAGTTGGTTGCGGAAGTTAGCCAAACCCCCGAGCAAGAGGAAGTGTTGCCTTTGATTGTACAGCTCATTTCCCCTCCATTTCTGGGAAGAACGGTCCTCACAGCCGGACCAGCAAAGTTTGGAATGGACCTCACGAAACAAGAGCACGGGGTAATGATCTCTAGATACGTCAAACATCATGAATGTCAAATATACATGCATTTAAATATAATGTACACAACCGATCAAGAGTTTTGGCACATATTTCTTGTTATTTAAGAACCTTTTGATTTGAATATACCTAAATATAATACAAAATATATTTTAGGATATAATTTTAGATTTTTGTTTTTAGGACAAAACTATATTTTATGAAAAAAAAACTTTTAAAAAAAACTTCAAGAAGAGTCAATAATAGGCTTATAAAATCCTTTAAGAAGCATTTTAGGGTTAGAAATGAAGAGGCTTCCTGATATAATGACAAAAAAACATTTATTAGTTTTAATGTATTATGATTATTAATAAAAATATGAAAATATTTGTCCGGTAAATATGTATATTTACATATGTGTTGTTGTAAATGTGTAGAGTAATTTATGTGCCAGTTAAAAAAATCTGATTTAAAAACGTTCTTTTCTCCAAGGTGAAAGGCAGTATTGTGAGAAGTGTTCCATACACAGCGTGCGGGCCTATTGAGAACACAGTGGAACTACAGGGACGCATAGCACTGGCATTGAGAGGAGACTGCATGTTTGCTGGCAAAGCTCGACGTCTGCAAGAAGCAGGAGCCATCGGAGTCATCTTCATTGGTGAGATTAAACTCTTTCTGTCTTTTACAGCTTCCTTCTATACTGAGCCATGTGTGATTATAAGAAAATGTAGGTACTTACTCTGACAAAAAACCTTTCAGGAGGGATCTGAGTCTGGGTGTAGGCAAGGTTCAAGATTTTGCCAAAATGATTCGGTGAATAATGTTCATTGTTCGGTTCTTAATGTTCTCACAGATCACAGAGAAGGCACCAGCAATGCTGAGACACCGCTTTTTCAGATGGTTGGCGATGGAGACTCCACGGACGATATCACGGTTCCTCTTGTGTTCCTCTTTAGCAAAGAGGGAGCCACACTCACTTCCGCTCTGCAGGAACATCATAATGTAGATGTTCTTTTGTTGTCCAAAGAGAAACAACTTGGCAAAGGTAACAAGACCAGACAAAACTCAAAGGCACTCACAGCCTAAAGATTTGGGACACTTGAGCGATAGGTTTCTCATTGTCTTAAAAATTTAGACTCATGAAAATCGTAGATTTAATTTAATTTTTGTAAATGGATGTCATGGACTGAATATTGAAGAATTAACAGCTAATAAGAGGGCAGAATGGATTGGGACTCTCAGGGTAAGAATGTAAGAAGCTGCTTGATAAAATGACAAGAACACATCTCTGTAAATTTTTGTCAAAAGGGGACTACACTGAAGACAATCAAATATCATGTATTTTTTCATAATCAGTTCCCTATGTCAGAATCTGGATACGTTTATTTTTAATTTAAATATGGAAGAAACATGAATGCGTAAGTGAAAAGTGTTCCAAAACTTTTGACAAGCAGTGTGCACAACTACAGTAAATGTCCCTCTGTCCTTTTTTTATATTTTTGTCTTTTTCTTTCTAACAGAGAAACATGAAAAGCTAAACATTAAGTTTCGTCTGACCAAGGAGGGGGAGTTTGCAGAAGGGGATGTGGAAAGCACAACAATCCAGCTGGTGCTGGAGCAAAATACGTTGAATACAGAGACTGATGGTTCAGATGCTTTTTCCTCGACAGAAACCTGCACATCTCAACCGGAAAATCCTGAAAACAGCCCCTGAACGGCAAATGACCATAATCTCCGATACAGGACATAGAGCGGGTGCTCTGCCCCTGACCTCGAATCAGAAAACGCAGTAGAATGGGTTTCTGCTAAGTCTCGCCTGTACCACGTGAAAAAACTCCTAAAGGGCAAGACAGAAGCCAGATGGTCAAACAAAATGTAAAGATGGTACTACCTGGTGTAGTTTCTAGATTAAGAGGGTTTGACATGCGAAGTTGCTGTATATCTGATATCGTTGTAGTTGCATATTTAAATGTTTATGTTTTTGTTTCAATGTTCACTTTAAATCCTGTTTAATTTTCCTTATTACTTTGTCCTATTCATCCAGAAATAATGGAACTCTCATATTCTTCCGAATTCGTATGATTTCCTTTTTACTTTAAGAATAAGTGTCTTAAAGGCAGGGATTGACCAAACCCCGAAAAACAGTGTTAAAGTAAGTTGATCAGAAAGACGGCAAAGAATTGTCTGGTATACCAAGTTTTTATATGCAGTGTATAGACAGAGGTATCAGGGACACTAAACATGACTTGAATATGTTTGTGTATGCTTGGATGGTGTTTGTCATCATGTGCATTTCATCAAGTGCCAATATTAAGTGCGTGTGTGTGTGCGTGTGTGTGTGTGTGTGTGTGTGTGTGTGTGTGTGTGTGTTCATGTGTGTGTGCATTGTGCTAGTCATTAACTAGTGATATTTCCCTTTAAATTTCATAATTTTGAGAGAATTCAGAGCCAACATGTATAGTAACCTACATCCCAAATTGCTATAAGATGGCCAGGACACACAACAAAGCATCATGAGGTTCACATGGTGATATTTTTTTACAATGATAGACATTTTATTTGTAGAGTGTCTTAGCTGGGGGATTGTGAGTCTCATGTCTTTAGATTTGAACTGAAGTCACTCCAGATTTCTTTCTTGCTTTCTTATATTTCATGTTTGTGTTGCTTTATGGGCAACTGTATGGGCAATGGTTGTATCAGACCAAAATCTTTTCATTTCAATTCTTTGTAGCCACTAGATGTCCAACTGTTATCCAGGTTGATTGTCATCAGGATGTAATCTTCTGTACCTCTTGTTTCACAAAGGGCTTACGACCGATTCACTTTAAAGTAGCTGAACAATACAGATCAGATAGGATTATATTTATTTCTTAAGATATACTTGAGATCATGAGGTTTCCAGAAATAGGCCTATTTATCCAGGACCAAAGTCTTTAATTGTTTAACTGCGGTGATGGTATGAGATTTAAAGTGTCTTTTAAGGAGCCGTTTTTGTAATAATTGCAAAATGATCAGGACTTGCCATTAAAAAAGATTGTTCAGGACAACTTTTGGATTCGTTTTTTCAGAAAAACAAGCATTAAAATTCGATTTTGCCTCTTCATTTCACTATAACTTTATTCTTTGACCTTGTCGTATTCGGTCATTATCAAAAATATCACTGTTGTTTTCTCAGGTAATGTTCCTTACATTGTGTACAATGATTTTATTTATAAAAGAGTAAACACAGAAGGAATGACTTAACCTGGGTTTCAAAAAGCAGGATCACATGCATATTTTACCACATTTGAAAGTTCTGGCATTTTTATCCACCCTATTTTTTCATCCGGTGTGACTTGCAGGCTACAAAAGAAGATATTTTGAAAAATGTTTACCGTATATCAGTGGCACACATTTACAACCAATGCAAGTCATTGGATAATATCGTTGTTTGGTTACCGACCATTTAAAAAATTGATTTTCTTTTGTGTTCTGTGTCATACAGGTTTGACAAGAGGGTTAGTACATGATGACACCCATGATTTAATTAATTCAATCATGTAAAGTAATTTTGGGGGAACTACATCCAAGTCATGTGTATGTAGGTTAGGATAGTTTGCTTGATCTCACACAGGCAGGCTGTACTGTTAAAGCTGTTTAATATGATATAGCTTTGTCCAAGGTTATACTGTTCACAGAGAACTAGAGCCTTTAATTTTCTTTGTTTTGGAGAAATTGAGTAATGATAATGAATTTGTAGTTGACAACAGAGGGAGCCCTGTGACAGGGAATAAGAAGCCATCATCATGAGAAACATGACATGTCTCTTACATTTAGATGATCCTAGTAAGTTTTAATAAAGGTGATATATTGTCTGTGTTAAGTATGTTAATGGGTGTGAAAATAGGCTGTATTTTAAAACACAATATAAAACAAAGTAAACAAGTTTTAATCGAACGTCTGACTATAGTTTATAAATAGAGGTAGTGATTAGATTATTACACCTTTTTATTTATTTATTTTTATAATTCATGAAAGGGCTTGTTGCTTGGCTTCATTTACTAGAACAACATCTGCTTATAAACATTATGTTACGGAACTTTATATATAAACGATTGTAATTCATGGCTATATTCACAATATAACTTAAACTAAACCTTAAACAAACCCCACCAACATGCATTGACTGGAAGAGCCATTGTCAGGGTGTGGATAACAGTAAATAGATAATAGAAATGGGTGTAACACACTACACAAATTTGACCTTTTAAATAAAAAATTAAAAAGTTGTTGTATGTAGATTTTAGTATTCTTATTACAAGTGCGTAACATATGTTTATTACATATATATTTGAGTGTACACTGGTGTAATGTTAAAAGGATAATACTGTTAAATCAATACCTTTTTTAACACGTATGGCACACACCCGGCAATGACTATTTCGTTTAACCGGTTTAATCAACACATTTGGGTAATTACTAAATTATACAAGTTTCTTCATGTGTGGGGTTGATCACATTCACATCCACCCAGATTTGGCAACTGAAAAACAGCCACACAAGCCACAGATCCCCAGACACGTCTTGAAGCCTTTTCTGTAAGCAACACGTTGAATTGCTATTACAAAAAATATACAGAACACTTAACTAACCATTTTTTTCCTTTTGACAGGCCAAAATCGAGCTATGTTTCCGTTGCGTCTATTCTCAGGTAGGTGACCATTTGATTAGATGTTTGAATATATATTTGCCTTATAAAATATCAAACCATATTTAGAGTGTGTAAGAGATGATGTTACATGATACACAGCTTACCCCTTTATATTTATGTTTTGAAAGGGTTTATGATCCTCACATCATGTACTGCACGTCAGTACATCTTTGTGAATGAGAACAAGACATGGGCAGAAGCTCAGAGTTACTGCAGGGATAAATACACAGATCTGGTCAGTATTGAAAATGAACAAGAGATGGATAAGTTACTCAACATAGTGAATGACTCTGTTGATCTTGCCTGGATTGGGCTCTATGATGATCTGAACAGTTGGAAATGGACTCTAGAGGACACAGATTTCTTTAAAGAGGGTGAAAGCCAGTTTAGAAACTGGTATAACCAAGTTTCAGGAAATGATGGAGGAAAAAGTCTTTGTGCGTTTATGGCAAATGGAATATGGACTGCAACGAGATGCAGCGCAGAACATCTTTTTATCTGCTACGATGGTGAGCAGTTTTTACAGCATGTATGAAATCCTATCACACATTTTAGTTTTCAGAATATCCAATGCTGAATATTTTTCAGGAAAAGTGAACGCTACTTCTAGTTATGTTCCAGTAAGCCAGCCCAAAAACTGGACTGAAGCTCAATATTACTGCAGACAACATCACACTGATCTTGTCAGCATCAGGAGTGAGAGTGAAAATCAGAAGATTCAATATTTATTGCAAAATCGTTATGCTTCTTGGATTGGTTTGTACAGAACTAGATCTTGGTCGGTTCAGAGTAACTCTACATTCAGTATCTGGAGGTCAGGAGAGCCGAATAATGCTGGAGAGAGAGAATCCTGCACTGCTGTTTCATTCAGTGACTCATCATCGACAGACAAGAACTGTGACATTCAGTTACCTTTCATTTGTTACAATGGTAAGTAGATTTTTGGAAGTGCTGTTTGTCATGCCAGACTAGTAACCAGATTTCTTACATTGTCAGGATCAGCATCATGGTGTCAGTATCACCTTATATCTGAGTCTAAGAGCTGGTCTGAAGCTCAGAGATACTGCAGACAGAATTACACTGATCTAGCAACCATTGAGAACATGGAAGAGATGAACAGTGTGATGAACACAGTTAATGGGAATTATAATGGTTCAGCCTGGATTGGACTGTATGATGATGTCAACAGCTGGAGATGGTCACTGGATGATGAAGATTTCTATCAGGAGGGAGAGAGTGAATTCAGAAACTGGTATCATGAACCAGACAACTACAGTGGGGATGAACTGTGTGTTTATATGGATCATGTTGGCAAATGGTTTGATTCATCATGTTATGACTTGCTGCCATTCGTTTGCTATGATGGTAAGAACATTTAACCTGTTTAGAAAACACTGTATGCATTTGGTGAACCTTACTGAGCATGTATTTCATCTCAGGTAGAGAGAATGCCACACAGAGATATATAAAAACGAAAGATGTAATGCCCTGGATAGAGGCTCGGAGATACTGCAGACAACATTATACAGATCTTGCCAATGTCAGAAACCAAACTGAGAATCAGAAACTCCTTGAAATTGCGGGTGGTCAGATCTGGATGGGTCTGTACAGAAACAGGATTTGGTCAAACCGTGTAATTTACAGTTATGAAAATTGGAAACCCCAAACAGATGGTTTTAATAGACGGAGATCTGAAATGAAGAATAGCTTTCAGCACTGTACTGCTGTTGGCAATTTGTTTGAATGGACATATGATAGTTGTTTATCCATAAAGCCGTTCTTCTGCTACAGCAGTAAGTTCCTTTATGTTTTTGCTGTTCATACATTTGACACGCTAGAATTGTTTACATATTTATTCAATATGCTCTCGATGCATTTCAATGAGCATCATTTGAGTTTTCTTACCTCAACAGGACTAGAAACATCTCGGATGTATCACTTTATATCCTCGGCTAAAACCTGGCCTCAAGCTCAGATATACTGCAGACAGAATTACACTGATCTGGCAACCATTGAGAACATGAAAGACGTTAACAAGCTCATTAAAGCAGCACGAGGCATTTACTACAGTACAGCATGGATTGGACAATATGATGATATGAATAACTGGAGATGGTCTCTGGGAAACAAAGACATAGCAGGAGGTTTTACGAGCTGGAACGTCCAGACCCCAAGAAACTCATATGGAATGTGCGTGTTAATGTCATGGCATGGAATATGGCAAGAATCCTGGTGCTCATCCAAGCTCTCCTTTATTTGTTACGATGGTGAGAAACTTTCTTCAAACTATTAAATCAGTATAATTTTGCATTATGATATTATCTTACCGTTTTCACAGGAAGAAAGAATGCCAGCGAAAGTTATGTTTATGTTAGTGACATCAAAAACTGGACTGAGGCTCAAAGTTACTGCAGAGAACATCACACAGATCTTGTCAGCATTAGGAATGAGACTGAAAATGAGAAGATTTACTCATCCATCAAATTTGATGATAATGTTTGGATTGGTCTGTACAGAACTAGATCTTGGTCAGATCAGAGTAACTCTACATTCAGAAACTGGCAGACAGGAGAGCCGAATAATGCTGGAAACAGAGAATCCTGCACTGCTGTTTCATTCCATGATGCTGGACAATGGTATGATAAAAACTGCTATCAGAAGTTACCTTTCCTCTGCTACAGTGGTGAGTAGATTTATTTTTTCTTAAATTAATTTCTGTTCATGTTTATTCGGGTTTTCTTTCATTAATTTGCCTTTAAAGATCACCACAAAAAAACGTGTATTCACAAATATTAATTATATTTCTTTGACTGCATTAGCATCGTCCGGTCAGTATCACCTTATATCTGAGTCTAAGAGCTGGTCTGAAGCTCAGAGATACTGCAGACAGAATTACACTGATCTGGCAACCATTGAGAACATGGAAGAGATGAACAGTGTGATGAACACAGTTAATGGGAGTTATAATGGTTCAGCCTGGATTGGACTGTATGATGATGTCAACAGCTGGAGATGGTCACTGGATGATGAAGATTTCTATCAGGGGGGAGAGAGAGAATTCAGATACTGGTATCATGAACCAGATAACCAGGAGGGAGATGAACTGTGTGTTTATATGAACGTAATCTTTGGAACTTGGTTTGATGAGTCGTGTGACCGTTCTTTAATGTTTGTTTGTTACGATGGTAAGGAGACATTTATTCATTATAATACATATTAGGATTATAATACATTGAATTATGCAAATTACAGCTCTTGCAATATGATCTCAAATTTTTGCTTCCCCACAGTTTCTGCTTTTTTTTATTAGAATGGCAATTATAAATACAGATGCACTTACTGTATTGTCTCTTAGGCCGAGAGAATGTCTCTCAGAAGTATGTTTGGGTCTATCAGAGAAAGACCTGGAGTGAAGCTCAGAGACACTGCAGAGAGTTTTATACAGATCTGGTCAGCGTGATGAATGAGACGGAGCATCTGCAGATACTGAGGTTTAATCGGAACATTGAAATAACAGAGGGTCGTGAAGAAGAGAAATTGTGGATTGGTTTACATCGAAGGAAACTTTGGTCAGACCAAAGCAATTCTTCATTCACATATGTGCTACCGTGGACTTCTCCAGAGCCAGATAATGGTTTACACGTTGATGGTCTGAAAGGTGGTCAACACTGCACTGCTCTGTCTTCAAAATATTTTGGTTATTGGACGGATGAGAGCTGCTTTGACCGCCTGCCTTTCTTCTGTTATAACGGTGAGATCAACTAACTTCTACATAAATTAACAAGTGACCAGTTTGTCATACACACTTAAATCAAGTAATACCCAAATGTGAATTTGTTGTCTCTGTTTGTTTGCTGGGTGATATGATGACCGTCTCATGGAACAGAGAATTATGGTATGTGCTGTAGAGATTTTTTTCCTATTTTTATCATTCTAAGCAACAGTCCAGATTAATAATTCCATTCTTTTCTGTTTTACTAGTGGGTGGATTGAGAGTGAAGTTGTCAAGCACTGAAAATTTGTCTCAGTACGACATTGAAGGGATCATTGAAAAAGTAAGTAAAGGTGTCTATGTAACAGATATTTCTAAATAACATTAGAATGTGAAAAATCTAACCATATCTTTTCAGTTAAAACAGGAGCTAATAAGACAAGGAGTTCCTGGCAACTTCACCATGCGCTTGAGAAACTTTATACCCAGTGAAATTATGTCATATAGTGCAAAAGTAGACCATGTTTGAAACATGGCATAACATATAACATAACATGACATAAATTCACTTAATGAAAAAGTCACAGCAAGACTCAGACCCCGACAATCCATTGTTTCTTTTTTACAGCATTTGTGTCATTTGCTTTTAATCTGACATGTGTTTTCATGTTTCTCTGCTTTTATCTTCTCAAAAACTGATATAAAAAACTATATCACTTTCTTTACTTTCATTTCTTTTTATACTATTCTCATTTGCAATAATTACCCTATAGTTTGTGTGTTAAGATCAACATAATTAATCAAATTAAACATTCTCAAGTACTATTTTATTTTCAATTAAACCATTATCAACAACAATACAGTTAGAATGTGTTTAAAAACAGTATTAGATTTTTTTAGATTTTAACCTGTTTGTATGAATGTATTATAGTATCTTATAGATATATATCATTATGCAACAAAAATGAAACAACAAAAAATAAAAAATAAAAATCTTAAACCATTTGGTTAGCTTGTTATATAATTAATGGGTAATGTGGAATGTTGTTCCTGTCTTTATGTTATGAACAATTTTCTCAACATAAAAAAGGTTAAAACTAATTTTTTTTAAGTATAATACATTTACTATTTTTTTTCTCAGTTATATTATAATAAAACAGAATGTATGTACCTATCTAGTTCTTCTGGGTTTGCTTTTTGTTAAAATAATGTAATCATTTCCTTAATGATTTTTTTTATGACAGATTATTATAAAAACGTAAGAAATTATTTCAGCCGTGATTTATTCCCCCATAAAGCCAGGCCTACAGAACCCTATTGCTTTTATAAAACGGTTGTCACACCAAAAAATTATTAAAAGTAAAAATAAATATTATTGTTTTTCTAAAGTAAAGTCATAAACTACCTTACGCTGTAAAAAGCAGTGCCTGACCGTCACAGTTTTATGTTTTCGTTGCTAAGGGTGGTTGATAGGGGTGGTTGCTAGGGTGGCTAAATGGTCGATGTTGACCAATCAGAATTGAGGAATGGTGTGTGTGTGTATATAATGTTAATAATTTCCTAATGACAAAATCTTTTTGTGACACATATTTTTTGTGAATGTAGAAACCTATTGTTTTTACTATATCTATATATAAAAACTTTTAAAGGGTTTATGAACACACAAAGACTAAATATTTATATATTGATATATTAATAAAAAAAATTCACAAAGAAACTAGTTAGTATATGTGGCTTTACTGTTTCTATCCTATTAATCACTTTCTTTAACGGTTCATGTCTTTCTAAATTATAAAATTAGGTTTAAAATTTTAAATTTGGTTGATATTTCTCTATGAAGTAACAAAGATTAACAAAATAAATAAAAATTTTACAGGTAATCTGTTTATATTAAAATACTTTTACAGAATTTTGTTCCCTCATGTTGTTTAAAAGAACATGTCACACGTCAGCTGCGTGATGACGTCACGAACTGTTTCATCCTCCCGCTGTCGCACGTTAATCTCTCTCTCTCTCTCTCTCTCTCCCTCTCTCTCTCACTCTCTCTCTCTCTCTCTCTCTCTCTCTCTCTCTCTCTCTCTCTCTCTCACTCTCTCGGCTTATCATTGACTGGCTCAGGCTGCCACACACACACACAGACACACACACACACAGAGTCTGTCCGATCCAACAGATGAGACAATGACAGCCCGGAGCTTTACTAAAGTGTGCTGGAGTTGAGAAGCAGGGAAGGATGTTGTTTATGATGGGATGGCGGGCCTGTGTCGTGCTGCTCTGTGTAACGCTCGCAGGCGTCGGTGCGAGGATGTCAGGTACGACTCTTTATTTACCTGACAGATGACGTCACAGTGAGCTTTGTCAGCTCGTGTTTACCACAGTAAAGCTGTTTTATAAATGTGTTTTTAATTCATAACGAATAAGAAACAATTCAAGTGCTTTAAATTGACTTTATATTGACTTTCTAATGTCAAGTGTGTGTGTGTGTGTGTGTGTGTGTGTGTGTGTGTGTGTGTGTGTGTGTGTGTGTGTGTGTGTGTGTGTGTGTGTGTGTGTGTGTGTGTGTGTGTGTGTGTGTGTGTGTTTGTTTGTTTGTTTGTTTGTTTGTGTGCGTGATGTTTGTGTGTGTGTGCGTGTGTGTGTGTGTGTGTGTGTGTGTGTGTGTGTGTGTGTGTGTGTGTGTGTGTGTGTGTGTGTGTGTGTGTGTGTTTGTTTGTTTGTTTGTGTGCGTGATGTTTGTGTGTGTGTGCGTGTGTGTGTGTGTGTGTGTGTGTGGTGTGTGTGTGTGTGTGTGTGTGTGTGTGTGTGTGTGTGTGTGTGTGTGTGTGTGTGTGTGTGTGTGTGTGTGTGTGTGTGTGTGTTCACTTTAATCCGGTTAAACTAGTGAATATAAAACAAATATGAAGGAAAATTTTAAGATATTTCCTTGTGTTGTTATTTGCTTTCCATATAAGAAATCTGCAAGTGGAGAAATGATATCCAGTGTCTTTGCTGGTATGGAATTATTTGAAAAAGTTGCAATTTGTGTCTTGACATCTTTAAAATATCTTCTCTTCTTTGAAGAAACATCTTTAAGTTCCCGTTTAATTTAATTATTTCTAGGAGATTTAGTTGAGAATTTAAACAAATCTCATTGATTTTATTTCCAAATTGATGGGTTACAGGTTAAACCTATACAATTTTGGCACCTTTGTTTTAAACTTTACTGATCTTATTTAATTTAAGTATTCTGATCAATATTACCCATTAACTATGAGGTTCTTATAAATTTGTGAACTTTCTATTGTGGATTTTCGTAGTCTTGTCAAATATTTGTCAAGTCTTGGCTTTTCACGAGGACATTTGTGGGAATTTTGAAAGGTGGACATTGGCACATACTTCTCATTTTTAGATCTCACTTCAATGTCATTTACCTTTTCTGAATCTCTAATTTCCATTATATTTATCATCTCTATGAGTGTCATTATGAGATTTTTACGCAGCCTTATTATCATGTGTAAATTTCAAAATAAATTTGTACTAAATGTTTTTCTTTAGGTGAGTTGTAATGGTTATTGTGCCGCATTCTGTTTACCCTTTTTTAATTATTTACGTAATATTATGTTCAAATTCTTTTATTTATTTATTATTATTATTATCATTAATTTGTTACTGATAAATATTACATTGAAAATGTATTAATTTATGAATTATTTATTTACTGTTTTCCAAAGAAAGTGCATAATAGTGTTTAATTACTGTGATCTCCACATTGGGCAAAATAATCACTTTTATCATTTTTACAACTGTGCAGCTCTACTAAATAAGCTGACAGTCTTAGCATTCATATTGCAGACTTTATAGCCAGCGGGTGTAAGTGTTCTTTAGGTGAAGCCTGGCATGACCAGAGACTGAGGTGCCCCTCTTTCTCTTATCTAATCTCATCTCCCTGTGCTGCTTTATGGGTGTTTATGCACATTTTCCATTGAAAAAGTAGATTGTTTGTTGTTCCATTCCGTGTTATTTTTGAAAAGAGAGTCAGCCTTCCGTGTGAACCTACCTCAGGCTGTTGATTATCAGATCATGAGTGCAGTTTTTATATTCCCCTCTGTGTTTAGAGCCGCTGGCCATGCAGTTATTTCACAGATGGTGAGCAGAATAATCAAGTCTGTTTCACACAGGTGAACAAAGCTAACTGAAGATTGTACCGTATAAAGCCTTTTCTATTCTCCTGTTACTATAAGATGGTACAATGTCCAATTTTTAAACAAAAGCACAGTTTACACACTATTTAATCCCATATTTGTTTGCATTTATTTTGTACTGCTGATTCTATTCATTATTTGAAGAGATCTTTTCCAAAACACTCTTTTCCAAAGGAGATAAGTGCCAAATTAATAAATATTAGTTTGTCATGACATTTTGTTGTGTAGTGAACCTATTCTTTGCTCCATTGATGTTTCATGCCAAATCACAATATATTTTCTTGTTTAAAATGTAATATAAATCCTTATGATATAATATAAACATGTTAAGTAAATATATCTTTTTTGCCTAAATGCAAATGCCCTCTCAACCAATCATAATTCAATGCAATCCAACATAGCGATGTTTTTAAATGTTTGTGTTGAATCTTTCGAAATTACTGATTAAAACTCTTTTTACACGTTTATGGCCTAGATGAGCCAGTGAAATTGGCAATTAAAATTGGTTTATATTAATTTATAGTAAAAGTCCCTGATTCATACATTTAGTATTTTTTTATTTTATTTTTATCTGACATAAAACAAAATTTTTAAAGCAAAAAAAATCATGGATTTGATGTGTTTTGGTAAAACAAAACACAAACTTTGAATTTACAACCTACAATATGGTTGTCTTATTTAACAAACATTGTTTAGCATGTTCAGACTGAGCCAACAGACAATTTTAACAGGATAGAATATGATCAAAATGTATGGGTCCAAGTAAAAAACGCTATTTTCAGAAAACTATTCAAATGGATTCATCTAGTTTTGGAAAAGGGTTCTTTATTCAAATTTTTCTATTAAACTGACACAAAACCAGTTCAAGTGAAGGATTTACAACATTCTTCCAAATGTCTTCTGTGCTCCGTAGAAGGGTGTAAGTCATGCAGGTTTGAATTGACAAGAGGGTGAGGAAATGATGAATTTTTATTTTTGGTCAACCTATCCATTTAATCCCTTTAGTGTCGACAGACTAAGCATGTTAAATCTGCTTTGGCATGCTTGAGGTAAAAATAGGTGTTCTATTTCACACACAATAGCTTTTCTTCACCTTGAATGCTCCCCCAAACCCATAAGTGCCAAATGAAGGTGATAAAGACCAACCCTGCTGTTTCAAATGAACAATCTCTTTTCATTACGTGGCAGTTCTTGCTTTTTAATGCACTTACATAAGATGTGTGGACAGAGTGAGTTGTAGTTTCAGCGCTGACTCCCTCTTCTCGGAGGTGACGGAGTGATTTGAGAAAAGGTTAGCTGCGTTGCTGTGGCAACTGTCTGGAATTGGACCCTGTGCTTGTCCTCTCGGGGGAACGTGTGGATCTAGAGCTACAGAGATCTGGAAGTAGCTCGTCAGGTCGTAATGATAGGTAGAAACTTTAAGAGATTGGTGGCGTTCTGTGCTGGATGAGAACGAAACAGCTGTGCCAATACTGGGTGACTGGACGCTTTTTGTGGCCTTGGTGAAGATTTGCTGTTCATGTATTTTTAAGTGCACAGACGTAAAGCATTGGCCAGAGACTACAGCTTTATATTATAATGATCTGAATATTGCAAATGTGCAAAAACGGTTTCCCATGATATCTGTTTTTTTTTTATGTTTACCTTTCAAACTTTTCAATTTATTGTTTTAATTAGTATACTTCTTTTAATTACTATTAGTGGAGCTTTCAAAAGGCAAAGCATCACTATCATTATATTTGGACATATTTTTCAATATTCTGAATTTTTTGCTGCTGCTTAACAAAAAGAAAAATATGTGGAGTAGGTTAGCAACTGAGATTTCAAGGGAACCATTGACAACCATTGTATTAAAATTTTTAATGGGAGACAAAGATGTCCAAGACCCTTTTTATTCTTTTTTTTACCCCAACTATCGTGAAGTATGGTGCTTGAGAATCTAATTTCCACATTGT
This sequence comes from Triplophysa yarkandensis, assembly GCA_033220385.1. Classification (NCBI taxonomy): domain Eukaryota; kingdom Metazoa; phylum Chordata; class Actinopteri; order Cypriniformes; family Nemacheilidae; genus Triplophysa; species Triplophysa yarkandensis. Next base: position 5,996,653 of record CM065666.1, read on the forward strand.
TTCAAATATCTCTGTTTGGGTTAAACCGAACAAAGAAATGCACACAGTTTTGGGACTTAAGGAAGAGGAAAGGATAAACGAATTTTTCATTTAACCAACATGTGTACAAAGCAAATTGAAGTAGTTTGAATGAAGTGACGGGATCCCTTCACCATGCCTCATGAAGGTGGGTCGTGAGTCGTGACTGATTGGTTTTCTTTCCCTTTAGGATTATGAACAGCGTTCTCAGGTGTAGAATGCACAGCATTGCTTGCTAAAAGCGTGTCCTTCTTAGGCATTTAAGACTAAAATAAACATGCCACATGCATGTTTACATAAACTCTCAGATCCAAACACACCCTTAGGTGTTCAGCAAACACTCAACACTACACACAGAGTTTACCTACTGGGTTGCGGAAGGTGCACTTGAATCCCCTGGGAGTAATATAGGTTTGTGCTGTCCTTAAAACCCAATTAAAGTCACATCTTATCCCAAACGGGACGTTTTCATCACAGAGCACATTGACTGGACTGTGTCGGGGCTATTGAAATGTGTGGGCGTTAATCTGTGATCTCATTTCCTGCGGTCCGGTGCGCTTCAGTTTCTAATGAGGATGTGTGTCATTATTGGGTTTTGTGTTAATGATAATGAGTACATTAGCCAGACAGACAAGAAGAGACCTTTGAAGACTATAAGAGACCCGGTTACATTAACCATTTTTTAAACTAAATTGTTATCTCCATTTAGGTAGTTTGTAGTGCTGAATGTTCCCACTATTGTGGATAGTTAGGATTGTATTGATATGTCCTTTTTCTGCTGTCCCTTTAGATGTCTTTCCCTTAATGTATCACAAACTTTCCCACAATCCAATATTTTATTGCTTTTGTATTTAAATGATGATTCTACAACCAACTGTTATAACTTACTGCGTGCACATGGAGAGGTGTACACTTGCATTCTGCATTTTCCTTTTGCATCATTCATGTTCTTTATTATAAATAATTGAAAAAAATGTATAGAAAGTGGTGGTTTCTAGGTTTAAATAACATTCTATTAGTAAGAAAAACATTTACTGTTTTTGTATTTTATATATATATATATATATATATATATATATATATATATATATATATATATATATATTGGTTAATGTTAATGTTTGTGATACATTAAGGGAAAGACATCTAAAGGGACAGCAGAAAAAGGACATATCAATACAATCCTAACTATCCACAATAGTGGGAACATTCAGCTCTACAAACTACCTAAATGGAGATAACAATTTAGTTTAAAAAATGGTTAATGTAACCGGGTCTCTTCATTTATATATATATATATATATGAAATAACTTCATTTTTATATAAAATACATATATTCATTTACAAAACATTTCAGTAATATGTCAGATGACCCTTATTGAGTTACCTCCCTAATATACTGTGGTATTCATTGGCCAACGCAGTAATCTCTGTGAATATTTCTAAACTTTATAAAACTTTATTTGAATTATTTTATGCACACTAGAACTGTAAAGGTGAAGTATGCATTTACCATACTCTCACATCTCAAGAAAAGGCCTATTGTGAGGCATGGTAGCTGTTCTGTCATTATCAAATTAGCTCTTACAAAGTTGTGGGCGTTACCTGGATGTGTGGTTTCCATAGAAACAGGCATACTGAACTATGAAGTTAATCAGTGATAAGATTTAGAATGAAACGAATACAGAATCTGCAACCGGTTTTAAAGTGATGGTTCTCCCAAACGTTGTCATGAATTACCTTTTAGTTATTTCAAATCTGTTTAAATGTATTTGTTCGGTTTAACATGAATGGAGATATTGAGAAAAATGTAAGAAACTTAGATATCTGCACCACAATTGACCATAGTAGAAAAAAGATTTGATCTTTTTAGGACAGTGCTAATGGGACCTTTGACTAAAACCCTTTTTACACAGATTTGCTGGTGGTCAATGATGGGCCAACCTGGTTAGTTTGTCCAGATGTTTTTATTTATATCATCCACTTTTTGTACTATTCCACTAAGCAAAATAACTGTTTTAAACAAAACAAAAATGTCTCATTTAAACACCCCTAAAATATATGTTTTGTAAGTTAAGATACCTGAAACCAGTTGATTATTTGACCAGCCATTCACTCGAAAGATTAAAGTCTATTTGAGCTGGCAAGAAAGCTGGTAGACTGGTTGATTATGCTGGGCAACAGGAAGTTCACACAATGGGAGTTTTCCCTTATCCTTCCCAAACTTCCTGTTCATCGCTTAACAATGTAGCAAAATAACCAGTTGAAAAGATTCATTCTAATCTAAAAGATTTTTAAAATTGTAGCCATTATTATTCACATTGTACCCACACAAAGTTAATGGATATTGTACACACACGTAAGTGTGTACCTGTTTCTCTTCTGTCATTCTGTACAGTGTTGGCTTTCTTTTATCAGGGCCTATGATTTTTGAGCCAGGAAAAGATGGATATAATATAAAGTTTTCATACATTGTATAACACGCTTTGGCATTACTGTGTGCAATTTGTCTAGGGATGAATGATTAATTAAGATAAATTATTAAGGTGGCCTTTGTAGTCTTGTGAAGTCTGTTGTGCTGAAACAAACGACAAAACAAATTGCCAATAACCTTTTCTTATTGTGATTTCTTACAACTTTTATGCACAACGCAAATATTAAAAATGACATAAAAATATCTACAGGAGCAGCAAAAGAACTATATATTTTTTTGACCTATGAACCATGTTGTAGTGATAATTTTTTTGGTACGTAAAGGAAAAGATGTGACCTTTTGATACACAAAAAATAAATAATGAAAAATGTTGGAAAGATAACATTGTGGTCCCTGTTGCATTGGTTTTGTGTGCACACTATGGATGTTAGTGGGGACTAACAGTTTTTGATAGCCCAACATTTTTTTCAAGATATCTTTTTTTGTGTTTTGTGATAGATAGAAAGCTATACGGGGTTGAAATGAAGACTGGGCACGTATATAACAACAAAATTGTCATTTTAATTGTATAAATGCTTATCATAACCTTAAGGATTTTATAAATAATAAAGTTCCCAGAACTAATAACATTAAGTCCAACTGCAGTGGAAACCTAGTTATTTTAACATGTACATTTTTGGACTTTTTTTAAGAAAACAAAAAAGTTCTATCTACAAATTCAACTCATCATTTTGTTATATCGTAATAAGGTTCTAACTTCAACCCAATCAGAATTTATAATACACAGAAGACATATCAGGATCAACTTTCTTTATCATGTGATTGGGCTCCTCAGTGATAGAGGAAACAGTGCAACATAAAACGATGTATAAAAGAACCCTCAAGGTTGAATTTGTTATTAATAATCTTGTCAGGCAGAGAAACTCAAACAACACTACTTTTTTAGGTTTTAATGAGATTTTCTTATATTCATAGACTTGCCAGAAGCGCTAGCTTCCTAACTTCTGTGTTAATATTCACCCTCATAATGAGATTTACTTCTCAAATTGTACAATATCATGGTATATTATTTCATAATATATTATTTAATCAATACTCGTTTCTAGAAAGTAATTTCACATGTCTCGTCATCTGGGAATAAAACATTTAGATACAACAATAAGCACTTCTTTTATGTCTAACTTTAATGAGAAAATTCAATGGGAAATAATTGTTATAAAAAACATGTTAGTGTTACTTTTTTACACATTATTTCAAGTCCTTTCTTGGGTTTTAATAAAAATGATGAGTAAATAGTTTGTTTCGCCTGAAAATCTTTTGCTTTCGTTCATGTTTTGCAGAAATTAGTAATTTCTCATAATCAGAATGTTCTATCTGAATTTTATCTGTTCTTAAAATCCCCATTTACAAATTCAGAAAATGTTGATAATGTATTATAAATATAAATTTTCAGATCTCTGTCTTTTTCACATATGATATGCCAACACTTTAATGCCCATAACTCAAAACTATTTAGAACATAGATAGAACCTTAAATTTGTATTTATTTAAGATTCCACAAAAATGGAGAACTTTCTTTTAGGAACAGGCAACAAGTTTATAACATGGTCACCATAGGCGAATGGGCGTGGTTTTAAAGAGCCTTGATTATGAACAGAAAGCTGTAGTGAAGTAATGAAAGGTCTGACAGTCGGATTTGACTTTGATCAGTTTTATGTCATTGATACGTTGTTGAGTAAAGATGGACTGAATGATGTAGTGATCAAAGCATCTCTTCTGACCTGAGCACTGAGGTGGATGTTCAGATCAATAGTCAGAGGTATGGGGGCCATAATAAATCTCTAATATAATTTAGATTCACTCTGTGTGTTTGGTTGTGTAAACGAATCTCTCTCACCGTCTGGAGGTGGGCGGCACAGCGGGCACTCAGAGACATGGATGTCTCATGCTCATGTACAGTTGCACCTATAGTTTGGCAACGTTTAGTCATTTACATTTAGTCATTTAGCTCACACTCTCATAAATGACTTACAAATGAAAATCTCAGTTTTCATTATTCTGTATGTGAGCCTTACTGTGAAGATCTGGCTAAAGAAGTGTTTTGGTGTTTATATTTTATACACACAACCATTCTACACAATGTAAAGAATATTTTGTGAGAATATAACAATGAAATCTTTAATATTGACTGAGAAAGACCATGTCAAACATTGAAACGACGGTAAAAGGAATAGGTCAAATTAATTCTGATGCTCATTTCTCGGAATTGAATTTTCCAACTTCAGACTGGATTTTACAAGCAGGGTCACATTTTGTCCAACAGTACGTAAATCCACACTTTATGAACTTTTTCTGCATTATCTGTGGGGCTCTTTTGTTTTGTCAAGTGCTACAAATGACTGCTATAAATGTTTAAAAAAATATTCTTGCTTTATCTTTGGTTTCTTTTAAAGAGCACATCTACATTTAAAACTGCTCTTTCATGAGGTATTGTTGCTAAGAAACGCATCACCTTTAGCACGACTTCAGTAAAAAACTATGACTGTGGAAAGCAAAGAAAGATTGTCCATGCAACCTTTCATTTAAAAATGTGTACTTATTACGCAACAGGTCAGATTGAAGGTGTGCGCTTGTGTTTTAATGGAGCCAATTACACGGGTCTAATGTTTGCACAGTGATTCAGTTATTTTTGGTCTATTACAAAAAAAAGCTGCTCTTAGCTTCATACTCTTTTGAATTGTAAAGCTTTTGGATTGATCATTAAATGTCATTAGGGTGATGCATGATAGTGGGTTTATAATGACGTCAACCAGATAACGTCACAGAGACTCAGACAAAATTCATGGTAAATGTGTTGACCATGGTCCTGATGATGCATGTAGCTATGGCAACAGAGCTCAACAATAACTGCAGTATGATGTATTTATATAAATTAACTTTGTATGAATCAAATTGTATGCACATTTTTTGTAGTGGATATTTGTGCCTGAATCTGCTTATTTTCAGCTGTGGATTGATAGTTTGTTCCTTTAAGAATGGATTTTAATGCACAATATTTAAGTATCTAAGTACTGTATATATTGTATTATATATTATTTTTATATTTTTATTATATTATATATTATATATTAATATTATACTATAGTATATATACGTAATAAAAAAGTGTATATTGTTACCTTTGAGAAATGTTATCATGTTCTAACGTTTATGGTAATGTTTTTGAAAATGGGACATTTATTGAAAGTAAGCATCAAGGTGTGAAAAGAGCCAACAAGACCAGTTTAACCACCAAACTTGTTTAAAGGGATAGTTTATCCCCCCATCCCAAAATTAACCTGTTCAAAATCAAAATAAATTTCTTTGTTATGATGACAACAGAGAAAGATATTTAGAAAATTGCTTGAAACTATACAGGTCATGGACCCCATTGACTACCATAGTAGGAAAAATACTTTATATTTTAGGTCTGTTTAACACAAAATGTAAGAAAGCAGCAAAAAGTTCTAGGGCAATTCTGACTTCATTTTTTTGTATTATGGTACTCAGTGGGATCTAAGAACTGTTTGGTTCTAAGTACCCGGTGGAATCCAAGAGCGGTTTGGATCTAAGTATCTTTTATGTTCAACCAAACAAAGGAATGTCTACATTTGTGGTCAAATTTATATATTACTTAGAACTGTCACTTAAGGTCACTTAAGTATAAATACTCTTTACTGTTCTCATGCTCCATAACAACACAAGCACCTGCCACTGACCCAATTTCCTTATTTCTCCACAGCGGGGAGTTCAATCCCCCGCTGAAACTAAATTAGAATTAGAGAGAAAATGAGGGATTTACAAAACATCATGAGAGATGAAATCTGAAGATAGAATATCATCACAGAGTTGCTTATTATAGCTGTTCAATCCAAGAATTGGTGAATGAGCTGCTGATTTGAGTCATTCAAGTGCAGCTTTGTATTAGGGTCACATTAAATTGTTGAATTGTGATGATGTCATTGGGTACTTGAAGTACAATGCCTTAAAAGAGATGGATGAGTTTGGGCATCATTGACCCCATCTGTTCTGAATGTGTTACGTATGACATGCATCTATGACCTGTTTCCCTAAAAATATTTTAAACCCGTATGACCTTATTCTTATCCAGAACACATAATAAGATATTTTGAAAATGGACGGTATCTATTTACTTCGTGTTTTTGTATTCATGCAATTTTGAAAGGGTATTACATATTTTAAAATCAACTCAAATTTAAGAAGGTTTTTGTTAATAAAATTAGAAGAAAAAACTACAGTGTGTATATTTTTTTAAATCCATGAAACATGTTGTTGAAAAATTATCCAAAAATTGGTTGAATGATTTCAATATTGCAAAACAACACTTTATTCTTTTAACAGCATTTTTGTTGTTATTTTTTATTTCAGCCCACAAGTGCCCCGACCACATTGACTGTGCCAGAATGGGGCGGCACTTCTGCAGGCCCGGCTCCTCCCACTGCGGCCCCTGCCTGTCCCCATTAGAGGAAGACGAAATAGGACACTGTGTTGCTCGTAGGAGACATAATCCTCAACATCACCCCCATGGTATGATTTTTTTCACTCGTCCCCTGTATCACAGGCAATTCCTTAACCTACACACAGATGCTTCCAAACTAAGTTCACAGAGACTGATGCTGAGGTTGTGTGTGAAGATCCTTTGCCATGTCATAGTCTCATCTGTCGCTCATCATTTCATACATGAGCCAACAGTGACTCAAGCAAAAACCAAATTCACTGCATTTATTATCAGAGCCTTCTGCCTATGACTAATGCCATCATGAAACACAGAATGCAATGATGTCGTGGACTAAACATAGATCCCATCTAAGCTTCAGTACTCATTTGTCCCTCTCTCACTCTTGATCAGGTTTGTTGGTAGGTGCTGTTCTTAATCCCTCTCTTTTCCTCGCGTGGCAGAGGCACATGACTGAATTTAATCAGTTTGAGGATAAGCAAATACACATCTGTCTGTCTCTCTGTCTGTCTCTCTTTCTATCTTTCTTTCTGCATCCTCTGGTTTAATGTAATTCCATGTGAAGCTTGCCTTAGCTTCATGTTCCTTCTGTTTCAATCTATTACAGCATTGTAAGCGAAAAGCTTCGATGATATATCTCTGGACGCTGACTTAGTTGAAGTAGTTCTTAAGGAAGTTTTAAAGAGTAATAGTTTGTTAGGTTAAGGCGGACCTTTCTGTTTACAGAGCAAACACATCTGCGTCTTGTCTGTGTTTTGTTGCTATTGGAGAGCAACATTGGCTGGTAAAATGAAATTAGTATCTATTTTTTAAATTAGTTTTTGTATAGATTTTTACATTTATATTGTTTTCCTTTTTTTAATGGGCATATCATTATTCCTCTCTCAAACTATGGGTCAGAATTTGTATGTCTTTTATAAACGTAAGAAAGAAAGACATCAATGATGAGATCGAAGACACAATTAAATAATCACAAGGGGCAGTCATGGCCTGGTGGTACGAGTCTTAGACTCGTGATCCAAAGATTGCTGGTTCGAGACTCGGAACCAACTGGAATACCACGACTGAGGTGCTCCCCGGGCGCCGCAGAATGGCTGCACACTGCTCCGGGTGTGTGTTCACAGTATGTATGTGACTCCACTTACAGTGTGTGTACACTGGGATGGGTTAAATGCAGAGCGCAAATTCCAAGTATGGAACACCATACTTGGCAACAAGTCACTTAACTTCACTATAGTGTGTGCCATGACCATGACAATGAGTTGTGTTTGGTATCAATAATAAGTTGTCTGTTAAAAGATTTAACATTTTTGTTGATGGTTTTAGTTAAACAACCACAAGATGGCAGCACAGTTGTCCCAAAATCATTTTAGGTTGGAGGTTAAAGATTTAGTTTCAAAATTGATTCTGTCATTTCAAACATTAATCTATATTAAGCCTAATTGACCTCCTTATGTATAACACAGAAGATATTTGGAAGAATGTTGGTAACTGGTACCCATTCAATTTCATAGGTTTTGTGTTAAAATAAAAGTTATTGGGCGTCATGGATGTTCGGGTTATCCTTTTTAAAAGATCTTCTTTCGCAGTCTTGAAGAACAATGTCATACAGTTTTAAAATGACAAGGTGTGAATGAGGAATTTTTTGGGTTAATTCCTCATGGGTACCAAAGATCAACACCAGTCAAGCACTTTTCTCTATATTAATATAAGCATTGAAATGGACTCAAGTATAAATAACATTGGAAAAAGCGGGAGTAAGAAAGCCTTTACACCTTTTTGTTAAACCTTTTAGATGTAAAGAACAAGGTACACGTAAAACTTAAATTTGACAACACTTAGTATTATTTGACTCATAATCTCAGGTCTTATTCAGTATATACACTTTGTCATCTGAACACCCTGTTAATGAATAAGTCACATACAGATCCACTTGTCATTTCCATCAAGCCCCCCTCCTACAGTACAGATGGATTGTCCCGCCTCCTTTGACACCTGCTGTGGTGGACACTATACAGCTTGTGCTGTGGGGGTGTTTAGACGGTAACAAAGCAGAATGTGATAGGTGCTGTTGTATCACATTAACCTTGTTCCAACAGGCAGATGGCCAGTCTTCTATACATTACACACTTACACGACTATAAACTTTCCCTTTTAACAAGAGCTCAGAAGGCATACTTTTAGTGCACTAAAGGGATAATCCAAACAAGTGGGTTATTCAGTATAAACTTTCATAATCTAATTTGGAATTTGTTATATGGCAGACATTTTGAAGAATTTTGGTAGGGGGAACCCATTCACTTGCACTTTCTATACAATCGCAGACACAGAAAAACCTTTCCCCTTAAATGATTTTTTGCACACTCACTCAACCTCTTGTCACTTCTAACCTGTATGATTTTCTTCCACTGAACAGAAAAAACTATATTTTAAAGAATGTTGGTAACCAAACAATATTGGTTCCCATGCACTTCTACAGTATGAATTGTAAACCAGGGCAGGTGAACTTCAATTGTTTGTTAAACAACATTCTTCAAATTATCTTCTTTTGAGTTTCGTGACATGACAAAATATGAACTTGATTTGTTCTGGTATTGGATAGTGTGATATTTGTTGTAATATACAGCAGGACTGTAAAGATAGATGCTCCCCATCACCCCATCCTTTGGCCACACACATACAAATACACACACAGTCATCCTGGTTACCAGGGGAAGGTCTTCCATAGTCTTGGAATGCAGATTGATGTCTGGCCAACCGTACCATTAAACCATGTGCTCTTTGTTTTCTTTTAAACACGTGAAAACAAACAACGCCCTGGCACACTCTCACTTTTTCCGGACACACACAACCTATTTCCTCCAAGTATGTTGGTTTCAAAATGTCCACATTATGTGTGATAGTTTTACATTGTTCGTTTCTTAAGATTCTGTGCCATAAAATGTCAAAGTACACTGCGTTTTAAGGAGTAATATCATGCCATCACTGAATTATGGATGAATTATTATTAATATATCAATTTGTTTTTTCACATGCAGAGTCTTCTCCTCCCGACGTTGAAGAAGAAATCGACTATCTGTCATCTGTCATTGCCAAGCAGCAAATAACAGAAGTCAAACAGTCAGGTAACTGCTCTTAAGATTGTGGTTAAGGGTGGCATGCCCACATAGCCCAAACAGGTCAATGTAACGTGAATCTTTTTATGCATCTTGCTCGCTCTTTTGAGAAAGCCTAGTTTCAGTTTCAATCTAAGTGTTGTGTCCGTTAGTGCTGTGACTCATAAGGGTTAGTATGTGTTAGCGCTTTACATGGTAACAACAAAAAAAAGAATTGTATGTAAAGGTCACATAAATAGTGTAAAATCAAGCATCGTGATCATGAGATACTAAAGAAAGACTGCTCGACTATAAAGGAACCAAAGCTCTGTGGGGAATTATCTTAGAAATGTTATTAATTTTAATTGCATGAATATATTTTCTGTCTATCCTTATTAAAAGCATAAAATTAATTAAAATGTATTTATTTCAAAAGTGTAAATGAAAAAATAAAGATTAGACAGGGACACTGTAAAACGTTGCTATATTTTATTCTTATTTTAATGATACAATTTAACGTTTTTCAGCTTTCAAATGTAAATGATTTGAGTGTGTATCAAAATCATAATTTTTCATTAAAAGCTTATTTTTATTCATTAAAACACATAGTTGAACACATAGAAAGATATTTTGATGCATTTTTTTAACGTTAAAACTTTTTGGACCCCTTTAACTATCGTAGTAGGAAAAATCTATTTGGTTTTTAAAGTGCTCAAGATCTTTTTGCTCTCGGACATTCTTCAAAATGTAAGATTTTGTTTTTAACAGAATTTTAGAAAAGAAATTAACTGTTTCAAATTAATCAACTTCTAAATTTGTCGCAGTTAAAGAATTAAGTAAAAATGGGATTTTTATATTTATGATATTTACAATGACACTACATTTTGATCATTTTTTTTAAAGAAGAAATAAAAAAATCTTTCTTTTCCCCAGGTTCTAATTCACTGTCTTCTTCACAACCCCGGTCACAGTCGAGGCAGAACGGTTTGTCTTACACAATAACCGTAGAGCCGTCGACCAGTAACCTATCAACACCGACACAAAAGACCCCAAATCCCCCACAGCCACGCACAGACTCATCCAACCGGCATGGGCCAATCGTCAGCCCCCATTCTTCCAGAGACAGCCTGCTTGTCTGTAGGTATCTTTGTCAGATAACATCTTGTCTGATCATCTAGTAAAACTTGATGTTAATACAAAGGTTATGGTTTTGATAAGTAATTTTATTAAGAAAAAATATAACTTGAGGCCAATGTGCCCGTAACATTCATTCGAAGCATGATCATCGTGTTCTCAGTTCATCTGAGGATGTTTGTAAAATCATTTTATTTTATCAACGGGTGGTCCACATCCCAGACAGAGATGCCTTCATATCAGCATGTCATGATGTATTACCATTAAGAACCATTAAATATAATATGTGGTTTGTTCATAATACAAGAACCCTTGTTTTTTTTCTTCATCCTCTGTCCAATACCAATTCACGCTTATTAAAATGCCATCAAGATATCCCTTAAAAACCTGAAGCTTTGAGCAGGTTTACTTTTCTTTTTACTCTACAATGAAAGGGCATGGTTTACCAAGCCAACATGTTCTTGTCATGACCAGGGTTTTGTAATTTGTCTTTTCATTGTGTCTTTGTGTTTTGTTTCATGGGAGCAGTGATGATCTCTTTATGCATCATTGTGGGAACTATGGCTCTTATCCTTGCTGTTGTCTGCTGGGTCCGGTAAGATCAATCTCCACCTTCCATACCACAAATATGAAAATACGTATCTTTGTTGTTTTTAAATTAATTTGCAGTTTTATTGGAATAAATAAAAATAGCTTGCATTTATATTCAAATGTAAACCTCAGTGTTTCCTGTTGGTTTCTGTTTGTTCTGTACAGGTCACAGAGAGAAACTTATCTGGCACAAAAGGTGGATTACCCTGCTTTTAACACCCCAGCGACGGGCTCCAATAATAATCACACCTCTGTAAGCACCACCTACATAAATTTTAAAAAGAAATAAAATTATTCATGTCATAAGAATTATTAGTCAAGAAACTGAATTCAAAGTGTGGCTCAAAGAAGCACAAAAAGCATAAGCTTGAATTTTTTGTGCTTTAAATAAAAAGATGTTTTCTGTTTTATTTAATTGAACCTACGTCACATCATACTTTATAACTTCTTTTTTTAGAAGGCAAACACTTAAATATCATTCAGTGTAACAATCTTGTCATGCATATTTATAATAAATTGAATTCATGACATAATAAAAGACTTTCACCCCACATGTTTATTATTTGGAATTGTTTACACTTTTTATTTGACTTTACCAGTCACAATACGCATTTTGGAATCTATACGTAAATATTGTATTACACTGAATGGCAATTCATTATTTCTGTTTATTTGAGAATAAAAATTACATATTGTGCTTTCTCTGGAGATATATTAGTTACATTAATTTAATTTGATTCATTTACATGTATGTGTATCACACTAATGTTTCTGACTCAGTTTGCTCTCTGTTTTGTAGTCGGGGGATAACTCTTTGGCTCACAGTGCCCAGATGTATCACTACCAGCATCAGAAACAGCAAATGATGTCGATGGAGAAGTAAGCATTATGCACAAAAATGCATTCAATTTATGAGCATCAGTGGTTTCTTAGTTTCTTCAAATATAATAAAATGTGATTTTTAATTACTCATATAACATTATAATGGTGATACACAACCGCATTATATAGTTAACAAAGAAATGCATTCATCTAAATGTGTCATTTCGGCTTCCACAGGAAACAAACAGAGCCAAAGGTTTCCGGAGAAACGTCAGATGAAGAAAATGAAGAGGGAGATTTCACTGTATATGAATGTCCTGGACTAGCACCGGTGCGTAGACATTATGTCATTGCTTTCGCTTTCTTATATTCTCACTTTCAGCTATTTTAGTTTTTTTGCCATAAAACTTGTATAACTGCTTACTTCTGTCTTAATCTGTGAATCAACACATGTCTGCAATTTGACAGCAAATATTGGTGATTCTTTTGAATAAAGTATATAATTTTATCATATGACGACCTTAAATTAAATAAAGGAGAACATAAGGAATATTTCAACCCACATCACAAATAACTGTAACACCTTTACCGCTTTCATACACTATTTTTTTGTGATTCGTTGATGTTTTTCTTTTGTACCTTTTTCCTGTAGACCGGAGAAATGGAGGTTAAAAACCCACTGTTTGATGACTCCACCTTAAACTCCCAGAGAAATCACAAATGACCTGGATCCACACACACACCTATAGACTTTTACAATCCGCACCTAACACACCTAAAGCATTCCTCCATAGGGTGAAGCTACATGGAAACACATGTATGACTCCATTGTCCCTGGAATATCTCAGTCGACAACTCTCTCAGCCCCTCAGAACAAACTTAAGAGAAAAAAAGACTAATCACATGATGATTTGCATATTAATTTAAAATAAAAAATTCAGCAGTAGTTGAGAGTTTTTTTATTTAGGTACAATTTAAACGCTGACTCAAACTGGAATCACAAATCGGATTTTAATGCTATTTTGTTTACAACCCGATCTTACGTTTGCTTTTAACTACGCATTCCTTTAAAAATCAGTCCTCTCTGAGGTTATGGATTTATATACAAAGATATTTTATATAAAGCGCTTTCAGCTTGATGTTTTTGGTTAAATCAGTGTTTTGGTTCATGCAACCTCTTTAATTGTGGTCACATACTTTTGTCATTTGTCTTACCTGATCGAAATATAGTTTTCTGTATCATCAAGCTTTAGTTGGCTATAAGTGGTGGTCTCAAAGAACATAATATATTCATTTTTTTGTTTTTGAAAATTGTTCACTTCTAATTTGTCACTTTAGTTTGTATCGTTTGTAATTAAGAATAAGAATATTAAGAATTCTTCTACCTTTCCCTTCTCTTAATATATTTTCTGTTTATCCCTAAATAGTCGAAATCATTTTGTATAACAACACAATGATTGTGTAACAATGAATGAATCAGAGATATAAAGTTATTGTGCCCAAGTCACTTTAATGTAAATAAATCAAATAAACCAACATAAATTGTATAATAAGTATTTTCTTACTGCTTTTTTTAGCATGGTGATAATTGAATTATTGCACATGAGCTATAAAACAATCAAATTCAATCACACCAACGTTTTCGTTGTAAATGTTATATTCAATGTCTACTGTGCTTATTTTTTCAGATTTAATCTTTATTTACATTAATGCTTTTGGGAGATGCTTTTATCTAAAGCCACTTACATTACATCATGCTAAATATTTAATTTCAACTATGTGTAATTTAATGCACACAGTAAAAAAATATTAATATAAGGGGCCTTAAATGGTAAAAAGCAACAGTTTTTTTTCAATTTATAAAAATACATTTAAAATTATTAGAGGATTAAATAACCTTTTGTTTATGATGTATTACTTGTTTAAATTAACCTATTTTAAAATAGATGACCTAAACGAATATATTAAAAAATAAATCACATTATTAAATATTAAGTAATAAGCTGACGAGAACTCACAATATATACTCAAATTGCATGTTTTACTTTAAATATATTTATGTTTTAGGTAAGCTTTCTTATTTATTTATTTCTCCGTACTATTTTCATGCTCCACTAAAATACACACTTGTTAGTTGTAACCACACTATTTTGCCTGTCCATTCCAACTCAAGCAGCTCAAAAGAGCGACAAGACCTCCCCCAGTAAAAACAGTTTTGTGCAACAGGCCACTTAACTGCCCCATAAGGTGTGGCTCAGGAGCCCATCACGGATCCAGCCTCAATGAAGTGCCTATGGGGGAGAGCCATTAAGAGCCATTGTAACTGTGAATGGTGAGGAAGGCAGCCATAGGCCACCCGATCAAGATATGTGGGAGAGAGGCAGCGGTCGTCAGCAGGGTGTCGAAAGCAATCAAAAGGCCATTGGACAGGTTGTATAAAGCGAATGGGGCACGGGGAAGGGGTCACATATCTATATATCCACCACTGCACAGTAAGATCCAAATGGGTTACAAAATACATTTTACTAAAAAAAAATGTTTATTACTTTTTAAATCATGTAGGCTTAGCCGTATTCCAACACGGTCTCTGCTGACATGAAACGGAGCAATTTTAAAAATCACAACATTACAATATATATTTTGTGTTGGTCACATCAAGGATTTGGATTAACATCTGTGGATTTTGGCCTCCCACTTATACAGGAGATGTAGCTCTAGAATAATGATTTCTAGACAGTCTGATAGTAAAAATCTGTATTAAGACAGAAGACACAAGAATCATTCTGTAGAGGTATGCAGATGTTTGTGCAAGTTTTTTTAAAAATATGTTTCCTTCCTGTTTAGATTTTGATCTTTAAGGACTATGCACTTCTTGCACCCAGACAACAAGCGTAAACAAGGGTGGGGTTATTCTTTTTCTCCATATGACCAGAGAATCAAATTACAGAGTACACACAAAAATGAAAATTGTGCCATCAATCACTCACTTACTCTCTTATCATTTCAAACCAGTATGACTATCTTTCTTCTGCAGAACACAAAGGGTATTTTGAAGAATGTTTGTGTGCACTTGAATTGGTTTTGTGCTAATACAATGAAAGTAAAATGGTGCGACTGCTGTTTGGTTACCAGCATTCTTCAAAATATCTTTTTGAAGCAAGAAAGTCATACAGGTTGAAAATGTCAAGATGCCGAGTAGAAATGACTGAAAATTAGTTTTGGGGTACACTCTCACTTCAATGCAACATGACCCACTACAGAAGTTATCTACACCCAACCCCAATTTGTGTCTAAAGACTTGGCAATTTTAAGAAGTCAGACCCTTCTAGAAAGCAACCAGGGAGTTTTGGGGTCTAATCCTATTTCAGCTGCCTCTCCCCAGTCTGGTGACATCACTTTCTCCTTCTCATGTCTTCACTTTACATAACAATTCCCATCCAAGTCCATGGGCCAGCACAATGCCTGCAGGAGTGGTTTGATGTCTTTTAAAACCTTTGACTGGCCCCCGAGGCCTCCTGTGTGTCTGTTCCTAAGCTTTATACCCGGGAGAGATGGAGACCTCCGTTGAGACCTACAACTCTCAGTCTGCTGGAGTGTGTTTGAAGGCAGGGGGTTGATTGTTCTAGATTCGAGTTAGCTACATGTACTGATGGTGCTTGATGGGTGTGTGTGTGTGATGCCCTGGGTGGGTGGTAGTGGGCTTCATTGGGATTAGATGGGTATGAGACCAGGTTGGTGTGTGAATAAGACATTAGGTGACTGTGAATTGCAGACACACTTTCATCACAGTCTGTATGTGGACATCTATGCAAAAAAGAAAAGTTGGAACAGTATCACTGAAACTTTGGCATTTGTTCCAGAGGAGGGGGTAGGGGTTGAATCAAAGGGTTGAGACTTATTGTTCAGCACTGAAAGGCAGCTAATGGTCGGTCATCGCAACTCTGGATCTGGAAGCTGCGGGGTGCCCCGGGCTCTTCTGGCACAATGCATCCCCCATCAACTTTCCTGTGGCGCGTCTTCCTGCCGCAATCTGCACCGATCGCCTCTGTCGGGGGGCGCACAGCTGTATCGATGCGTCTGTGCCTCTTCTTTAAACTTTAAACAACCAGGAATGAAAATTAACTGAACTCAAAACGCATTTCTGCAGGGGTGAACCGGGAATAACGCTATGCGCCAAATGCGCAATCCGCCTTTCTACACTCAAAAAACTTTAATTGCTCAATTCGACTTTCCAAGCCAAAAATTAAAATGCATAATTCAACTTTCCAAAGCAACATAGAAATGCGCAATTCAACTTTCCAAACCAAAAATAGAATTGTGCAATTCAACTTTCCAAACCAAAAATAGAATTGTGCAATTCGACTTTCCAAGCCAAAATAGAAATGCGCAATTAACCTTTCCAAACCAAAAATAGAATTGTGCAATTCAACTTTCCAAACCAAAAATAGAATTGTGCAATTCAACTTTCCAAACCAAAAATAGAAATGCGCAATTAACCTTTCCAAACCAAAATAGAAATGCGCAATTCGACTTTCCAACCCAACAATAGAAATGCGCAATTCGACTTTCCAACCCAACAATAGAAATGTGCAATTCGACTTTCCAACCCAACAATAGAAATGTGCAATTCGACTTTCCAACCCAACAATAGAAATGTGCAATTCGACTTTCCAACCCAACAATAGAAATGTGCAATTCGACTTTCCAAACCAAAAATAGATTTGTAGAAAATTCATATTTCCAAACCAAACAGAGTTGCTAAATTTGCTTTTTTAAACCAAAAATAGAAATGCGCAATTCGACTTTCCAAACCAAAAACAGAAATGAGCTATACATGTCTGGTTCATTTTAATTAATCAATTGTTATAATGTCGTTTTGTGACTCATTGAATTAAAGTCTTTTATTTAAAAAAAAATTTTTTTTGTTGAGAAATGACATTACATCTAATTTACGCACTACATACACTCATAGAAACACCCTTTAAGAAATGCCTGTGTTGACCTAGTAACAATCCATAAAACCCCAAGGAAAAGTTATTTTCCCAATCTTATAATAATCTTTTCTTAAGCAGCTTGTAAGTGGGAGATGTGACGCTTGTAATCCAATTACTTATCAGCAACAGCTGTGATATCAAAGACATTTCACCAAGTTGCTCTTATAGACAAATAGCCCCATAAAACACATCATCTGATCATTTAATGTAGAGAGATCTGTGTTAAAAGAACACATTTATTTCATTCATGACTGTGTGTTTATGAATGACAATAAATATGAAATAAAAAGCTGGCACTTCCATAGCTCCAATGGGATTTACAACCTAAATATTCCTTCCATTCAAAGCTTTGGAATGGTTCAGCTCTTCCACAACAAAGATGGTCATTTTCCCACGGATGTCCACCCATTTCAATATCAAGAAAGCCTCATTAAAGGCATTAAACTGTAACACATTTTAACATTCATGCTTACTTAAATCAACATTAATATACACACACAGTGAAAATGCACTGTGGGTCTATTTGCATTGTAACTGGATGTCATTGACAAAACTTTTTATACAAATCCCAAACATGCAAAGAAGCTCCCACACATGTTCTCACCCAATGAGAAGACCAAGTTCATTCACAAATTCACAGTCAGCTGTGGCTCATTGTCTCCAGTGACCAATGGGAGGTGAGATGGATAATGCCCCAGCCTCCAACTCCAATTGATTAGGAAAACCTGTGTGGAACAAGGCCAGATTGGAGCATTGGAGGTGTTGGAGATCTTCCACAGACCCAACTTGATGGCCATCACAGACTAACATCCAGAAGGACATTGGGTGCCACAGATCAACCATTGGGACATTAACAAGCCAGCATGGCATGGAACCATTGATCACCTTTTATTGAGCATCAGACCAGCATCCACGTATTCTTGCCCAGAAGAGCTTTGATCGAGAAGATGACGGAGCGTCTCCAGAGCCCCAGTGGGGCGGATTGCAGCAGCCGACCCTACGAGATCAACCGGGCCATGTACTCCCAAACCCCGGGTCTGGACGGACTCGGCGGGGCTTCTTTACAGTTCGCCCACGGCATGCTTCAGGACCCGAGCCTGCTTTTCAACAAGACCCATTTTAACGGAGTCAACCCCCAGGGCTTCTTCCCATTTTCGGGCGACTTCAAGTCCAACGACCTCCAAAGCGGCGACTTCATGCAGCCCAGACCCTGGTACGCGTTTGCGGCGCCCGAATTCACCGGCCAGGTCGCCGGGTCCACCCCGGCCGCCCAGCCGGCAAACATCAGCCCGCCTATCGCCGAAACCAGGGAGCAGATCAAGATACCTTCAGAGGTCAAGACCGAGAAAGATGTCGATGAGTACGGCGAGGAGAACAAACCCCCATCCCAGTTTAATCATCTGCCCGGGACGTCCTCGGTGGCCACCGGGATGTACTATTCCACCCCGTGGAACCCTTCATTTTGGCCAGGGTTGCCTCACATCACAGGCCCTGCTAATATCTCCCAGGCACCCCCGACACCCACAGCATCCTCCCCATCCATGTCTCCTTCTCCACCGGGTAATGGCTTTGGAAGTCCTGGGTTTTTTGGAGGGGCTTCTGCACAGAACTTGCCCTCTGCTCAGGCCCAAACTGCTCCGAGAAGTAGTGGGTCGTCTAGTGGAGGGTGCAGTGATTCCGAGGAAGAGGTAATGTAGTCTTGGTTTGAAGGCCTTGTCTCTAGACTTTGTTCTTACTGATGTCTATGCTTTTTAGGAAAACCTGACTACCGAGAACTTGGAGCAGTTTGCCAAGGAACTGAAGCACAAGCGCATTACTTTGGGTTTTACGCAGGCAGATGTTGGACTCGCTCTTGGTAACCTCTATGGTAAGACTGCTCCTCACCATACGTTTACATGTGCGTTCATCTAAATCCTAAAGCATGATCCTTTTTATGTCCAGGTAAGATGTTCAGCCAGACAACCATCTGTCGCTTCGAGGCTCTTCAACTTAGTTTCAAGAACATGTGCAAGTTAAAACCATTGCTTCAGAGGTGGCTGAACGAGGCCGAGAACTCTGAAAATCCACAAGATGTAAGTGCATCACACCTTTCTCAAAGGGCTTTGAAAAGATGGCCTAGCTGTTGGACGTGACGTCATGATATGCGAACTTCTGTGTTCTGTTTCCAGATGTACAAGATTGAACGGGTTTTTGTTGACACGCGGAAAAGAAAGCGGAGAACCAGTTTGGAAGGCACCGTCCGCTCTGCTCTCGAGTCGTACTTTGTAAAGTGCCCTAAACCAAACACGCTGGAGATAACGCACATATCAGATGACCTAGGCTTGGAAAGAGATGTAAGCATTATTGGTTTTCACAGTTTACGTTTGTCAATGTGGTTGACTTTCATTGCACAACACTATACATGAGTGTGAAATCAGAGGTTTAAACATGTGACTGGTGTTGCTGGAGCCATTCTCCAATAACTAAGCAGTCACCATCGGGTATGGCCTCTAGAGGTCATCAAATCTGACTCATGTACTTTGTATATTTTAGGTAGTACGTGTGTGGTTCTGCAATCGCAGACAGAAGGGAAAGCGCCTGGCGTTGCCCTATGATGATGAGTGCGGTGAGTACTACGAGCAGAGCCCTCCGCCTCCTCCCAACATGGGTGGCACAGTTCTCCCAGGGCAAGGCTATCCTGGACCAGCCCATCCTGGAGGAGCCCCTGCCCTCTACATGCCAACCCTGCACCGACCGGAGGTCTTTAAAAATGCCCTGCACCCCGGACTGGTGGGTCACCTCACCGGTTAAACCGACCAGCTCTCCACTTCTCTACCCAGCCTGTAAATTTGCGAACACCTCACAGGTGCAAGCCCAATATGAATTGCTGTTTATGGAAAACCAAATGGCAGATTTATTTTTAATGTACGTTGCTTGTTTGATTGGATTTTTCTAACGTGCCTTGGGACACACCGTGTCTGGTTTAGGCTGTGCCTTTGCACAATAGCAGCCTAGTGGGTCATTTTGTTTTAAATGGATGATTCGTTAAATGTGTTTGCACAGGTTCAAATATAATTTTATAGTTGTTTTTATAACTTGCCTGCTTTGCTCATGTGACGATTTTAATGTACATATGTTTGTCTCTATAGTTCATTATTTGGTTACAAAGTTTTCTGTTTCTGTATTGCTTGACCTCGTGTGAACTGGCAGCATATTCAGGACCAAGTTTGTATTTTGCCGAGATGGATTTATTTTTTATCATTTGGAGGAGACCTTTCAGATGGTCCCCGAGAACATCAGTCACTGTTCTTCTCTAAATGCCTGCACTCTCCTCCCATCTCAATCGAAAAGATATCTGGATGTAATGACTTGTATCAGGGTGATGAAATCTGCTGCCGGTTTAAATTGAAAGCTGCTTTGTGGATCTTATGTGCCTTATGTTTATCATTCCTCTCATCACTATGCATGTAAATGGAAGCCATATTTGATAATTTATTGAAATGCTGCTCTATTGAAATCAACACGATACAGTATCTCTTTGTAGCAATTAAACCAAAAACCATTTGACAGTCACATCAGTCTTTGTTTCGAAATCGAGTTGTTATTTTTATTGCTTTTTTACAGTATTTGTTTGTGCAAAGTAACAGACAGAATACGCATTGACAAAGTGGTGTATATCATAATTCATGTCTCTAAATCCAACACAAGTTTAATAACATCAAATGAAATATAGTTTCCACCTTTAACACATAGTGGTTTGTACAGACCATGATTACTTTCTAGGAATTTTACTATATCTTTCAAAGGCATGCATTCTGTAGTGTAACTGTTGGTCTGCACTGAATAAAACATTAAAAAACTGTTAAAAGGATAGTTAACTCAAAATTCTGTCATTTCTATGACTTTCCTCTGCAGCACAGTAAAAAGATATTTTGAAAAATGTCGGTGCTCAAACCACAGCACCCATACACTTCCATATTTAATACGGAATCACAAACTAACGCAAATCAATGCCTTTAAAATAATTTCTGTTGTATTCTGCAGAAGTCTTGCCGGTTTCAGCGTAAATGACATAAGTTCCTTTATAATTACATGGTTTGTTGCATTATATTTGCCTTTTCAGGCTAGTTTTCCACAACCATCTGGTTTAGATTTGAAATATTTTAATGCACGGTTGCATTAAAATATCTAACAGGTCACATCCTATAATGATGTAAGCATGTTGATAGGGAAGGAAGCACATTGTGGTTTTAATTTGGCACCAGTGCCTCACACGAGATGTTTTCACACCACCATCTCTGTTGTATGCATGGAAAAGTGCACGTTAACAGTAGCGCTGCATTTCTTTTCTTACTACTACAATTGTTAAAGTGCCGAAAGGTAAACGCAGTAAACAACGCAAGTGAACTGCACACTACCTGTTGATTTACCACTTTGTCCAAGCTCCCAAATCCTCGTAAGTCTTTTGAGCTGGCAATTGTGCGTATAAAGGACAAATATTACAAAGTCTTTCCCTCCAGTCTGCATAAAGTTTGACTCTATAGTTTTGTCGCCAGGTGAAATATGCCCTATACTTTTCTGGATCTTTAATAAGGCTTCTGAGATGTACAACAAGGTCTTCTATAGAATTGAAGTCATCCACATGGATGAAGGATTTGGGAGGTACGACAGCCTCATAATCTTTTCGGGGCGGGCCTAGCACCACAGGCACGGTCCCGGCCTCAAAGGCATTTTTCCACAGTTTCTCGGTTATATAGTGTGGGGACTCTGTGTTTTCAAAAGCAAGGTAGAAATAACAGCGTGAAATCGTTGGAAGCAAGGCCTCCTTCGGTAGCGGCTTTTTAGTGAAACGTCCATACACCTGAATGTTGAGAGTTTTCTTCAGCTCTTGGAACACGAAGCTCCTTCTGTGCCATCTTTGGTAGTTGCTGACCACCCAACAAGCTTCATGACTCTTGTTCGGTGGAATGACAAAGTCTCGACTTGGTTTCTCCTTAACCAACAACTTCCCATAAGGCACAGTGATGTCAGCTTGAGGGTGGTATGACATGGTGAGGTTAAAGAGGTTTTTATATGCTTTTACGTTCCCATTGTTTTGCGGGGCTTCCAAAGACAGCCACACCCACCTTTGAGAGGGAGGCCGAGGGAGATCCACAGGCAGGTGCACAATTTTCTTCTTCAGCTCGGCATGATGAAAGACGACCAGGTCGGCGTTCTTAAAGAGTGTACGACTGTCTGCTAAAACACATCTGGTAATGGCGTAGTCTTTTTGGCATACATCACCTGTTAGATCGTACTGTTTGCCATATGGCCAGTGCCAAAAGAGGATTGTGATGTTGCCATTGAGGTACTTAGTGCTGACATTGTGACATTCCTTGTTAAACACAAACAACCAACTGTAGATTGAGATGGTGGTCATGAATATCATGAGAAGAGTGAGGTTGGATTGGAGATGCCTCTTTATGCATCTTGCCATTGGGTCTTTGGTGTGCTGTGGAGGGATCAGAACTAAACGTTAGTTTTTTGTGTAAACGTTGAATTGTTCTGTAGACATGTTATGATGTATGTGGGGATTTTGTGTCTGGTTAGTGGATTGACCAGTAGAGGGAGGGTGTCACATCGGTCTGTCTTTCTCTTTTATCTCAATGACTTAATAAGGTATTTCTTCCATATCAAATCATTATGACTATTATTCTTTTGCAGCACAAAATAAGACTATTGAAATATGGAATTCTATTATGGTGAAGGGTGACTAAGACATTTTCTCAAAATATCCTCTTTTATGTTGACTGAGATAAGTCATATACAGGTTTGAAATGACATTGCAGTAATTAAGGACATACTTTTATTTTTTAGTAAGCGATCAATTTAATTCTGTCATGTTACAACGTTGGACAATGTGACTTCTAAATTGGTGGAAAGTCCCAAAAACATTTTTCAAAATATCTTCTTTTGTGTTCCACATACTTAAATTGTTTACAGGTATAAAATGAGATGAGAACCAATAAATATTTTTTCTGAATTTCAGGTAAACTAATTCTTTACTTCTATAAAGAATGACTAGTTGTTCCAACCTGTTTACATTTATTTTTTCGGTTGAACACATTTGGACGAATGCTTGGACCCTATTGACTACCATAGTACGAAAAATAATTACTTCCGAACTTTGTTGTCCTTCATTCTTCAAACTATCTCATATTCTGTTCAGTGGAAAAAACAGATAAAGTGATATTTCCCACTATGGTAGGTTTGGTTATAAACATTCTTTTTCTGTGTTTGGTACAAAGAAATGTATGCAACTCAAAGCTTAGTAAATGATGACACAATGTGTATTTATGGGTGAACTATCCCTTTAATAACATGATGACAGTGCTGTTAAAGATCTATCATCATGATGCATCACATTCCAAGAGATATAAACAGAAGATGAACCATCCTTTTGAGACAATGCAAAATCCAAGAGCAATAAAAGACAGTGATTATGGGCTGACAATGCAGTATTTACCCCAACAAGCAGGTGATAGAAATAAAAACAGAAAAAATCCTCACCTGTTTCAGTGCAGCAGCTTCTTGGAAATAGGTCTTAGATTGTCAGTCCCTTTACAAAGAAATAAGGAGTATCTCATTTAATGATAAAGACACATGAAAACGACCCAGTTAAAGTTGATAGCTGTCTGTTAAAATCCTTCTCTGTTTTCCTCCCATACGCCCTACCTTACACTGCCCTATACAATAATACAATGATACATCAGTATATCAGTTACTTAACAATAAGTGTAAACCAACAATATACCTTTTCACTAGTGGACGTTCGTCAATTGAGAAGATCTCTATTACAATACCATGTTGTCCTTTAAACTTACAGAGAAAAGTTTTGCCACAAATCACGAGTCAGACCTGTACATGTGTTAGTTTAGATTAAGCAGTGGTTTAAAGTCATGTATCGGAACAGGTGTTTGTGTTCTCGAGTGTGTGGTTTTAGCTTGAGATGTGTTTGCTGAGAGCACCGAATGACTAGGAGGAAGTGAATGCTTTTGAAACTTTTGTCTTTAAACATCATCACATCTTGCAGCTTGTGTTGGGGAAGTAATGTTGCAACCCTGTGACCCTAACTAAAGTTAACCATGGTTTTATTAACACATATTCATAGTAACTGAGATATTTCTTACCATCGTTTTAGTACAAATCATGGTATTAAAAACTAGTCTGATCACTGTGGTTTTGCTGATAAAGCTATGGTTACGGAAGTGAAAGTGTAAGATACCATATAGGGTTTTGTGACATCTTTGACATTACTCTCATATTATTAACATACATTAACAACTTACCTCCACATTGACTGTGACTTATATATGTCACATCATACTTCATTACAGAGAATACACATGATGGCACTGGAAGGTTCTTTAAACCAAAACACAGGCTAGATCTCACACTTTAATTTTAAAGTATATCTGCATTAATTATTCATTTAAGTAGTCATCACACAGATATGTTTTAAGTGGCACCCATTAACTTTAATTGTAGGCAAACAGAACCAATGCAAGTAAATAGGTTCCAGCTCCCAACATTGTTTTCAAGGTCAGTAATCCGAAAAACGAAATATCTGTACACATTTTTTTTTTCTTTTGAACACAGAGAAAGATATTTGGAAGAATGTATATAGCAGTTCTTGGAAATCACTCAATGCCATACTACGAAAATTACTCTTCTTAGATATTTTTAAGGATGTAGGAGAGCATAAAGTACAATGGTATTCAATTTTGGTTAAGTATTCTTCCAAATATCTTTTTTCTGAGTTGAAACTAACAAAGACAATGCTACAATTCTACAACTATATAGAGGGAGTAATTCATGGCAGAATTCTAAGTTTTTGGTGAAATATCACTTTACTTTATTCTGTGCTAAAAAGGAAGTCATGCAGGCTTTAAATTACAAAAGGGAGTAACTAATGACACAATTTTTATTTTGGGTGTACTATCACGGAATAGAAACTATGCCTGTCATACCATATATACAAATACTAAATCTATGTGCATATTTCAAATCTGTTTATATGAGTCCATTAGATTCAAATAATCCTGATGCGCGCATGAGAACAAACATATGCACATTCAGTCCTTTAAGCACAACCTTTAATTTTAGTATTATATATGTATGTACAGTAAGATGTATTGCGTGCATATGTATGTGTACTGTGTGAACATTAGGTGTAAGATGATAATACAGTAGGTTATTCATTTGCCTTACAATTGCCATTGGCTTACATTCGATTGCAACCCAAATTCTTACACTAAGAGTTTCATATTTTAATCTGTTGATGTTGTTATAATGTATCAGATTAGCTGACACGACACAAATCAACACAACAATAATGTTCTTAATTGATTTGTCATGCACAAGCCAATTCCAAAGTTCGGATGTCACATACACGTAACACCTCAGATCTGCCGGGGATTGCCTTCTCCCAACTCTTACAATGGAGTATCCTGATGTCACAGAAATTCCACAGAACAAGTTAAATGAAGTTCTTTGATACTGTAGTGTTTGGAATTTATATAACCCTAATGTGGTTTTATGTCATTCTGGTGGAGGGGTGACAGTCCATGCTGGGTCTTGTTCACACCACAGAAAAAAACAACGTTAATCTTCCACCTCATTTTAAATTCTCAGACAATTATTCAGTACAGACAATGTCAGATAGTGATGGGAGCAAGACGGCACCGAGCAGTTTAGAGAGAAACCAACTATGACTAAAACAGAGAATGAAGGAAGATACAGGTCAGACAGGTTGGGCCAGTGGGCTGGTATTCCGAACACTCTAGACCTATGGGGTGTGGTGGGAGTTTGGGTTCTGAAAGGAATTTATAGAAACTACAGTTGGGAGAGGAACAAGGAAAGACGCTGCTTTAAGCATCCAGCTGGGTTTTATCCTGAAAGTCAGAGACATAAACAGAAGGAGACAGAACTAGGTGTGAACACGTGAGGATTGTTGTGAACCGACCTCATCCTCCTGAGACGGTGAGAGATCTTGGGCGAACGAGATACGACGTGAGATATGGCGGAGGCATCAAAGATTGAACTTTTTGTCAAGGTGAGATTAAGTTACTCTTGGTACACTGATGTATTTTAAACAGTGTTGAAATAAATGAAAGGGACATGCAACTTAATTTGTTTTTTAAATCTGTTGGTTGCTTGAAAACTCCTTTGATTGTGGCCTTGTTTATCTTTGGCCTTCATCAGGTAACAGTGAATTTTATAAATGATAAGATCTTTAATACATGTCTAAGGAGAAGTGAATCTAAATTTATGTTTGGACCTGTTTCAAGCAATAATAACATATGTGTTGTTTTGCAATGACTTTGTCCATTTTTCTAAGTAAGTAGGATTTAAAGTAACTTTATGTTGTCATTAGGCAAGCGACGACGGGGAAAGTGTTGGAAACTGTCCCTTCTGTCAACGGCTCTTCATGATACTCTGGCTAAAAGGGGCTAATTTTACTCTAACCACAGTGGATATGAAAAGGTAAGAGATGCCAAAACGAGACACTTTGTTTTGCTTTGCATTATGTCTGTTCTGCATGAAAAGACATCTGTGGGGATTGACGTCCTTTGGTATTAACTTTTGGAAAGAGGCTTTTATGTATTTGCAAACCGCACCATAAAACCAAACTTTTGTGATATTTCGCAAACACAATGGTTATGTTTCGCTTCTTTCAGAGCACCCGAGGTACTAAAGGACCTGGCTCCGGGCTCTCAGCCCCCCATTTCTCATCTACAACGGAGAGGTCCGCACTGACACCAACAAGATCGAAGAGTTCCTGGAAGAGACCCTCGCACCTCCACAGTGAGCATGCATTCACCTTATGCTAAAGTTTGCATCTCAATTTCCTTATGCAATAACGTCAACACATCTTTTATACACAGAGACAGCTAAACCCATTAACAATTGATAATAAACACTTAACAGTGCCTGGAACTTCTGATACAAATCTCTCCAGCTTTCCCAAATTGGGCTGCCGATACAAAGAGTCCAACCGAGCCGGAGATGATATCTTCCACAAATTTTCAGCGTACATCAAGAATCCCAATCCAGGCCTTAACGACAGGGTAAGTCACGCCATTCAGGTTTTATCCTTTTATGAACGTTTAACCCATATGCGTCCTTAATCATGGTCGTTTACGTTCAGTGTTGGAGAAGAAGTTCCTAAAGAGCTTAATGAAGTTGGATCTGTTATCTGTTGACACCCCTCACCCACGAATTGGACGCAGAATCCAGACGCAGCCTTGTCGCAAAAGACACTACCTGGACGGAAACTCGCTCAGTCTTGCCGACTGCAACCCTTCTACCGAAACTGCACATCGTTAAGGTTCGCCTTACCCTCATTTAAATGAATTCCATAGAAATGTGATCATCCCGAATAAATAAGGATGCCTTTTGTTCAAGCTTCACATCATTCCCATTTCGTTTCCCTTGTAGGTGGTGTGCAAGAAGTACCGAGGTTTTGAGATGCCAGTGGCACTGAAAGGCCTCACAAAATACTTAGAACGGGCATACGGGGAGGACGTGTTTCAGCCTCACCTGCCCAAAAGAAAACGAGATCTTGCACGCTTATCATTCAGTGGCGAAATATCTCAACAAGTAAAACTGGACTTCAAAGGGAAGGGGACGACACGGGTCAACGTTGCGTGAAACTCAAGATGTAAACCATTTGCGAAACTTATTAATGTGGGAATATGAATGGGGTGAAGGTTGTTTTTTTATTGGATGTTTTTATGTTCGAAACCACAGTTGTGAATATCAGATGCCTGCCTTGCTTGCTCATGCCATTTGTAGTATTTAAAAGCGCGTCACTTTGTGTCCCTGCCTGTGATGTTTGACTTTTGATGGATGTGCAAGACTTTTTAAAGCCTGTGTGAAAATGAAACATGTCATTGGTTTGAAATTCTACCCCATGAGAGAACAAAAACACAAGACAAAGCACTACAATGAGATGTTTATGATGCTTTTTTTAAGAAAGCTTTTGAAAACTGTATTATGTAATTAATAAAATAAGCCAGCTTGCATACAAATAAAATCCTTATGGGGTTAAAAAGAAGTTTGTTTGTTTTGTTTGTCTGAGGAAAAACAGCTGCTTGATGACGCCACCTGTCGACTGCAAAAGGCGTCGCAGGCCCAACAACGGCCACTCTGATTGGCCGATAGTTTTGAGTGTAGCCAATCAGGATGCAGAATACAACCCTGTACCGGACTACAAGGCAAGCAGCAGAGATTTGATGTCATGGGGCGAACGCAGAGCTGTCAAAGTTTGCGATGAAGTAACTTTAAAAGTAAAAAAATAAAGAAAGCATGAAGTTGTTGTATAGAAGAACTTATTTGGCTGGATAATATCTACGCAAACGCGGTGACGCTGTCAAAACAACAGTAAGTGCTAGTTTGCTAGCTAGTTAGCATAGTATTCTGTCAGT
>CM065666.1:6742354-6779854 GCA_033220385.1 Triplophysa yarkandensis
TCTTTGTGCAGATACTGATGGCGTGGTCAGTGTAATCCTTCAAGAAGCATTTTTTTGAAACAAGTAAAAAAAGATATTTATTAATGATGTTTTGTTTTTGAAACGAATTCACTTTTTTAAGTTTAAGATCTGGTTGTGGCATGGGAAGATTATCTAAAGAAACAGTAAACTATTTCAGGTGAATGCTGCAAAAATCTTTCAGAGTAATTTAAATTCATTTATCAACCTTCATTTGCAATGTTGCATCTACTTAGTTTAATTACATAAAAGCACAAAATGATTTAAAATATATAAATAGGCAATGCATGACATTCTTGTCCTTTTGTAATATACAATTCCAACATAATTTTTTCCTTTCAATCATGCAAAATCCATCCATCTATAAATAAGCATATCAAATAATGCCCCAATTTAGTAAGAAAGAAGGCCCATAAGCTTCAGACATGACTAATTCATTTTAAATTCATTATAATTATCTGGTCTCCGACCTGACATTCTTCAAAAAGGCATGCAATTTTTAATTTTATTTCAGTCTCAAGCTGAAAAATGTTAGGTAGGTTTAAAAACCGCAGCTCTTTAAAAGCAATAGTAACAGTAATGCTTACATCAACAAGGAACTGAAGTAATTGTTTTACTATTATTTTGTTGACTTATATTCTTTAGATTATAAATGGACATCTAACGCTGGACATCTCTAATGTCTGTGGAATGCACGGTCTTGCAAAGTCAATCTAGGTACATTTGAACACCTTTTACAGTCATGGCAGGGTGGATGGATTTACCCCAGGGAACATTGTGATGATTTCAGCAAAATGTAAAATACTCTTCTAAATGCAAATAAATTGAGATTAGCTGTGAACGGAAGGGAGAGGCTTTTTCATTTTTCCACTCTGATCGGTTATTGAACTTCATCTTCTGTTCCCTTTGCTGTTCCTGTCACCATATCTCAGTGTCTTTCTTATTATCTAACTGCAAAAATCTGAGTTTCTTTGGCTCTCGCCCCAAGCAGCCAGATTTGGAAGAAATCCGTGAAGAACAAACTAAGGGAGAACAGCTGATACCAGGGAGGATTAAAGACAAATGAAAGATAAACCAACAGAGAAAATGCATCACAGGAAGGTGAAGTTATTGTGCTGTGGGATTCTTTTCTTGATGGAATCTTAATGCGTTTCTTTAATGTTGAGTAGACGAATTCATACGGTATTTGGGGTTTTTGCACCTATTGTTGTAAAACACATTACGTATTTGTAGTAAACAACATTTAAGAAATCTTCATTAGTAATCTGGCAATCCAAAGACATTCATATAATTTAAGTTTTTATTTTCAGGATTGTTTTATTTAAGATGATACAATTAGAGGAAATCACAAGATGGCGCTATGTCTCTTTAAGAGAATGGCATCAAGGCCTAACCTCACCATCATCTATTTAATCTAAATTGTGATTTAGTTTTTATTGTCTGTATTTAACTTAAGTTGAGTTCGTCTAAAAAACTGCTTTAAATTCCTAACTTCATAATTGGGTTGTTGCATGCCGTTCAGCCAAGATAATTTTAGGACATGCATGAGGAATCAGCAACTCAAAGCTCTCTTAATCCAAAATCTTTTTCATTATTAATGAAACATAAGAGAAAATGAATACTCTGTGTGATTATGAGTGTAAGAAAGCACTTTTTCAAGATCTATGCATGTTTAAATCATTATGTTGAAATTAAATGGGTGTTCTGTGTTGTAAAAATTGTAACGGATTACTGGTGATACAGACTGGTAGTACTTTTTCACTTGAAAAGTTAAGGTTTAGTTTATTACAGTATATCGATACATTAAACTAGATCAGGTTTTGTTAACAACTTTAGATAGAAGGGTCAATCAGTAACACTGGCGCTACACATCACAGATCAATGTGGACCGGTCCCAAAGTGTGTTGATCTATTATTTTAACACATTTTATTGGATGGCCGCAGTCCCAGGGTTAATTTTTTAAATATATAGTCCATATCTCATGAATTTCTCTTTGGAACCATACGACCAAAATAAAGTTATTTGTCTTGCCGAGCAGTTCAGGAATGACAGATGTTCTTGAGTGTGCATCAAACTAAAATTATAAAATTAATATTGAAATCAGAAAGTTCTACATGTGGGCAAATAGAACTGACACAGACAGTCCCTTCAGAGCATCATCACAACAGCTGGATGTTTATTTGAAATCAGAGACATTTCAGAGTAAAGGTACAACACAATAAGAGACAAGAATTGTGATATGGTTTTAAGAGGTAAATGCTGCTATAGTATAGATTTCTTTATAGATATTACTTCTGTTTACTCTCATAAACGACTATGAATTCATAGAAAAATAAACATTTATCTTTGTTTTATGAATCTTTGAATATACAAAATCAGTTGACACATAGACATTGTTTGGGATGTCCGGTTCTCTCGTGTTTTCTAAAGCACTATTCGTGATATAATGTATTTATAGATTATTTTAAAGCGCAATTTCTAGACAGAGCTGCGGAGAGGTACATGGTAAGAAGTTGTGCAAAAAAAGGGCAGAGAAAGTCAAGATCCACAGGTATGTGTCCCATTGTATTGTTGAGTAATGGCAAAAGTCTAAACATCTAGACGCTGTAAGCCCGAGTGTGACGTATAAACTAAGAGTTAAATCCTTAAAGATTTAACAAACAGGGGTTTCCAAGCATTCTTTCTGTCTGTTAAAGCTCATGTTTGTTTATAAAACATATTGTCTGAGATGCTTTACCAAGATTTTATTTGTTTAAGTGAACAGGACACATAGCTCAGAATTTTTGTGCTGCATAACAATTTTAGTAACTATTTTCAGGGGCTTTCACTGGCACATTGCATTTATTCCTTTTACGTAAAAATAAATATTTATCATAAGTATTTGTATTATGAATTGATAGGAAAAACATTGGTATAATTTCCTCTAAAATATTCTTCAAAATATCTTCTTTTGTGTTCAACAGAAAGTCAAAGTAGTTAGTTGTGCCCCAAAGATCTCTTTGATTCCATTCTTCCAAATATCTTTATAAGTGTTCAACTAAACAAAGACATTAATGTAACTTGAGGGTAAGTAGGCGAATTCCTGACAGCATTTTCATTTTGTGACTTGACCATCCCTTACATTGGTTTAAAATAGCATTTTGGTGTATGTTTTGCTGGCATGTAAGACTTAAAGTGACATGCTTCAATTCATAACTTTCTATAGATTCATTTTGGACCAATAGTGGCCAACAAAAACCTGGTTGGAAAACCCTGCTGTTTTCAAATAACTATTTCTTAATTCCGTTTTCAAAACAGAATGCAATCTTATTTTTCAATTCACATGAAACGGATTCATTTCAAAGACATGTTAATGTCAATTTACAATCATTTTTATAACAGAACATAATTGAAATGATTTTAAAGCATGCAAGAGTTTGTTGGCAGTGAAAGCATTATAAGAAAAACGTCAAGACAGGTTAGACAGGCGGTGATTGGTCCTATGATTAGTCACATGACGATACAGGTTGGCATACCTGTGGAGCTTTTTTAGTAACCTGATTCAAAACGGAATAAATACAGCTGGCTGTTCACCACATGTACAAACACTCACACTGACAAACACGGGTCTTAGAATGCTTTTAGTCAATAACTATATGTGCAGGCAAGCTTGTCTGGAAGAGAACCAAAGTCACCTTTCCTATACCTCCTAGCCGCATTACAATCTTTCTTTCTTCATCCCGCTGAAAAGACCAGTATATGTAGGATGCTGATTTGCTCCGGTCTGTTTTATGGCACACTGTTGTGTTTGGTTAACCAGGTTGGTTAAGTCTAAACATGCAAGCACGCTTAAAAAAAAAAAAAAAGCATGCTGGGCTTAATCATTTTACTGGTCTTTTCAGCACAGATGCATTCTGTCCCCCCACCCCAAAAGCCTCCAACCCCTCTTCCTCCCCTTCCCTCTTACTGCTGATCATCTCCAAGCATGTCAAACAGGGCCTGGAGCAGCCGGTCATCCCTGTGCCTGTATGGTTGGGCTCTATAGAAGCTGTCGCTGTAGTCATTAAACAAGCCGTTGTCTGAAGCCCTGTACCGGTTCAGCTGATCCAGGGCCTGGTACAGCTTCTGTGGAGGGATTCTGTCACGTTGCACCATCTTCGGAGAAGCAGCCAACAGGTGAGGAGGAATGGCAGGGCTCTGCTTGTTGAAGGCCGACTGGAGGAGGCGAAGGAGGGCCAGATTGGCACTGGTGGTGCCGGGGTCCTCAGATGGAATTTCAGCTGGAAAGTTAGAGGAAGCCGCTGAAGGGAAGGAGTCTGAGGCCAATGGATTTTCAGGTTTGTGGGTTGGAGTGGGATCTTCCTGCAGAGCAGAAGACATCTCATATGAAGCTAATGTGCTTTGGCAATATTTGATTATTACTTTCTTAAATGAATGATCTAAAATCTGACCTTTATCATGTCTTCCATGGGTTCCACTCCTCTGCGATCGTTCTGTACGGCATTGTATGGCGTGTACACCCTTGCCTTCTTCATGTGTTCTGGCTTCTCTGTTGTGCCGTGCAGAATCAACTTCCAGCTGAGGATCTGACCTTCGTTTTCCAGCCGACCTGACTGTAGGTGGAGAAATAACGGTTCAATTATCAGGGCTCAAGTTGTTCCTTTTTTGTTTCTGAATAAATGTATTTACCATATCTTTGATCTTCAGGGTCCAAGTGCCGGTGGGATTCTCTCCCCAGGTGTGAACGGACATAAAGGCCCAGTTTCGGAAACCGTTGGATGACGTGTCTCTCTCTCGCTCCGCTAGCAGGACTGTGGTCGTACCTAAAGGAACAATACAGTATGGGTTTGTTTCATATTGAGGTTTTCGTATTGTGTTTCTGTGTTTATGAGTCTTACCTGATGGAGATGTGAGTGTAATGTGAAGGTCTCCTCTCCGTGTGTACTCGATGCTGACCTCCACCTGCACGTGCTCCAGAGACGTGATGGAATTGGCCTGTCCAGCGCAGGCCTTGGTTGGAATCTCGATGGAGATTTCTCCAGCTGCTTTTAGCGGTCTGCAGATTATAAAAATATAAATTGTGAGGATTGTTATCATCTTTAGATAATCTTTAGATCTTTATATAGCAGGAAATAAAAAGAAAATCTTAAATCAAGTTTGTATGATGCAATAAATAATTTATCTGTAAAATGATGCATAAACCCATGACAATAAACCATGACAGGTTCTCCTCTAAGGAGAAGGTCATTATCTAAATATTTTGAGAAATGGGAAGAGAAATGCCACCATACGGTCTAGGTTACAAGCCTAACTTTCTTCAAAATATCTTCACAAGAAAACCACACAAGTTTGAAATGACATTTTTAGGACTATCCTTTTAAAACAAATCTGATGTTTGTTGCATTTTGGTCGTAATCTGTTTTATCATTAAAGCAGGCTTTGGACCCAATTGAATTTCTGCATCTGGTGCCGATACGCAAAAGAAACATAAGCGTTAAATCCCTGAAGATTACATTAAAAGGCACATTACATCAAACAAAATCCACTGTTTTATAATGCACAACACATGATGACAAAAGATGACAGTATACAATGTTTCCCTTCTCTCTGCATCTGTCACTCTCCCACCAGTGACTAACTTTAGATAAAATATAATAAATTCTAAACCTACAAACTGTCACAGCTGTTTTTGCTATGCGTAATTGTGTGTTCAATAAATGACGGATGTGACATTTGGAATATGACATCCGGCTATCTGGATAATCAGTTTCAGAGAAATGAAACATCTGTCCAGGTACTCGGGTCAGCGAAGCTTTGTTTGCGCACGAAAGCGATGACGTAAATGTGATGGAAAACACGCAGGAGCTTTGTAGTTGGAAATGGATGTCAAATTCTTAAAATGAACCTTTTCTACAAAGGCAGAACAAGCAGGATGGCATAAATGCACACACATGGCAAATAAACGTGGCTGATAATAACTCTACAGAGCTCTTGCTGGAGCTTAGATTGGTTTTGGCAACCCTGTGTGGGCTGAAATAGATGTTATTTTTATAATACATTTTTGCTACAAGCAGAGAACTGCGGAGAATCAATAGATGGACGAACGCAAGAAATCAGTTCTACCTTGGCTGGAATGTCTCATCTCTGACGATGCACTGTTTCTTCTCCGGAACGTGCTTCCAAACTTTGGGATCGGCCAGGTCGACCAGGGCTTTGGCGTTTAGTAGACCGAAGCCGAAACGACTGTTGACCATGAGTCCAGCACCGTTTCTTTTCCAGCCCGGGTTGTTAGCCAGAGGGTCGAACTCAGATGTCCAAATTACCAAGTGCTGCAGGTCTCGCCAGGTTAGGTCAGGGCTGGAGAAAGACAGCACATTTATAAAAAGTATTTGAAATGTATATGAATAAAAATTAATGCAATAGATGTAAATGATCAAATTAAAAAATGTTGACCTACTTCTGCTCCAGTGCCAGAGCAAATATCCCAGCAGCCAGTGGGGCGGATGCAGACGTGCCAGTGTGCGTCTCTGTGCATTCATTGTGCAAATCAGCGCTAGTCTGCAAGAAAAATAAAGGAAACTAGACTAAAAACAGTCCTAATGGACGAGTTGAATAAATGCACAGTAATAATCTTTTAATAATCTATCTGAAGGAATTATCTATGAATTAATCTAAACCAATAAAATAAATGGAAAAAGACGCACTATTCTCTGATCCGTGTAATCTCCGCTGCTATAAGCCGTGGCCAGTGTTGAGGAGCATTTCTCAGCGTACCACGGAGACAGACCCTGCTGGGAAGCACTGCTGATGGAGATGGTGTAGATGCTGTCCGTGTATCCGTCGCAATCGCAGTTGTCGCCCTGACGTCCACCATTACCGGATGCCCACACGAAAATAGACCCCTTCCCGCCTCGCCCCTAGAATAAAAGAAATGATTAAATTAAAGATGATAATGGGTTTGTGTTAATGGCTACAGCACCGCACAATGCATTAGCTTCAGATTTTGTCCTGATTTAACGCGCTGTTGAAACAAAGTCAGTTTCCTAGTTTTGTGGTTTCTAGTTTAGATGCCAAACGGCGGATGAGGCTGCTTTGTGATTCTCACCTTCTGAATGCCGTACTCGAAGGCTTTCTGTGCTAGGCGACCTGGTCCTTCGACGGTCTTCCCGTCATCATTAGGACCCCAGCTGGCGCTGTAAATGTCCACGTGGTCAGGGTTAAATCCTATAGAACTGGCCTCGATGGCATCTGTCACGATTCCATCCAGCATTCGGATCCCTGCAGATAGGACCCAAAGAGGCTTAATGCACATCAAACCCTTTCTAACTCACGACTTCAATATTCTTACTCGAAAACAGCGCTAGATGTTATCTCAAACACACAACACAAAGAGAACAAACACAGCTTGACAAACACACACCTCCCACTTTTGAATTGTAAGCCACACCGACGCCACATTTATTGTTGTCTGCTTGCATGGCGATCTCGCCGGCGCATCTGGTGCCATGCCTGTGGGTGCACAACAGAAACCAGAATAACAATCCAACATCCTTAATAATCAAAAATCAAAAAGAGTTATACTGTATATAAACAATGACAGAACAGTTTGACATTTGCTCAATCGATGTTTGCTGTCGAAGCTGGATAACAGATAATCTTTGGCAGGGAGTCATATGCAAAACATTATTATTGCGCTTGATCTTCAAAATGATTAATAACCGAGTTGAGACTGCATAATAACCATCTTATGATGCATTCTACATCGTACAGGCAATTACAGTAAAGCACCTTGTACTCATTTGGCAAAAGAATGCGATGATTTAGGACGGGAAAGAAGTTGAGCGAGCTTGCTTGTGTCTATTCAAGTGTGTGTGTGCATAATTATTAGGATTTGTTTGCGTGTGTACAAAAACATTATAGCTTGCACAGAATGAGTCACAGCCCCAGAGGGTGACAGAAATGGAGAATCGCAGGGAGAGAGAACGTTTTCTATTTCTATTTAGTTTTTTGAAGTGTCTTGATTTTTTCTAAAGGAATACATTTTTTAGCATATTCCCTTTCTCTATTATAGGTTTTCTTAAATCACACACAAACACGCTCGCACACACACACACACACGCACGCACGCACGCACGCACACACACACACACTTAAATTATTAAAACCACTTTTCTTATTACATGTAATTAATATATTCAAATATGTGCATGTATGTGTATTTTTAAATATGCACAATCCACAGACATACATTTTCTAAACACAACACTTTATTCTGGATGTGATCAAATGAGAATAACAGTTATAAAAGCCCTGGGATATTTAAATACCATGTTGAGCAAAACATTTTT
Source organism: Triplophysa yarkandensis (assembly GCA_033220385.1). Taxonomy (NCBI): domain Eukaryota; kingdom Metazoa; phylum Chordata; class Actinopteri; order Cypriniformes; family Nemacheilidae; genus Triplophysa; species Triplophysa yarkandensis. The sequence goes on from CM065666.1 coordinate 6,750,701, forward strand.
TTAAAGTATATGAGAACTGGGACTGGAAAAAAACCACCATGAAACGTGTGATTTTCCACTTTTGCCTGTTACTTTTCTTGTTACTTTTTACAATCCCAGTACCCATCGACTTGAAATGAAAAAAGAATGGCTAGATTATCTATTGAAATACACTTTTTTGTCAACGTTCTTTTGAACAAAAATTTTGTAAACATTTAAAGAACCTTTCTGCTTTACGAAGAAAAGGATTGTAAAATTTAAGACTAAATGTCTCTTTTACAATCCTAAAATAATACTTTATGCTATTGCCCTGAGGAACCTTAAAAGCACCTTATCTTCTCTGGAGAAATTAAGTTATATATATTCATAAAGACATGCAAAGTAAGCCTTTAGTTTACAGATTTGACATTTATGAGAACAGAATTTTTATTTTGGTAGAGAACCCCAGATCTAGACAGATCTACATTCATTGACTTACTTATTCTCGTTGGTTGAGTCGTATCTGGGAAACGGATCAGGATCGTTGTCATTAAAATCATAGCTAGCAGCAGGATCCTATAGCAATGAGAAAATTGAATATTATTTTTTGCAAATAAGCACATGCATTACTATGTCACATCATCAATGCATGTTTTTAATTGCATATTCCTCGTCATACAATAACATGAAACACAACACATACAAATTCCAAACATGACCTAAACAACCAAATTAGTTTTTTCTCCCAGAAGCAGATTCATTACTGAGAGGATGAGCTCCATCTGTGTTATCTCTTTCTTCTGTATGTGTCTATACAAGCCTTGCTGAGCTGTCATTGTGACACGAGCCAGCCTCACATACATACGGGCTTCCACTTGATGTGAAAGAACAGTGTGCAGTGTGTAAACAAATCGACATCAGAGCGCCCGCTGATGCCATAATAGACTAAATCTAAAGTGAAGACAGATGTTTGAAATGATCCTTTGATATGTGTGCCATCTTTATTACAAAAGAGATGTTCTGCATGCTGTATTATTTAAAACAGAACAAAGAATTGCCGTAACTCTACTGGCATAACATCACATGGTTTTGGTAGGTGTCACTATAAATTATCCTTCACGTTGGGAAAGCGGGGGTAGACATTGGCATGGCAACAAAAGCATAGAGTGTTACTAACAGTGGCTGAGTCGGTGTTGCCGTGACGACGCACTTACGTAGTTAGGGTAAATGTCGGTGTGGTTCCACTCCAGCCCATCGTCGAGGACGGTGATGACCACACCTTTACCAGTGATGCCCTTCTTCCAGACTGGGATCACGTGAAGGTCAAGTTTGGGGAGGGAAGACGACGTCCGAGTGTCTTGCTAGAAAGATGATGGGGAACAGGAAGGAGAGGTTTTATGAGTATATGTGATCTATTCACGACATACTTGAATACTGTCAGCCTCTTAACTAACACAAAAGCCTCATTGTGTGATACAACCACTGACCCCTTATAACAAAAGCTGTTTGCTTGAAAACGAAGGCCAGCGATAGAATCTTTTGCGCTGACCTTTTTGTTTGAGTAGACTATTTTCAGACCGTACGCAAAGTAATTGAATATCAGAGCCGGCGTGTCAGGTTGAGAAAAAGAAATATGATTATGTACTGCAGAGTGAGAATACACTGTTATATCTCTGTATTTTGTGAAATTTCACAAATATCAAAAGTATACATTTAAGATATTTGGATGAATATGTGTTACAACCAATTCCAGGAAAAACTACAATGTAGTCAAATGCAGTGTTCTACATTCTTCAAAATATCTCAATTTTTATTTAATGTGTGTTTTTCAATGTGGTAGAGACTGAGGTCCAGGAATTGGTTGGTTAATTGCGTTCTTCCAAATATCTTTCTCTGTGTTTATCAGAACAAAGAAATATATATATACACAATGTAAGGAACATTTTGTGCAAATAAAACAATGATGTCTATTGACTGAGAAAGACCTGGTTAAAGACATGAAATCACAGTCAAACTAATACATTTAATTAAAAATTAAAGTTTGTTTTCTCCGAATAAAATTTTCTGACATTGGCTATAACTCAAAGGTAGGTAAATGATGAAAGCATTTTTATTTATTGGGTGAACTATCCCTATAAAAAGTGCTCGGCTAAACCGTATGAAATCAATCAATTATTGTGATTCATTTAAACTGAAAACACATCTGAACATCCGAGTTTATAAAAATATAAAAATATTTATGACGATGATCTTCTAAAAAACAGAATGTCCCAAGGGAAGCAGACAGCAAAAGGGAGACAAAAGATGTCTATGATCTGCTCAGGACTTACATACACTGCAGTATCACCATCATGAGGCATGACTCATAGTTGAGGTCTCATTTTTAAAAGAAAAGGGGGGCAGGAGACCACCCACCACACATGAGCGCCATCTAACAAAAGACCTGACATCCACATCACTGAAACAGCATCTTCATGGTACACTTGAAAATTGAGTTATAGTGTTTTACTACGGGCCTCAGATATTGGCAGGTAAATAAACCTTCATCTTAAGATCATTACCTCTAAAGAAATTTAATCAAATGCTTAAAGATGGTGTATGTCGCACAGAGATACTTTACTAACAACCACACAAATTTAAGATTCTCATTCCAGTCAACTCCTTAATTGAATTATCTGGCAACCGTTCCAGTGAAATGCAATCCGTTCATCTTCTCCTTCGTAAATTTTTTCTTTCTTTCATCTCTTAAGACATTATATTGCTCTGTCTTTACCACTCTCTCTTATCGCATCATCACCAATTACGGTATATTTGTTTTATATCAAATCCGCCCCTGAAGAATTCTTGTTTGCATGACAGCAATTACAGAATGCTTTTCACCAACATCATTAAAATAAAACAATTATAGGTTTATAAACGCCGTTAGGTCTTTGAGTTTTTAAAAATTGTGTGACTAAACCCGGCAGCAGGATGGATCCGGAATCCATACTATCAGAGACACTGATGGTAGCTAATAAGTCAAATTTGCTGACATTGAAAAGCGTGAGCAAGATTTTCGTAAGCAATTAGGTTGAGCTCTGATAAACTTTTAACACATCCAAAGAGGTTTAGATCCATTGCACGTTTTAAAGCACAAGATACAGAAATGCCCAAGCCAAAGCTAAATTGTAATCTAGTAAACAGATCCAAAATCCGGACCTGCAATTGGAGATGTTTGATTACTGAAACTCATTATAAAAACCATGAGCTGTGATTTGTATAAGAGCCAACTGAATTCATCCCATCTGTGACTGCTTGAAAGCCATTTTCTGGCATTAAAGCTTGGCTTCTATAAGATAAATCCATCAATATCTTGGGTTTCAGTAAATTGGTACTAATGTGCGATTGGGTCTTGTGTTGTTATAGATTGCATTGGCCTTCGCTTAACAATCCCATATATGCTCAGTCACATGCTCTAAAATTGCAACAACAATAAGCTCCATGTAATCTCATGGTTATAAATATCTACGGATAGGAAAAACGAGACACGAGCTCTTGCAGAAGAAGTTGACAATAATGCACACCAAACACATTGATCACACAGGACAACACATACAAAAATGATGTTCATTAAAAATGTATAAGCCTTTTTAGACAAACCAACCATGAGCTCTGAGATTAATAAATAATGGTTCTGTATGTATCTATAAAAAGCCACAAGTCACTTACTTGATGCTGTTACCACGGTAATAGGAATAAGAACTCTAAATATACTGCTTGACTTAAAAACTTATCTAGGCATAAACATTAAAATATATGGCTTTCAACCCATAACCATTGATATTGATATTCTATATTAAATTGTAGATTTTTCAAAACACGGATGCCTCATAAAACATGTTAAGCACATTAAAGAAGTTGCAGAGCAAAACTCCAAAAAAAGAGAGTGAGACTCACCAAGTACCACTGCTGGTTCCACATGGGGTCATCGAATAGTTTGTCCACTGAGCAGTCCTTGCATTCATTCCCCAGCGGAGCACGTTTGGCCCTTCGCTTCTCATACTGCTGTTCGGCCCACGACACCTACAGACCGAACCATAAGGGGAACCATACTTGTTTATGCCAATCCCATTAACCTCCAAATCAAAATATTCAGAAATCTCACAGACCTATAAATGAAAAAACACATGCAAATGTTCATATTGATCAGAAGAACTCTCGTACCCTGTCATCCTCTGAAAGACGTTTGGTGATGTGTTCTGCACTTCTTTTCATCCTGCTAGGGTGATTGTATCGCTTGAATAAGTAAAGGTTTTGCAAAGCCCCAATCTTCAGACAAATGAGACGAAGACAGAGAAAAATTACTGAAGAGAAGGAGTCACATGAAGCTAAATGAAGCCTGGTCCTAATGACGCAGTTGCCATCTGTCTGGACTACTACATCACAAAATTGTATTATAATTAAAAGCTCCAAAAATGCAAAGGCGTCCAACTTAGACCTGAAAATGATTCCTTGTCACATAAATACAAAGTAACACATGGGGACTAAATCAGTAAATGCTTTAAAAGGCTTTCAGAGATGTGATTTAACTCACAAGAACAAATATACAGCAGATGCATCCTTATGTCATATTTCCTCTTAAATAATAAAAAATCACCTTGACATATGAAATCTATTCATGTTATATTATAATGATTTGTAATGAAAATATGCATTTCTATATAAGATGCTTATCTTTCTCATCATATCTTTTTGTCTATTGTTGTACTAACCCCAAATCACAATCCAGCATCATTTTCCTCTAGACTCCAGAAAAAACTGCACCGATTTTCCTAATTTAGTCAAGCAACAGTGTCACCACATGAATAACCAAAGCACAACCAGCACCACCACATTCAGTGATGCCAACCTTTGCCATTGCATCACTCGTACCTGTCGGACCAGTCTGTATCCGAGCTCGTCCGCGATGGACCGCGCAGCATCCTCTCCTCCGGGAACCTCCACCGCCCATTCGTTCAGATACTGTCTGTCCGGTGCTGAGGATGCGAGGGCAAACACGAGAGCAATGACACTGTACAGCAACATTGGACGACATCTTTCTTCCATTTCAAATCAACGACACTCCACTTTCAGTCGCAATTTCGATTTCAGCCGAGCTCCTTGGGATGAGGTTTAATGATGCTGCGCTGGATGCGAGTAATTGAACGCGCATGGACCAACGAGCCAGGGAAGAGGAGGTGATGCTCACACGTCCAATGACGTACATCTATGACGTCCATGTGTACCTGGGGTAGGATGCTGAGGTCCCGGGGGATGAATTGCGCATAGATGAGGGGGGGGGGTCTATAAATAGCCAGGATGAGAACACTTGGAATGGAGATGGGATGGAGATGTTGAATTGAGATATAAGGGATGCTGCACATGTGTATATGAAGAGTCATGAGCATCTGCTTGTTTTTAAGCACATTTGCATTGACGTTTATTCGTTTGGCAGACGCTTTTATCTAAAGCGGCTCACATGATGTGCAGTTGTCAACCATCACTGCAAACAAACAGGGGTAAGATGCCTCAAGGATACTTTAGTGATTGTCCGCTGGCACTGGGATTCAAACCTGCAACCTTAAATTTACGTTTATTCGTTTGGCAGACGCTTTTATCTAAAGCGGCTCACAGGATGTGCAGTTGTCAACTATCACTGCAAACAAACAGGGGTAAGATGCCTCAAGGACACTTTAGTGATTGTCCGCTGGCACTGGGATTCAAACCTACAACCTTACATTTACATTTACGTTTATTCGTTTGGCAGACGCTTTTATCTAAAGCGGCTTACATGATGTGCAGTTGTCAACAATCACTGCAAACAAACAGGGGTAAGATGCCTCAAGGACACTTAAGCGATTATCCGCTGGCACTGGGATTCGAACCTACAACCTTCTGCTTACAAGTCCAACTCTTTAACCATGAGACACAATAATAGTAATAAAAACACAAAAGTGAACATTCCTTTACAGAAATAAAAAAAAAGATGGGAAAAATGTTATTCTTTATGTGGACAAATGTGCATAAGAAGTAAACACACGTGTGCTCTATGGGAATCAAACCACCGTCTTGTAATAACACAATGTTCAAGACCATTGAGCTAGAGAAAATACTGTCTAAATAAATGTTCAAGAGTGTAATACAGATATTCAGTTAAATGCAATGACGCTGACTGACTGAAATAACTACACAATGTCATGCAAGAGTGTGTATGCGCATTATGAAGAAAAGCGTGAAGAGATTAGATCGCAAGCCCTCATGCATAAGCACAGAGACCTGTTTAGTCCCCGGCTCAATGGCTAAGACAGTGCGACCTATTGCAACACGACCGCAGTGTCGCGCCAAAACAAGTGCTTTTGATTGAAAAGCATCCGGTGTGATTTGAAAACCAGAGACAGGCCCTACACTCTTTTGATGTCCGCTTCTTTTGTGTCGTCTATGTTTGTGCAATCCATGGATCCATTTATGACAATTAAGTGCTCACGTGTACCCTTCTCAAATGGGATTGTCCAGGTGCGCCTGGGTCTGCCAATTGTCCATTTATGGAAAAGCATGGCACAAGCAACACCAAGCTCAATGTATCATGAATCACAAATCCAAATGGGTCAAATTAGAAAATTAAGACATTACCACAAAATCCATATGCACCTGTTCTCTGATGGACTCCTGAGCAAACAGTCCATTTGCTGAGCCAGCTGCTGTCATCCCTGTCCACCTAGCAACAACTGTTTACATTAGAGAAGTCATCGGGTACTAAGCGTCTTAGACTTTGGACTAGGAACTACAAGCAGAAGAGCAGCGGGGTTTAAAATCAATGGAAGCATATGAACAGTTTGATGGAAAATAAAGATTTCACTGTGTAATCTCAGTATAGACGCTTCAAATTGGTATTCAGTATTGGCTGAAACACCATCTGTCTTTACTCTATCAACCTTGGCCGCCTGCCACAGAGCAAAGCAAAGTCTTTGACTGACGTTCTAAAAATGATGAAGTTGCCATGCTAAAAGCTTCTTTTCACGGGAACACACAAGGAAATTAAATGATCCAATGGGCAAACATGCATACGCACGCTTGCACAAACACTCTTGTGCACGCAATCCCATCAAATGTGGAAAAACCAGATTGGTCAATTGAGATCAGCCTTCCGCTGAGTGCTGCAATCCCATCTAAGCCTTTACCAGAACAGCTAAAAGTCGTCATCAACGTCTAATGGTGTATGGACATTGCACATCTCAAGAGGGGGTTGGGTAAGACAACAGGAAATGATTGAATCTGATGGAGATGTAGAGCCTGTGAATCAGAGACATCACAAAGGTCACAAAAATTATACTTATGCCCATTATTATCATCCAGTGCTCTGTAGAGCGACCAATCTGGTCACATGTGAGACCTGATTTTCTAATTTGGTGGGAATAAAAAAAATCTGCAGTTTAAAGAAAATGGCTTTTCGACTCTACAACACTGTATTGACCCAATTGTTTGTTAAAGATTTGCAAAGTCAATGTTGTATAAATGTACTGCGATTAAAAACATTCTATGTTAAATGTGATGAGGGCGAAATATTTGGGTGCACATCAATTTCATGCAATAAGTTTAAAAGTTAGTCAAGAACCCTGTCAACCTTTGTGGAAGAGTGTTAACACGACTCAGCATGGATTAAGAAAGAACTGTTTTTATATTTTATAAATATCAATATTTGATGTGGTTGAAAAATGTATGACCCCTTGATATCAAGTTCACATTTTTTATATAAATACAAAATATATATCTAAATATTTTAAAGTACAGACATGAGAGGTCACTTTAATCTGCTTGCTGACACTTAAATGAATATAAAATCCTATAGGAATCTGAGCCATGTCTAATGATGAGATTTAAAGGATTTGTGAGGTTCTTAACATGGCAATTATGTTTGTCACCAATTACTCTAGAAATTGTAATTTTAAATCTATTTATACATATATATTACTGCTAACATGCAGATAAGACAAAACAGCTAACAGACTAGTATTTCAGCCAGCGATTTTCTGAATCAGCATTGCAAACATTTTCTTTGTCTCATCCTCTCGTTCATTCCTTCTTTCCTTCGTACATGCACACGCAGTCTTATCGCCTACTCTTGTCCTCAAACTGTGTCATTTGTAGTTGTCATGGAAACCTTTCTCTCCTCGCTATCATTCTTCCTCTACCTTGATGTCAACCCTCAGTCATATCCGAGACACAAACATTGGATGAAATCAGATCGAATACAACAATGGCCAGCGGCTGAACTTATCGCAAGATGATGACATTGGATATCAATTTTGCGTGACAGTATAAAGGGGAAAAATAAGATGCAAGGAAAAATTTATTGTCAGGTGGTTACTCGAGCCATGTCTGGACGTATTTTGTGATTAAATATTAATAAGAGTTTAAAAGGTTTCATAATGCTAGAAGACAGAGGCAGCAGTCTGCCGAAAAACTGGAGTCAGAATTCTCAACAGAAATGCTGCAAATGATCAGCATCACATACAACATTTAATATATTTTGAGTGTTTAAGGTGTTGTTACTCAAAAACAGAGCTAAAATACAGTATACAATATCCTCTATTGTTGTGTTTCAATAGATCACTGTTGCTGTTCTGGTGATAGGGTTCGTGTTTGTAATCCGGGGTTTGTACATGCAGAGCAACAGATAGCCGACAGCTCTCAAAGGCACTTGGCTCTCCCTCTTGAGCATTGTGTTTGGGTAAACTTGCTTATTTCCATAGCAAAATGATGACCGAGGGAACCAATTAAAAAGAATATGGAGTGTTCCCTTGGATGAATCAAGAGGAATTAGAAATGTGATAGAGAAAATCACGTTTCAAAATGACATCTAGTTTTAAACCTTCTTACGAGTGTGTTATAAAGTGCTATATATTTATCACACAAAAAAAGTAAAGTATACATTTGTTATTTCTATATCACTGAATTTACTGCATTCTCTTCCACAACTACACTTTACTATACATAGTTAAATAGTTACGGTGAAGTTTGGCTTTCTTAAGGGAATATCTACATGTATACCGTTATTAGGTAACTATTAGTGTGCAGATTTATTATGCAACTAAATGAAAAATAAAGATTTTTCCATGTCACTTTATTTTCACCTGTTAAAGTGAGGGTAATAAACAAAATCAAAATTCACAATAAAAAGATTTCTGAATTTAAAAAAGCATCCGTCTAAAAATTCTCAATAGGGTTTAAGTCAGTTGAAGAAGGCAGCCATTTCATTAGTTTTTAATCTTTGAGGCCTTTACTGGCCTGCCACTCTGTGTAGTCCTCTGATGCTTGTGATGGAGCGTTGTCTTCCATAAAAATGAAAGTCTTCTTAAAAGATGCAGACATTTTCCTGCAACATTTCTTGAAGAAAGTGTCTTCTAAAAATTGCCAGGAGGTTTGAGAGTTGATTTTGAATCCAGTTTCAACCGGAAAAGGCCCAACTAGCTCATCTTTAATAATACCTGTACATACCAGTAACCCCCTCCACTTTGCTGTCGTCTGAGTCAAAGTGGAGCTCTGTGTCCATTCCTGATCCAACCACTGGGCCTTCCATTGTGTCCTTCAAGAGTTTGTCTCATCTCATCAGTGCACAAACCTTTGAAAAATCCATCTTCAGATATTTCTTGGCTCATTCTTTACATTTTATCTTATGTGTCTTGTTCAGTGGTGGTCGGGTTTCTGCTTTTCTTACTTGGGTCATGTGTCTTACAGTAGCTTCATGTTTGATTCTTCTCAAATCTTTGGCAATTCATTTGCGTTTTATTGTTTATCAGATATATGTTATTGATTTTAATATGACGTGGCTTGGGTGTTCCAGATGGTAACTAGATGGGAACTACTAGTCACAAAGTCAAGAATAACTCAGCTTATTTGTAATGAGCACCTCGGTTAATTTAAGGTATTTATAGCATAAATTATGGCATTAGTCATTATAAAACAGATGCGTTTAATGTTTGTTTTAATGCCTAAGCCTTTATGAACAATAATAGCAGGCATGTGAACATGTTTGTTTCATCCTATCAGAGGAAATAGTTTTTATCTGCTTTTCTGACAGAAGGTCACCTGATCATCTAAGATGTTCACAGCTCGAAGCCGTCACACAGACCTGTTACCTAAAAGCTAATTGGTCCTGTGATCTGTGACATCTGTGGGCCCGTCGCATCTCTCAGCATCATACATGACCTTTCAAATCAATGAGAATGAGACATAAATCCAATGAGGACAAAAAATTAGGAAAATTGTACAGAGGTTGTTTTAAAGAGAATAATGGAAACACTCTTGTAAGAATCAATATGAGGTGAAAAATAGAACACATGTGATGTTCTTTTGTTATCAAGAATGTCTGTTTTTTTAGTTTATTTATCTGATGTCAATTCAAATGTTTATCCGGCCTGTCTATCTGGGATTGCTTAAAAAAAAGATCACAACCTTTAGTTTAAGATCTCATGAGTGATGCCTTTTAACTTTTAACTAAATTGATACAAAAAAGAATCCTGCCGCTACAGCTTTTTATAAGGACCAAAGACATCAAATTAAACCCATAAAATCACAACATTCATTGTTTAAAGTCAGATACATTATTGCCATTTCCTTAAATGAAAAGGACAGATACCTTTAGATAGGGATTTTTATCGACAGTGTTTACATTTGCATTGGTGTGCAGGTCCAGCAACATCTTTAAAGACACTGCAGCACAATAAAAGACTTGTTCATCTTATTGGTTTTAGAGAATCAATACCCCTAGCCACTATCTTGAACGCAACATATGGTTGATTTCATGAACTGGAGGTCAAGAGACCCTACACTAGAACTTTGAGAGCTGAATGAATTCAAGAGAGATGATCCAGCGGTCCTCTGTAAATGATTGTGTCTCTCCACCCCTTATCAGAGGTGGAGGCCTGTTCTCTGTGTACTGATAAAACACGCAGAACGGACAGCAGAGCTTCGGCCACTAGAGCTTTTGTGTGGTTGAATGTTATCTCTTCCTCATTGTGTGTGTAATTACCCAGGCGTTTAGAAGTCCCTGCAAACATCAGGGCTCCATTATTGTGATATGCAGCCAGTATGACAGAGCTTTCTTGTTATCGACGGGGCTTGGTTCCTCCACTGTAGGGTTTTCTGTGAAGAATGAGTCACACTGCCTTCCTGGCTGCCGCTGTAAATGGCTGCTGGGAAACAAACAGAGACATGACGTGAATTAAAGGTGTTGGAAATGGACAGAAAATGATCAAGACACAACCTGCCACACTAACACAACTCAACACCAGGTTTCTAGTTAAAGGCCTCTTTATGGAATTTATATATAAAATGCTATTTTATTTGTTATGTGTTTATAAAATAAGTTTTAATGTTTAAGTGAAATAGAACACACTGATGGAAACAAAAAGGAATACATATGAACAAACTCATTCTCATTTATTAAGACATTTAAATAGACAGAACCTCAATGGGAAAAGGATGGAAAGGGGGCCATCTGTTGGAGATTCCTCGATAAGGCATTGAGTCATTTTAGAAAATAACAAACAATTCATTCATATTTTTTATATTTCATAAGATTATTATGTTTTTCTTATAATATTTAAAGTTAATTTAACTGCACTTATTATTGATAATATTTAAATGCTATTTATTAGTACACCATATATATATATATATATATGTCTTGTTTTTATCTTCTTTGATTTGTATATCTGACTGTGTGTGCTGTGTACTTTGCTTTGATTTTCAAACAAATGAAATCCAACAAGATTCATGTTCAGCTTCATTGAAACAATAAAAAAATTCTAGGTAATTCTAAGTTTAAATATATATTAATGATAAACATACTGTATATAAACTATATAAATAAAGTTGTCTTGATGTAAACAGGTAAACAGTGTACCATGTCAAGGGTTTAAATCCTTTTGTGCTATTTAGAAACTGTGGTGCTCTGTGTTTTGCTTTCCTGAGATTTTTTTATGTGGAATTTAGTTGCGATGGTAATTCAAGGGTCAGGTTTTAACATTCTTCTGCGCCAAAAGGGTCTGTCGAAGAGAAAAGAAACACAAGAAACAAAGTAGTTCAGCCATAAATTAAAATATTGTCATCATTTACCTACATTTTCATCATGTTTAACTTGGGACTTTCTCTCTCCTGCAAAACACAAAAGAAGATATTTTAAAGAATGTTGGTAACCGGCACCAATTCAGTTGCATACGATGGAAATGAATGGGTTCGACTATGAACTTCAAAATAGCTTCTTTTCTCTTCTGAAAAAGTCCTATAAAATGACAAGAGGGTGAGAAAATGATGACTTAATTTTTAATTTTGTGTGAATCATTTATTTGATTAAAGGGATCGTTCACAAAAAATCTGTCCTCAACTAAACAGTAAAAACATTTCTTTCTGTTCTAATCAACAAAGAGAAAGATATTCAGAAGAATGTGTTCCCAAACAGTTCCTGGACCCCACCGGTCTGATTTTAGTTCTGTTGAACACATAATAAGATAAATTGAAAAATTTTCCCATATTCCTGACTATAGTAGCCAATGCAGTCCAACTACTATAATTCGTCCAAATATCTTTCTCTCCGTTTAACTAAACCAAAAAAGTGTATACAGGTTTAGGACAACCCAGTCTGAGTAATGCGTGATAGAATATAAATAATAAGTCAACAATCAACTAAAGTGATGCATCTTCATATTAAGCGTTCAAATGCAACCTCATTTAATCAAAACATGGCATGATTTCCTCGGCCTACCTTTGTGAGTCAAACAGATTTCTCTTCCAACTAAATGTGACTCAACAGTGCTGACAGAAACAGCAAAGATCCCTTCCTGCTAAATATATTGCTTTCAGTAGATGCAGTGCTTGTTTATGAGGGTGTGTTCTGTCTTAATATGCATTGCACCAGTGCAAACAGTTCCATGGAAGAGGATGAAGTGCATGGAAATGATGCATTCAGTTCCACATTTTTCTATTAATACATACTCAATAAATGTCAGGGCCAATAACCATGTTTCTGTATGCATTCATAATAGCCACAAAACAAGAATGCCACAATAAGAAAAAAAGTCATGTTGTAAATCAGACCTCCTTAAATCATCTGGCACTGACTTGTGTGTACCAAGCAGGAGGAGCAAACACTGTTGCACAAACCCAAGTGCATAGAAACTGCATTGTGCTTCTAAAATCCACTGCCAAGACATGCCACACAGAAAGAGAAGACATGGTCGGAATAAGAAAACAAATGAGGTATGTTGTCTTATGCACTTTGGGCAATAATGCATAATCAAGCTCAAGGCAGATGCTTAAGATGTCCAGTGGGTTGCATGACCTTGCAACAATAAGAAAGGGTTACTTAAATCTTCAATGCCTTTATTGAGCCTCCATAAGTTGCATTGAAGTGTACATGCGTGCACAAAGGTCTGGTGTTGCGCAAGCCTTTGTGAAGAATGCGGAGGGAGGTTCGAGTCCCATGCATGTCTGTGCAGTGCGCAACGCAAACCGAGCTTTTGCGTTCGCATCACCGCGACATGCAAAGCGCATCCTAAAGAGAACCCATCCCGCAGCATCCGAGCTCTGGATTGGTACCCAGGTTTAAGCCTGTTGAACAGAAGGACTCCAAGCTCTCCAAGCCCATTTGCTCCATGGCGTTCGCCGCGTACTGGACGATGCTCGTAAGTAGAGGCTCCTTCTTGACGACATCTTAAAGTGTCAGGGACTGAAAGAATGTGTCCATGGACTTGTCAAACACAAGATATGGTTGAACTTTGCTCTTTTATTTGTATTAAAGGGCTTGGTTGCTTTTGATCAAGTTGGGCGTAGGATTTTGGGCATTGGGAGAAGATTTGAATGTCTTGGACGTTCTTGTTGTGTTGATCAAACTATTTTGGCAATGAAAAGAAGGTATTTGAAAGAATGTCATGAAACCATTCATCTGGCAGACATCTATTGGATGGAATAGACCTTCACTCTTAAAAGTGTCAAACACACATCATGGGGATTTTAAACACAAGTTGTGTTGAAAGTAACACAACCCGTCGTTGTGCCGAGAAATAACGCACACTGAGAAATGGGTTGTTGGAATTACTCAATTTTATCATGTACTTTGCACTTTTTAAGTTAAGTGCTTTTACATAACTTCTTATTCAAATTTCAAAAGAAATGGTGTTGAAAATACTTGTGTTGAGCTGATGTGCTTGATCAAATTAAGTAATTCCAACAACCCGTGTTTTTCAGAGCAGAGGAGTGTTAAGTCAATCCTTAGTGGAACGTAAAATGTGTAATTTGAACCCTGCTGTTTTTAGAGATGTTTGTAAGATGTTTATGTTTTAAAATAGATATGCAAGCTCTTTCTGAGATGTTTGGCAGAGGATTTTACAAAGCAGGGCTTTGGCAGACACCTTACAGGCCTCTGGGAAGATAAGCATGAAAGTTTGGTTAAAGCATTGGGGTGCTACCAACGTTGCTTCATTTGACAATGATTTGCGTATGGAAAGAATAAAGTATAAAATGAACACTGTAAATACATTAAGAAGAATGGCAAAAATGTGTTAATGGCATAGTTGCGTTTAATCCTTGAGTGCACACTTCAATGGATTACTCCAGTTATTCCTGGGTTAGTCTAGACTTGGGCGTAGTGACATGTTTTACCCTCAAGGTTGATGTAAATTTTGGCAAAGCATTAAATCATTTGTCTCTCTCTCTCTCTCTCTCTCTCTCTCTCTCTCTCTCTCTCTCTCTCTCTCTCTCTCTCTCTCTCTCACTTTTATTCCTTACAGAAAGGTGACACACCACAATATGTCCCTCAAACCTCAAGGTTTCAGGTAGGAACATCAACCTTACCTGCTTGTCTATTATTTGCATTTTTAAAGCGTGTATTCGGATTAGAAAAGGGTGTACCAAATTAAACCTGCTTTTCTTGACAAAATTCCCCAATGTAGTGTGTTTAGTGGAATTAAATGGTGTTTCTGACCACTATATAAAACCCCACCAATAGCACCCAGTTTTTATTATGACCATTAAAAACATTTCACATTACACACAGTGTTTCTTATGGTGTCTATGGTTTGTTCACCTACCACACCTTTAGTTTACCTAATGATATTACTGTATATAGTGTAAATATTAGGCATATAATTATGATACCAAGGTACATCCTTATGAAAATATTTTGGTTTTTGAATATTTACAAGTTGAAATAGGATAATTACCAGAACATAGGCGCTCTCTTGTGGATAATAGAGATGTTACAGTAAATTCAGCCCAGAAGGATATTGCAAAACAATTATTCCAGTTTTATAATATGACGTCAAGGCCATAAATAAAAACAATCTTTTTTTTATCAATAATCCATTAAAAGTACTATCAGTGCCTGTAATGGAGTTGTGATACATTAAACATTTTGTTTGTGTTGTGAAAGGAATGCACTTGTTTGCCAGCAGGTCCCTGATTATGTCACAGCGCTTTAATGTCCCGTGACTGTTAAAGTACCCAGGAACATTTTGTGACTATATATATCTTGAAACTTCACTTCATGGCTCCGGTTACCATGATGTAAGCCGGGCACCGGCCTGGCAATGCCACGTCTGGCATTCCCAATACTAAGTACAACGTTACTTCTGTTCTTCGAGAAGTGAAAATAAATCTTGATGATGTGTTCCTCAAGTAAACAGCTGGTTTTACAGGCTTAGTGAGTTGACAGCTAAACATTCAGGTGTGTCTGTAATAATGCAGGTTAGATGAATGTCTTCGCATAAACATGTCAGCGTCTCAAGGCTGTTTCAGAAAGTTTTTGATGCACATTAATAATCAATTTGCTTGAGGTTTGGTGTTAGTGTCAGTTTGCGTTCTCATACTTTGAGTTGAAGTGCCTTTGTGAGGAACGGGAAAGTATTAGGGTGTGTCAAAACTCTTATTTTACTAATTTGTCTGTGGTACAACCCCCGTGAGAAAAGTAAACGAGAATTATACTTGTCTTAATGAAAATGTAAAACTAAGGAAATGTTTGTGTGTGCTTCAGGGGATAAAATTATAAGATCAGTGCAAAAACAATAGAAGTGGAAGGCATTGGAGAAACGCAAACATCTGTGTCCTTATCTTTTTGGTAGGTAGACAAATGCAGGATGTGCCACTAAGAAAGGTCAAAACGTATTGGAGTGCCAAACAATGTAAAAGTGCATCTGATGGCGATGTGCATTAAATTGCACATTTGCAGCAGCAATGTATGTTTTAAAAGGTTTGTTTATCTTGTTTAAAAATCAAATTTTTTACGTACAAACAAACATTCTGTTTAAGTTGCCTAACACGCATATCTGAATATATCCACACCCAGACCCATTAACTGAAGTATCTTATCGAACAGGCATGCTTTGTTCTGAGCATTTGGGGTTGATACCAGAAGCATGTTGAGCTTAGAGAGGAATGTTTCATAAGTCACACCCCCATGGAGAAGATATATGCTTTCTTCTTTTGAAATGAGAGTTAAATAAAAAAAAGGTTATGCTTACGCACCCTCTTGTTATTCCAAACGTGTGTGCCTTTGCTTCTTATGCCGAACACAAAGATATTTTGAAGAATGTCAAAACCATACACTGCTATATGAAGCGTAATTTTTTGCAAACGCTGTAAATGCCATTTCAAAAAATTTGATTTCATTGCCATTTTGTTGTGTAATGATTCTTTTCTCTTCACCGTCAATGTTTCATGCCAAATCACTATGTTCTTGTTTATAAGGTACTGCAAGATGCAGTTTTTTGCCAAAAGGCTATAAATCACAAACCTAAATGTGACATTTCCTCTTGACCAATCATAATTTTTTCAATGCAATTCAATTTGTTGTGCTCAGTCTTTCAAAACGAGAGTTTTAAACTCTAAGACACTTTTGATGGCCTGGATGAGCCTGTGAGACCTAAACCATTGGTAAAGATATTTTGTTTTCTAAAGACATAAACCAACATTATTGTTTTTAAAAAAAAAAAGGATTTATAGCGTTTTTGAAAAGAAAAGCTTTGAATTTATATTTTGCAATGTTATTGTCTTATTTAACATTCAGTGTTCAACATTCTTCAAAATATCTTCTTTTGAGCTCTGCAAAAGAGAGTCATATAGGTTTTAAAACGATGAGAGAGTGAGCAAATGATTTTTGTGACTTATCACCTTTAATGTAACTTTCTGGGAAAATGTTATCTTGCAAAGATCTGCTCTAACCAGTTTGTACTTTGTTTCTTTGGAAATTCAACCATTTTAGTATGGAGTTTGCTCCCTTGCAATGTGCCATAAAGTAACTGCCATAAACTCTTAACTTCAGATTATGCGTGTGAGCATGCAAGCGTGCAGCTTTTCTCTGATTTAAGACAGACACGCAGGTCAGGTGGCAAATTCCATGCGCTTCCCTTTTTAGTCCTCCCTTCTTCTGCGTTTGCTTCCCTATCCCCACCCATTTCCCATAACCCCTCCCCATTCCCTAAATGACCTCTCCCCCAATCTCCTCCCCTTCACCCTGTGCCTGGAACATGTTGTAGTTCAGACAGCAGTCGCACACACCCAGCCAGAGGCAGGGAGAGCCAGAGACATCCGCCTGACACAGCACCGCCAGACATGGGACAGTTCTTCAGCTGGATCCGCGGCGAGCGGGACCAAACGGGCCTGCAGGACGTCACCGTAGAGCAACAGGTCTCTCTTTCTGGATACAATCGTATTGAGAGTGCAGAAGTGTGCATGTAGTATTGTGCAAGTTTATGTCAGAGGATTGGGGTTCGATACTTTTATAACATCAGCTGAGTGAGCATACATGAGCTGGTGGGTTGTGTTAGAGCTTTGGTCAAGAGGTCTTGGCTGTGGTTCAAGCACACAGCTGTCCTCTAGAGGCGGAGAGCTGGAATGTTTGAGACATGCTGTGTTTTCAGAAATGAAAGATTAACTCGTTGTGTACTGATTTACTGATTTCAATGTGCGATGGCTTTTTAATGTCTTCGCTGATATCGTCTCTGGGTGTGTTTGTGAAGCAGTGGTGAATCATGATTGTGGCTTGGATAATGTCTCTGAAGAGCATTGAACTTTAAGGTCATGGGTTCAATCCCATGGTAGAAGTGATCTTCTGCATAACTGATATTGAGCCTATTTTCTTGCTTTATAAGTCAGGACATTAATATTCCAATCTCCAGTTGTGTTTCCTGTAACCTTAAAGTGATGCTGTGCCGATCTCACAAGATGTCCTGCGTTATTTTGGTGTTATGTATGAGAAGACATCTCTAATATGTGGCTGACATTGGCCAACCAAAGGGCTCGGTGATCAGTACATACCCAAAGCGCAACCTGCCACCCTGATTCAGCATCAACTACTGATGTTACACCAAATGCCCCCAAGGCAGACGCAGGTGCACTTTAACTGTGGGAATCTGAAAGGGTTACATGTATAGAAATTGCGTGGTGTTGATATTTGGAATACATTTGAATCATATTTATGATTATTATTACTTATTAAATATAATTAAAATTGGAATAAAATATTGATATTTATCTCTGAATGCTGTCATACTATGACAAAATTCAAATCCTGATCTGATATCTCACGGCGAGTCCTGCACTGTATTTTAGATAGCTAATGTAACTATCGGAGATGCTTTTTGACCCACTTAAGCAAATATTTCTTTATTACATTGATAACAAACTGTACAATCTGACATTTTGTGACAGTAACTTGTTTTCCATCTCCACTTCTGAGGGCATTTCTTTGATTTTCATCTGTCAAGGTTTATTTTATTATCATGGGGTCAGTCGTGGTCTGGTGGTTAGAGAGTCAGACCTGTAAACAGAAGGTTGCGGGTTTCAATCCCAGTGCTAGCAGACAATGACTGAAGTGTCCTTGAGCAAGACATCTTACCCCCATTTGCTCTGCAGTGGTAATCGGCCACTGCATAATACTTGCTTTGGATAAAAGCGTCCGCCGAATGAATTAATATATCATAAAAAGTCAAAGAACCTGCTTGACTATAACCACATTACAGTTTAAAACTAAAGTTGAAAGTGATAGTTCATCTATTGTCATTTCAAACCTGTATATTGTCTTCCTTCCACTGAACACAAAAGAGATATTTTGACGAAAGTTGGTTATCGATCAGCAGTGCCACACATTCAGTTGTATTGTAGGGACACAAAACAAATGCATGCGAATTGGTGCCACTCACCACCCTTTTTCGAAATATCTTCTTTTGTGTTCTGCGGAAAAAAAGTAATTCATAGAAATTTGAAATGACAAGAGGGAGAGTAATTAATAACTACCGATTTAAACTCAAGTTTTGGACTAAAACTCTCCGAATTGGCTTTGGGACTCTGCATTGGGTTGTTTTTAATGCATCCAATCTGTTGAGTTTAATGAAACAGTGTTGAATGTATTGATCTACAGTTGTTATACAATTAGTTAGTGCACCACTATTTATTTAAGTGCAGGGATCATGTGTCCCGACAGCACACGCACAGCCATTCTATTTATGTTTTTTTGTGTGTACGGGCCCACGTCTGTAGATGTATTTGCAGATTCATGTGTATAACAGCCTTCACAGCTTTTTTTGATTATTTAAACTTATGAGCATGTGAGAAGTCATTTTTATACTTAGTGATGTTTCAGTGGATGGTTATCTTTTTTAATTTTGCTTTACATATTTGGTGAATGATTTGGTTGGGTTTTTGTAGTCTGTCATGCTTTATCATAAGTTCATGTGGCTCAACATATTTACAAAATAATTTAATAATTATAGTTATTGCTATTATGCTGTTATAGTAACATGGTCTGGACAAATGGAAAGTTCTGACATGCTCTAGGTTTTAAGAAGTAGCATGTGATGGCCTAATGGTTGGATTTTTTTTATCTATTTTTAATTCAGCACTTAAGCACCGCTCCGCAGATTTGTACGATTTCTATCTGGTCCACATTTTTGGGCACCATGAGCATGTTAATACAATTGTGTGTTCCTCATTGCATGTGCCAATCATGGGGAAAGCAAATCTCAGAGTGCCCTCAGCGGGCTCAGGTAAAGGGTTGTGATCAATTCTTATGTAAAACTATAATTATGCATATACGTACTTGATTTGCCTTTACAGTATACTACAATATATGCAAAGCAGCATTATATTTATCGAATTAAATTGTACCTAAATCTAATAAAATTGTTATAATTAATTTTGTTTATAAATATTGATGTCGAATTATTATATTGTATATTAAGTAAATAATATTCATAACACCTAAATATACTTATGGATACATAAATCAAAGCGTTCAGTAGAAAGCTGCCTACGTTGTATTCGAAAGCAAGACATATATTTTGGAACAGAGCTTAAAGAATATGTATCATACAGTCCTTCTTCAAAACGATATATTGAGGCGACGTGTTTTCGAGGTGTTATGCTTGAGGCCCGATGGGAGAGCAACTCCAGGTGCCCTTTGACTCTTGAAACTCAGTCAACAAACCACATAGCAAATACAACACTGCTAAATATAGACAACATAACTGCAAGAGATGTACACAGCAACTTCAGCAGACATCAGCATTTCTAGTGCTTAAGAGAGCTGAATGGGTGATGATGTCAGATTTTGGATATAAGGCGATTGACTCATCACTGCTGTGCATCATAACAAGCTGACTCAGTCATGTCAAACCTGTACGTTCATCATTTATTTCTCCATCATTTACACACCCTGTAATGCAGGCATGTCTGATTTCAGAGCAGCCTGTATTTTTTTCCTTTTTAAACACATCTGTCAAATGCATATAACATGTGTATGCTAAAAATGGGGTGATATGATGTATTACGTGCAGATAACCTTAAGACTTGTGCATTCCCGGCTGTTAAAGTTCTCATCACTTTTTGACTTCCACATGAGGGTGAGGTTCATGACACACTTATTTATTAACAGATAAAGAGTCGCTAAGCAACACTCTTGTTTTTCACGCTTTGTTCTTTGTCTTGCTCAAGCATGTTTCATAGGTTTACACACCTCTCCATGCTGAGCAATAGAAAAGCAAAGTATAATAGGAAACAGATTGAAAAAGATTCTGGTTGTTGCGGGAGTCCATGTGATCATGCATGCGGTCATTTGTTCATTCCTGTTTCCCTTTTTTGGTTTCCTTCACGGCTTCACTCTTCGGACGAGCTTTGTGGAATGTCAATGCATTCCCGTATTCACAAGGCAGCACACAGACTTGTGTTTTGGATGGCACGGGGCATCTACACTCGCCTACGCCCATCCTGAGTGATTTCGTCACAAAGGTGTGAGCTTTGCCACCCGGACGCCACCTTTTTAATAATGTCAGATTTTACGAGTTTGAGCTGTTCTGGTAATGCCAGTACAAAAAGTGCTTGTGAGGTCTTATGTATCCGATAGTTTGACTTTATCCCATCCTGTATGTCCTTTCAAACCCTCATTCTATTAACATATGCTTGTGAGTCATATGTTATTTTTCCTATTTTCTCTCTTATATTTATATATTTGGCACCTAGTTTGTTTTTGTTTTCTATTATTATTTATTCAGGCAGTGATGCATTGAAGATATGACTTTTTCTTATTGGTTTTACCTATGGTAGTATTGCAAACTCCAAAAAAAAAATAATGCTGATATTAGCATTATATACGTATTATATTCTTTTAATGCCTCGAAGAATATTAAGAGATGCGAAACCCTTAAAGTCAGACTTTTTCATCAGGCTTCACCTTTTAATATATATTTCAGATTAGGCATAGTGTGGTATTTTTTAAGCAAAATTATTTGAGTTACAAACTATGTGTTAAGCATTCATACAATGTCCCAACGTCATAATCTCATTTTTAATAAAGATGGTATTTAGAGAGTTTTGTCTTTTTTTAAAGACAATTTGTTTATTTCTTAGTGCGAGAAATGCACTATAGCCTGCATGTCTGATTCAGATTCGGGCCGAAGGTTAAAGAGTCTTGTACAAAGTCTTGGGATAGTTTATATTGTTGCCATTAGGAGCCAACCCGCAATATTTGGCCCTTTTGGAAACCTGCATTCACATTTTACATGTAAACATATGTGCTTATGCTCTTTAAAGAAAGTTATTCAACTATTAGTAAAGAGCACTTTGTAAAATATGAATGAACTGAAAATTATATATCATATTATATATAAATATCACAAAAATTGTAAACATAAAAATACATACTATGTTTAAGGATCCTTGTCTTGTTTAAGTTAAAGGTCCCTTGGTTAAAATGTGTCCAAATAATTTAACAATGTTTTAATCTGATGTCTTGTGTCAGCATATTAGTTTTTGTTAAATTAAAAATCTTGTTTTTAATCGGATGATTTGGACTTAATTATAAAGATAAAGAAAAAACACAACACCTCTTTAAGAAGCATGCCAGAATCATTGCCCCGGAACTGCCATAAGACAAAATGCTACAAGAACATTTTTGCGAATTCTAGGCGAAGGTTGACTGCTTTAAAGATTTCAATATTATAATAAATTGTAATTATATAACTATTAAATTTTATAAATATATTCATTTGGTATTTTTTATCACAACATACACTCAATATATTTTGCTGTGGTTTTTTGTGAAACAATTGACAAACAAAAAAAGTAAAAAAATGTAAATATGATTTCCTCAAATATTTCCATTAAAAAATATTTCAAATGTACATCTGTTAAATAAATCCTTTTTTTATTCCATAAATGTAAAAGATATTTTCAAATTCTAGAGATTTTATTTTATTTAGTCTACATTTTAATATAACAGCTCCTTTGTGATATTTCCTAAGCTATATTAAATATGTTTTACGGTAAGCAGTGATACATTAATGTTATTGTATTTGATGCGCTTAAACTGCACCAAAATATACAAATATATTTTAAAAGAATAAATAAAATACCCTACACTTTTAAACAGACACAGAGAGAAAGTAAAACTTTGTGACATAACAAAGCAAACGGGCAGCTTTTGTGTCACCAGAGGGCACTATCCTCATAAAAGTTGGCAGATTGTGGTTTGTAGTCTACCTTGCATCCATCTCAAAAACCCAGCTTGGCCTTTTGTTTTACCAACAGGAGTGTCTGCTTATCACTGTGAGTCAAAGTTGTGCTCCTCTTACATAAGCACAAGCCCTTGCCCACTTCTAATGCCCGCCTGTCAGCTTCCGTTCGATGGAGGCCTCATGACTCATCGATTTATTCATATGCTCTCCGAATATGTTTCTCTTTTTCTCGGTCTCAGCCAGAGCATTCTGTTTTGTTTGATCTCTCTCTCTCTCTCTCTCTCTCTCTCTCTCTCTCTCTCTCTCTCTCTCTCTCTCTCTCTCTCTCTCTCTCTCTCTCTCTCTCTCTCTCTCTCTCTCTCTCTCTCTCTCTCTCTCTCTCTCTCTCTCTCTCTCTCTCTCCCCTTCCTGTTGTTTTCCCTGCTCTGGGTGTGGTGGTAAGACTTGTATGTGATGCTCTTTCTCTCGTTCTGGGTTGAGCGTGTCGTGTCGTCCGGATTCCTGAGCAGTGAGTGTATAAGACACACCCAGCCTGATAGGCCTGAACTGAAAGACTTGTGCCTGCATGGGATCATTTCTCCCTGCTCCCTGTGGATCTCCCTGTTTATCGGCCCTGTCTGTGTTTACCAACTTCAACCAGTTCAGCACTATCTATCTTTCGACCCCATTCCTTCCCACTCGATGTCCAACTTCCTCTCTCGTATGGAAACAGTCTAGTGTTTATTTTTCCTGGCATGCTTGCAAGTAGGAAGGACCGTGCCATTCTTAGCCAATCAGAATGGTTGCACGGTGCATCACGGGCCGGGGCGGGACTTAGACGCTTGGTCCGGGTGAAGTGGGAGGAGAACGAGGTGTCAGCCTTTGGTGTTGGGTGTGTTACTGTTGCATATTCTTGTGTGTATGTGTTTATGAAGAGTATAGTTTGTGTTTTCTGTATAGCGAGCTAAGGTTGAGGAGGTTCTTTGGGAATTGGATTTAAGCGTTTAAAAGAAAAAGGGAGTCAGTTTTGCTACAGATGGTATGTATTTTTTTGGGTTTCTGTTTGTGGTTTCCTGCCACTTTGTGCATATAGCTGAATATTGTGCCAACTGCGCTGCAGTTCGTGGAAACTATTACCATGCTTTTGGCTTGAGAAAAACTTATTTTAAAAGGGATTTTGTGTTTATTTTTAACTAAAAAAGCATATTTGAACACAACTAAATCATATAAGGTTTATGTCATGATAGTTCTTGTTTGTTTTCACTGTCTGTTTACAAAGGCATTATACAGACAGCATAATTTAACTTTTGACGTTTATGACACTATTTTTCTAGTTGTCTAAACGAGAGCTGAGGTTGGAGGTTTGTTCACATTGTTTAAATGTTTTCAGGACCTCAAAGCCATTTTCACACTTCATTACTTTACTAAATCTTGACCAAGCTCATAGCCAATTTTATAATTCATCATTTGTAATGCAAAAGTACACAGCACCCTGCATGTCTGATTGGTTACAGGTTGTGTTTGAAAGTTCGAACCAGATTTTGTCAAGCATTAATCGTTCTCTTGGCTTGGTATTGATGCCAATCGTAGGCCAGCTGGCAATTCTGGCGGACAATTTCACATGCTATTAAAGGGAGGTGACATAAAAAGTGTTAAGGAAGTTCAAATGCATGAAATTATGATTCTATATTTGATTCCGTGCCCTTAAAACTGAAATGTCAGTTGAAAATCACATTGAAATAGATTAAAACCATACACAGTATGCAGTTTAGTGCATACTTGAAGTGCGTACTTTGTTGCCTGCAAGTAGCAACTTGAAGTCCCAGATATTTGCCCGGGCCGGGATGTTACATCATACTAATACAGATCTAACTGTCATATGAGATTTGATAGTAAGATTAAAGCCAATAGTCTTTGAGTTACAAAATAAATAGATATTGTGCTATGTACCTAGTGAAACTTGAGACACGATCAGTCCATTGTCATACAAATCTACAAGCTTTGAGTTTTTCAATGTACTAGTGAAACCTGTTATTTCCTAATGGTTATAAATAAACATTTCACCTCTGTCATGATGTTGATTATCCTTCTGAAACAACAGCAAGTTTACAAGATGGGTTTGAGACGGGTGGAGTCTTATATTAGTCATTTATTTTACAAAGAATAGAATGAGGGTTTGAAAGGACATACAGGATGGGATAAAGTCAAACTATCGGATGCAGGTTTTGTTCGTTCTGTTTTAAAGATCCATTAAAGATGGTCTGGTGATGTGTGAGACACTATGAAAGGGAAAGTTCAACCAAAACTGCAAACTCTGTCTCTCTTTAGTTTTTATAAATCTGTTTGTTTGATGATATTTGGATGAATGCATTTTACCATACAGTTCTTGGACCCCATTGACTACAATTTAAAAAAGACAATGGTAATTTAGAGTTCCTCGTAAGTTTTCCTGTCATCCATTCTTCAATATATCTCAGTTTTACAAAAAGGTAATTTTCCTACTACAGTAGAGTCCAAGGACTGTTTAATTACAAGCATTCTTCCAAATATCTCTTTCTGCATTCATCATAACAAACAAAATGGATATGAAACAACTACATTTTGGGAGTAAATGATGATGAGTTTTATATTAGCTCTGATAAACTAGGTTTTCTATGGGCCTTTGGTTTATATATTTAATTGACCTACTAAACATATTGATGTAAGTGCTGTTGTTTGTGATGTATAACAGATGTTGAGAAATCTGATGTTTGTTACCATGACAACATAACCTACATGGTTAACAAAGGCGAAAGTTTGTCAAAATTGTGCTGATGACGTTCTGCGTCAGTAAACGTGGGTTAAAGTTTAGGCAACAATTCGTAAAGTTTGGCATCGTATACCATTTCAATCCATTATTCTTACTATATGTATAAATATGTAATTAATAAATTTTTTTGTCAAAAAGTACATGTAGTTATATAGCGTTTTAAAACAGGTTTGTTGTTATCCAGGTATGTAAGCAAGTTTGTCTGTGATAGGGCTGTGGAATGTTGGAAGGGCAAGTAAAAATCTCAAGTACTTGCACAACCAGCCCAGCACAAAAAAAAATCTTCACGGTTGTGCTTGACTCTATTTGTTTCGCATGAATATACAAATAACCGATTGTTACGTTCAAAGGGTGTGACACGAGATTCAACCCGTGGCTCCACCAAATGTTCTTCTTCTAATACTTCGTTTTATTTTTAAAGATGACAGTGACACTGTACCGAAATTTGTCATACGCTAAGGTTTGTGGGAGATGTCATTACATCATCAGCTGCATGTTACTGGCTTCCCAAAAAAGCAGATCAAATGTGATGATTGTGATATTTGAGATGTTCATAAGGAATGTTGAGCATTGTGATGTCGGGAGTGATGTAGGCTAGCTCAGATTTATTTATCTGAACTGTGAAAAAGAGGAACTGAATATAGATTAAGATGACCGCTCTGATAAAGAAACAAACAAAAACAAAAAAAAACTAGCTTGGTGGAATGAAATTATTGGGATTGTGCCCTTATAACATCTAGCTAATGTGTACCCAAAATTGCATTGTGTTTTCATGTTTGCTGAATCTGATCATACACAGTGTTTACCTGTGTAAAAGGTATCTAGGTGGCTTCGTAAATGTTATGATTTGCTCTACACCCAAACCCATTGAAAACTATACACACAGTTGGGTGGATAGGGTAACTTTGTCATGGGAGTCTGTTTTATTGTGTTGTCTTGATCTGGGATAGGTTAGTTTCCCTCCAGGCGTTTCTAAAAGTTTCCTCCATGGCTGTTCATATGTTTACTGTAAATGATTTAACATTGTGGATATTTCAGAATTTCATTTAAAAGTTTCTTTATACGTATTGTGTCACATAGACAGCTTAAAATGGATAAAAAGGGTCCTTGAGTCATTTTATAAAGAAATCTTAAAAAATAAGATCTTGTATATTGTCAATGCTTTCACACATGGCAGCTGGAGTTCAACTTCTGTCAGTCAGTACATTCAGATCCCTGATTGGTCTGAGTGTGTCAGTAGGCGGACCTTTGGGCAAACTTAGAAAGCAGAGATAAAGTTTTGTTTTGCTCATCATCTGTTTCCATCCCTCCCTCTGTCAGTACATAACCTAAAACCTGCCGAGCTTGTTGGAACACTTTAATGAACCTTGTGGCAGTAAATCTACATGATGGGTGTTGCTGGACGCTGTGTTCACAAACCTAGAATAGGAAGACTATATGTAAAGACCAAAGAAAAACTTATTTATTATATATTAGGTATGGTTTGTGATTTGAACTGTGAAATTTTTACACAATTATGTTATCCAATATTAGTATCAACCTTTATATAAATGATATTAAAGTTTAATTTGCATTTCACAATATTGGTTTTAAGAAATGAGATCAACACCTTAGCTTCATTTGACGTGTTTAGAAATAGGAGTTTTTAGTTATATATTTATGTCTTTTTGAGCATATAGAACCATTTTGCTTTTAAATTACATAATGATCAATGATGTCAAAGCATTTACTGCCAGTTCTGCAAAATGTATATGTTAAGATTAATGATTTTAAGTGTTTACAGATGTTATTGGATACCGTAATATAGATTCATTAGAATTGTCAGTCGAGTGACATATCGACTCGATTAAGTGTTGTGTTGTCAACAATTAAAATATTACATGTATGTTTGAGTGTGTTGTGTACACCGAGCGTCTCTCTGATTCAACATGACCTCATGTTTTACACTGAACTCATGATTTGCATGTGATTATATTTGTTTGTCAGACTGAGAAGGTCCGTTTTAGTAATGGAATTCAAAGCACGAATGCTCTTAGTGTGTTCGTAACAGCAATAATGAGTTTTAATATTTTAATATTGTAAATGCATTTTCTCTTTCTTTCTATTCAACTGTCTCTCTCTCTCTCTTTTTACAGTCTCAGCAAGTCACACCCACCTCGACATCACAGGTCTCCACTGGGAAACCTGCACAATATGAGGTAAAAGCATCCATGCTTTTTCTGATTTATACATCAAATCTCTTTTCATCATGACTAATTTTTAATATTCAGGCAGTTGACCAATTTCACAACTATTTTCAAGAACAGTTTTTATGCACTTTACACTTCAAAGAATTTGACTGTGTTTTAAGTAAAACAATTGTTACATCAGTAAAAAAGCTTTGAAATTAAGTTAATACGCTGTAAAAAATGTGTGTATATGTATGTAAAAATATTAAGTAAATCTCCTTAACTTAAATATTTCTATTAGAATTCACCAAAAATATTGGTGTATATAAAAATATAAATTTGTTCAAAAATACTTAGTTTTCTTCATGAAATGATCTTACAAAATATGTGTAGAGAAATTAGAAAAAGTGTTGAATTTTTACTGAATTATTTTAATAGTTTGCACTGAAAAATTTAATGTTAATCAATAATATGTTTTTAAGTAAATAAACGTGTTTTATTTTTGTAAAATTTATTAAGCCACACAAAATATATTTTACCATGGACTATAAACATGTGCATTAAGGAACTATGTAACAGTTTAGTAATTTATTTTAATATTTCCATATTTAAATAATACAAAATTTTTCCATATTTTTCAAGCAACACTGAGTAATCCTAAATTAAGTATACTAAACACTGTCAACAATTGTAAATACACAACAAATAAATGTAATGTCTCCTAAGGGCTTACAGAGGAGTGGTCTATTGGAGAAAACTAGGAAAGTTCTTCCGCCTATTCATGTGGTTTTCCTTTCCTTTGCAGATGTGGAAAGGGCTTTAACGCCCGTCTCCACATTCAAATATCAGAATCAGGAAGGGTTTTGTTGGTCTGGAGTACTAACACAAACATAAATATGTGTCTGTAGTAGTACTCAAAAAAAAATATCAGAGATATTAAATTGAACATTATTACACATGTTGCACAGTCTGTCTTACTGTGTGTTTAATATTTGTAAGGTTTATATATTTTTTCCATATATTCATTTATTTTGTTATTGAACATGCATTTGAATATGAATGAATAGGGAAATAGATACAATGGGATATTATAATGGGACAATTTTTAGATGTAATAAGTTGCAAAAAGAAAATTATGGACTTACTGTATTGTTTAGGTCCGGACTGGTTGCTCAACAAAAAAGATATTCCTTTTTTAATTTGTAGCTTTCAGCAGATGAAG